>CM056379.1:13689444-13711944 GCA_029718625.1 Synaphobranchus kaupii
ACATACTGCAAAAAAATCTCTGTCTTAACAAGTGTTTTAGCCTTATAATGAGATTTAAAATCTTTTTTTTTTTCTCTCAAGTACAAAATACTTGCTTGTTTTAATTTACTTTTTGCTTGACAAGTGAAATTATCTTCACCATTGGAGAGTCTTGAAATGAGTAAAACTATCTCACCCCAATTTGTTTGTCTTATTTGGGCTTATTTTAGTCTTATTTTAGTCTTTACAAGTCTATTGAGGAAATTAATTGAAATTCAATAAATTTATTGAAAAGTCATCATAGAGCATTATCAGCAATTGAATTTCAATTCATGTCCTGAACAGACCCAACTGAATATTAACTCCATATGCTGCTTATGGACCCGGCAGAAAAAAGTTTACGTATAAAAAAATTTTTCACATGAAAAAAGTGACAAATACATGCTGCAATGAAAATATTTAAAAAAATATTATTTCTTTTATTTTTATTGAATGTCCCTTGTAGTGTCGGTTTCTGCATAGTATAATATATGGTTCTTGAGATTCAAACCAGAGACTCATGTCCCCTATGGGGGACAAAAAAAAGTGTTGGGTCTTAAGAGGTTAAGTGCATTCCATATACAGTAGCATATGGAAGAAAGGCGAGGAAGGATTCACAATAAACCTTATGATACATAACAACGCAGGGTCTTACTGCATACACAGGGCCTCTACAGGCCAGTCTTACAGTTATGTCTTCTTTCAGCATGAAAAACAACATTTCCTACAAACAGAAAGACAGGCAGAGCCTGAGATGGACGGACAAACAGATAATAAACACAGGAACAAACTGATCAACAGCCAGGCAGACAGAAAGACAGAAACACAAAGATGGACAACCAGATAGACAGTAAGACAAAACTGCACAATAATCAGGCAGATAAACAGAAAGACAACATTGGACAGAGATACAAAAGACAAACAGACAAACAGATGGAAAGACAGACGGAAAGCTCACAGATTGGTGGTGGACAGACAGAGAGACGGACAGAAAGCTCACAGGTTTGTGGTGGACAGACAGACGGACAGAAAGCTCACGGGTTGGTGGTGGACAGACAGACAGATGGACAAAAAGCTTGCAAGTTGATGGTGGACAGACAGACAGATGGACAGAAAGCTCACGGGTTGGTAGTGGATAGACAGACAGATGGACAGAAAGCTCACGGGTTGATGGTGGACAGACAGACAGATGGACAGAAAGCTCATGGGTTGGTAGTGGACAGACAGACAGACGGACAGAAAGCTCACGGGTTGGTAGTGGATAGACAGACAGACGGACAGAAAGCTCACGGGTTGGTAGTGGACAGACAGACAGATGGACAGAAAGCTCATGGGTTGGTAGTGGACAGACAGACAGATGGACAGAAAGCTCATGGGTTGGTAGTGGACAGACAGACAGATGGACAGAAAGCTCATGGGTTGGTAGTGGACAGACAGACAGACGTACAGAAAGCTCACGGGTTGGTAGTGGATAGACAGACAGATGGACAGAAAGTTCACGGGTTGATGGTGGACAGACAGACAGATGGACAGAAAGCTCACGGGTTGATGGTGGATAGACAGACAGATGGACAGAAAGCTCACGGGTTGGTAGTGGATAGACAGACAGACGGACAGAAAGCTCACGGGTTGGTAGTGGACAGACAGACAGACGGACAGAAAGCTCACGGGTTGATGGTGGATAGACAGACAGATGGACAGAAAGCTCACGGGTTGGTAGTGGACAGACAGACAGACGGACAGAAAGCTCACGGGTTGGTAGTGGACAGGATGAACATGGAGCTGAAGGGGGGCATGGGTTTGGTCCTGCCCTCGTCCTCTTTGTCATCATCGTCCGCCTCCTCTTTCTTCTCCTCGTCCTTCTTAGGGGAGGGCTCCGTGTTCGCATTCTTATTCACTGCAGAGAGGAGGGGAGAAGGAGAGAGGAGAGAAAGAGAGGAGAGGAGAGAAGAGAGAGAGACAGAGACAAGAGAGAGGAGAGAAAGAGAGTAGAGGAGAGAAGAGAGAGAGACAGAGACAAGAGAGAGGAGAGAAAGAGAGGAGAGGAGAGAAGAAAGAGAGACAGAGACAAGAGAGAGGAGAGGCGAAGAAAGAACGAGCGAGTGAGGTGAGAGAGGAGGGAAAGAGAGAAAGACAGCGATAAGAGGAGAGGAGTCAAATAGAGAGAAGAGAGAAAAGGAAAAAAAGAGAGAAAGAAAGAGAGAGGGGAAGAAAGGAGGGAAAGAAAGAGGGATTACACAGAAGGAGAGATATAATCGGAGAGGTGAGGACGAGGAGTGAGATTAATTACTGCACACTATTGAGTTGGCCGACACCATTATCCAGAGCAATTTACTGTAAGGAGATTCAGGAGATACAGGAGTAGAATGCAAGCAGCCATTAGTGAGTAACAAGCAGGACTCATACAGTCTCTTTCCCCGCCCTCTCACCCTGCAGGATGGCGTTGGTGGAGGGGTACATGGGAGGCATGTCCACCGTGGTGTGGTCAGGTTTTGTTTTGGCGATCCTGCTGGGCGTAGGGGCGGAGGCGGGGTTCGTGAGGATGATGCTGTTCTCGGGGGTCTTCCCCGCGTTTCTGCCGGGGGTCTGGGGGTGGCCGAGGGGGGCGGCGCGGTTGAGGGCGTCGTCGGACTGGCCGGCCGGCCCGGCGGGGCTGTGGTTGGCGTGCAGGTGGGGGTCGGAGCCGGTCGGCGGCGGCGGCGGTGGCGGCTGCGTGGCCAGCTTGCTGTTCTTCACGTTGTCCAGGTCCTCGCTGCGCTGGCTGTCCTGCCTCAGGACCGGCTGCTGGATGGGCCTGGTGGTGGAGAGGGTGGGGCCGTTACCCTGGCCCTCGCCGCTGCACGGACAGGAGCCAGAGAGCGAGAGAGAGACAGAGAGAGAGAGAGAGGCACAGAGAGAGAGAGAGAGAGAGAGAGAGCGAGAGAGAGGCACAGAGAGAGAGAGAGAGAGGCACAGAGAGAGAGAGAGAGAAAGGGAGCGAGAGACACATGGAGATGGTAGCACAGAGAGAAAGAGAGTGTGAGAGAGAGACGCATGGAGATGGTAGCACAGAGAGAAAGAGAGTGTGAGAGAGAGACGCATGGAGATGGTAGCACAGAGAGAGAGAAAGGGAGATGAACAGAGAGAGAGATACAGAGAGAGCAGCACAGAGAAATGAGAACAGCACAGAGGTCAGTGGGATGGACACAGGTGGGAAAGAGGAAAATTTTCAGGACAAACACACACACACGCATGTACATTCACATACACACACACACACATGTATATTCACACATACACACACGCACGCACGCACGCACGCACGCATGCACGCACATTTACACACACACACACACACACACACACACACACACACACACACACACACACACACACATGCATATTCACAGACACACACACAAACACATGCATATTCACAGACACACACACAAACACATGTATATGCACAAACACACACACACACACACACACACACACTTTTGCTGGTTCCTTTTGACTCACTTCCTGCCTCTTTGCTGTCGGTCCCTGTCCCTGTCCTTCCTTCCCTCGTTGTCATAGGTGGACTGGGCGCCGTGGCGATGGCGTCTCTGCCTCCTGTCTGATTCGTCCATGTAATCAGAGTCCCCGCCCCCGTCCTGCCCTCGGCCCCTGTGTCTGCTACCCCGCCCCCCTCCTCCTCCTCCTCCTCCTCCTCCTACTCCTCCTCCTCCTTCCTCATCATCTGGGGGCCGGCGGTGCTGTCTGGGGCGCCTGTGCTCGGGCCGGCCCCCGTCCCGGCGTGGGGACACGCCAAACCCCTCCTTGGGTGGGCCCGGCGGCGGCTGGTGCTGGTGCCGGCGGTGGGGGTCGGCAGGCCTCTCGTCGGGGCTGTCCAGGTGGGTGAGCGACTGCTGGCTGAGGTTGTAGCGGCCCAGATCGCGCTCCTTCCGGATCCTGTGGACCTCGCCGGAGTCCGCCCTCTCGTAGGGCCGGCCTCCCCCTCCGCCGCCGCCCCCGACCCCGCCCCTCTCGTGGTAGCGCGCCTGCTTGCGCAGGAACTCCTCGGCGCGCTGCTGGCTCAGCCGCTGGTCCGGCCCCATGCTCTCGCTGGGCCTGGTCTTGTTGGTGTTGTTGTTGCGGTTCTCTTGCGGGTCCACCACCAGCGGCCGGTCCAGGTGCGTCTTCATGTGCCGTGAGTAAGAGACCTGAAGGGTGGTGGGGGGGGGGGGGCGTGTTACACCACAGCGAGAGCCATCGCCGCACATACCAGAGCTCCTCAGAGAACATCAGAGATACAGGCAGACACGGCCTTTCCACAAATTACAGCACATGCGGTTGAAGTCGGATGTTTACATACACTTAGGTTGAAGTCATTAAAACTCATTTTTAACCACTCCACAGATTTCATATTAGTAAACTATAGTGTTGGCAGGTCAGTTAGGACATCTACTTTGTGCATGACACAAGTAATTTTTCCAACCATTGTTTACAGACAGATTATTTCACTTTTAATTCACTATATCACAATTCCAGTGGGTCAGAAGTTTACATACACTAAGTTGACTGTGCCTTTAAATTTTTAATATTTGGTCGCATATCCTTTGCATGCCATGACTTCCTGACATCTGTGACCCAAAAAACATCAAAAGACTCTTGATATCTTATTTTCTGGTACTCTTACAAGCGATACTATAACGTCTCTGCATTTGAATGGATCTCTATGGGAATTTGGTGGTTGGACTAGATTTAGCTGTAAATTACACTGGAACAGTATGGAATACATGGTTGTCTAAATAGCTCTAAGTCATCAAGGGTTTGACGTATCAAACAAGCCTTAAATCATCATGCTGCTGCCAGAAATGCAGTAGATATGGATAACTTGAAGGGTTTCTTCTCCTGACTTATTTTTCCATAGAGTTCAATAGGAAAATTTGTCAGGAGAAACAATCCTTAAAGTGATCTATCCATATCTACTGCATATCTGGCAGCAGAGTGATGGTTTCAGGCTCATTTGATACCTCAGACCCTTGATGGCTTACAACCATTTTACAGATCATGTATTCCATACTGTTCCAGCATAATTTACAGCTAAATCTAGTCCCACCCGCCAATTCCCATAGAGATCCATTCAAATGCAGAGACGTCATAGTATCGCTTGTAAGAGTACCAGAAAATATGATATCAAGAGTCTTTTGATGTTGTTGGGTCAGAAACATCAGGAAGTCATTGCAGGAAAAGGAAATTTAAAGGCACAGTCAACTAAGTGTATGTAAACTTCTGACCCACTGGAATTGTGATATAGTGAATTAAAAGTGAAATAATCTGTCTATAAACAATTGTTGGAAAAATTACTTATGTCATGCACAAAGTAGATGTCCGAACTGACTTGCCAACACTATAGTTTGCTAACATGAAATCTGGGGAGTGGTTAAAAATGAGTTTTAATGACTTCAACCTAAGTGTATGTAAACTACCAACTTCAACTGTATGCAATGCACAGACTGCAGCACACTACATTTATTTTTGTTTGGGGGGTCCCATTATTCAACCCACTCCCCCCCACCACCCCTTATAGAAACACAATATACTGAAATTCTAATAAAGAAATATATATATGATCAACACTTTGCTACACATCCTAGGGGGAAAAAAAAAATACAAGTTATTGCAGCTTTCAGATATTATAACACTGCCGTGAAATATATTTATGTTTATTTTTTCAAAAAAGAAGTCCACGTATTTGCGGAATATTGCATTGCGTTCCATTTCCCGTTCCCCACAGGGTACCTACAAGGCGTGGCCCACCCTGGCCCCTCCCCCCTCACCTTCCAGTGGTCCTCGGTGTCCAGCTCGTTGTACAGCGCCTCCCTGCTGGTCATCAGGTGCTGCCGACGCATCTCGCTGGTGCGCTGCTCCCACACCGACTTAGGGCCCTTCTGATTCTTCTGCTGCTCCTTACTGCGGGAGGCCAGGGAGGCACACAGGAGGAGGAGGCCAGGGAGGCGCACGGGCAGAGGAGGAAGGCAGGGGGAGGGGGAAGGAAGAAGAAAAAGGAGGGAAAAGCAGGTGAGCGTGTCAGGTGTGCAGAAAGGAAGGACAGGAAAATGGAGAGTGTGTGAGAGAGAGAAGTAACAGAAGGGGAGAAAAGTTGAGATTTGATGGAAAAGAGAGAGAGAGAAAGATACAGAGCATGGTTCCATAGAAGGCCTTCTCGATCCTTGATGACTTACAGCCATTTCTCCAACCATGTACTCCATACTGTTCCAGCATAATTTACAGCTAAATCTAGTCCCACCCCCCAATTCCCATAGAGATCCATTCAAATGCAGAGAGGTTATAGTATCGCTTGTATACAGTATGTACTATATATGTATGTATATATATTTCTGTATATTATAAATGGACATATAGCCTTATTGACATGCATTGCAAGCTCTCTGCATTCCTATTTGAAAGAAAAGTGTGCTTGAAAGGTGCTGAAAGGGTGCAGCTGCATTGGCTCCACAGCTGTGGCTTCTCCCGGGGGAAAACAGTTACAGTGCAGTTACAGAGTGAGTGTGCCCACCGCTGTACACTTCCACTCAGCCGCTCACCGTGCAGGACAAGAAAGCAAGAGAGTCAAGACTCCCTGCTGTGGGAACACTGCGACGGAGAGGGTGTGTGTGTGTGTGTGTGTGTGTGTGTGCATGCGAGAGGGAGTAGGGAGTATGGGACTCACGCTGCGACGGAGAGGGTGTGTGTGTGTGTATGTGTGTGCGTGTGTGCGTGTGAGCGTGTGTGCGTGTGCACGTGTGTGTGCGTGCGTGCGCGTGCGTGTGTGTGTGTGTGTGTGTGTGTGTGCATGCGAGAGGGAGCAGGGAGTGTGGGACTCACGCTGCGACGGAGAGGGTGTGTGTGTGTGTGTGTGTGTGTGCGTGTGAGCGTGTGTGCGTGTGTGCGTGTGTGCGTGTGTGTGTGTGCGTGCATGCGTATGCGTGTGCGTGTGTGTGTGCGTGCATGCGTATGCGTGTGCGTGTGTGTGTGTGTGTGTGTGCGTGCATGCGTATGCGTGTGCGTGTGCGTGCATGCGTATGCGTGTGCGTGTGTGTGTGTGTGTGTGTGTGTGTGTGTGCGTGTGCGTGTGTGCGTGTGTGTGTGTGTGTGCGTGCGCGTGCATGCGTGTGTGTATGCGTGTGCGTGTGTGCGTGTGTGCGTGTGCGTGTGAGAGAAGACGGGGGACTCACGCCGCGATGGACAGGTTGGCCGCAGACAGGGGGCTGACCTCCGCCACCTCCTTGGCCTTCTGCAGGGCGATCTTCTGAGTTGTGGCCTCCTCTTCCTCTTGCTCGTCCTGACAAAGAAACAAGCTGGGTGATCACTGACACACTGCACAGTGGGGAGAGCGCGAGGGCAGAGGTGAGCCTGGCAAGTTTAAAGTTTAAATGCTTTGTTTTTTCCTCACACAGTTTAGTGGGTTTGTATGTAATGCTCTTTTATATGAACGTGTGCCAGGTCACTGAACAGTTTAAAAACGATTTGATTGTAAAAAAAATACAAAACACGGCTCAGTTCTTTCAGTCATATACAAATGACATAAAAGCACAAAGAAAGAGAAATGCCCTCTCTCTGGGTTTTAAATTTTTAATTGCTAAAGTCGCTAAACCACACTGGTGAAGATAAGAACTAACACTTGCATTTAACTGCGAGTCAAATTCAAGGATGAATGCTGATTGGATCCAGGCCAGTTTCCCAGAATTCCTGCGCAGCCATGGTTCCCTGGAATGACTGATGCAGACCTTACTGTTGTGGATAAAATGTTGCAGACAGCAGGACATGTGGGTAACCCAGCAGAGCCCGTGGGACACGCCCGTGGGACAAGCCCGTGCCATACCTTGGTCAGCTCCTGCGCGTTAGCTAGGTTGTCCACGGCGATGGCCAAGAACACGTTGAGCAAGGTGTCTGAGGTCAGGGCGTTAAAGGATAAACAGACTGAACCCCAAAGCAAACAGGCACTGAACCCCAATAGAAACATGCACCATTGCTCGTTCGGTCTCACTTCCCAGGTGGAAAGAGGCAAGGAACGTGATGCGTAAGGGTAGGTAAGGCAGGTAAGTCTGCCTTAACCGGGTCTGAACAAGTGTTTTAGTCTTGCAATGAGACTTAAAATCTTTTTTTTCAAGTAGAAAATATTTGCTAATTTCAAGTTACTTTTTGCTTGACAAGTGAAATTTTCTTACCCCATTAGCAAATCTTGAAATGAGTCAAACTGTGTCACCTCATTGGCAATATTTTTGTCTCATTTAGCACAAAAGTGATAGAAATAAGATTTTAAGTCTAAATATAAGACTAAAATACTTGTTGAGATTTATAAGAGACTTATTTTTTGTTTTTTTTTGCAGTGCACAGGCTGTCACTGTTTACACTATGTTACTTGAATTCACTCGTTTCAGCGCACAGAAAATATGAATGTATGCATACCGGTGGACTGTAAAAAGCTGATGTTAAGCTCTGTACTTACGGGGCATGTCCTAGCCAGTGTATTCCAACCTACACATCATCTGCATGTTTCTAATATTTATATGACCAAATATTTTCTATGACCATGTATTACATTCAGTTTGCAGGATAGGCGGTGCCTACTGTGCCTACCCCATATTCCCCACCCCCCCTCCCGCCCACCGCTTCACCCCACCTCACTGATCACCAACCCCCCCCCCCCCCCTGCTCCACCCCACATTTGCGCCTCACTGAGCAGGACAGGATACAGTTCCCAAAGAGGGTGAGGACGATGAAGAAGATGGAAAAGACCATGCCTTTGTTGACTCCGCCCTGAGACTTGATGCCGTCGTACATCACCACGTTCCAGTCCTCTCCTGTCAGGATCTGAGCGCCGCACACAGGAGGGTCAGACGGAAAGAGCCGAGGGAAAGAGCTCGCGACCAGAGAGGATGAAGCACAGAGTCATCACTTTCAAAGGTATCACACAAATAATATAAATGTGGCGTGCTGAGGATCGAACCAGGCGGGTCCTCTATGGCAGGGGTTCTCAATCCTGGTCCTGGGGGACCCCTGTGTATGCTGGTTTTCGTTGCAACCGCAGTTGCAATCCCAGAATTTTAACAAGCTGTTAATTTTTCTTAATTAGGTGCTTTTCATGTTTGGAGGAATTATTCGCCCACTTAAGACACATTATGTCAGAAATAGCTATGCATGCCATGTAGAACAAACTCCCCATGTTCACATTGTGCTTATTGTGCTATATTGCAACAATTACATAAGAAAAGGTTACAAAATAATGTATTTTCACTCAAATGAAAGAGTGAAGTGAATCAATAGGCTCCTAATTAGGTTGTTGAACACATGTGTTTAACTCAATTTTTTCTTTAAGCTTAAGACAATGCAGGTTTGGCTCGTTATCATTTGCTTTGTGTTTGAATTCTTCATTATCTACGAAATGGTTTATTTTAGTGGCCATGTGTCCACACTTTCACCAATTAGGAGCCTATTGATTCAAATCAGTCTTTAAATGGATCTGTTAAATAATTTTCTTATCTTTTTTAAATAATATAGCACAATGTGAACATGGGGTGTTTATTCTACATGGCATCCATAGCTATTTCTGATATAATGTGGCTTAAGAGGGTGAATAATTCCTCCAAACATGACAAGCACCTAATTAAGAAAAATTAACAGCTTGTTAAAATTCTGGGATTGCAACTGCGGTTGCAACGAAAGCCAGCATACACAGGGGTCCCCCAGGACCAGGATTGAGAACCCCTGCTCTATGGACAGGACACTTATCTTATCAGAACCAATGCATTTTGCAAGACACGGGTACATATTACTGCAAGGAAGATATTCATTCAGTTGTGATGCAACTGACTTCAACGCTGTCAAATAAGCAGCCGCAGGTAGTTTATAAAATCTGCGAAACACTGAACTAGACGTGTGGCAACCCCGTGACATGCTGAATCTACCCTCTTTAGATTGTATATATTGATAAGACAGCAAACTTCAAGGGAGCAATCGGAGCTTGAAGAATGAATGTTTCAATCTCAAACAAGGAGGCAAAAGAATAGCTCATACAACACACTGTGCCATTTCAAAATCTCTCTGCTCTCTTCTCTTTCACCTTCCCCCTCCCTCCGTACCTGAAAAACGGTCATTATTGCTGCCGGAAAGGTATCGAAGTTGGTGGAGGGTGTGCCGATTTCGAAGTTGAACCTGGGAGGGAGACACAGGGACAGGAGGGTGAGGGGAGACACAGTTTGGGCTCCAAATGCAGACGGGAGTCTGGACCATTTCTGTTGGAGATGCAATCGTCACAAATGTACCAGTCAAAGCAGAGCTGATGGCCATTACTGAGCCCCCATAATGCACCAGCTCCTGTATAGTTACAGTACTGTGTAGAGACAGAAATGGCTGACAAGTTCACCTTCTGAAGGGCTGAAGTGGCAGGGGACAGGGCAGAAAACATTACTTCATAACACTTTATATTAAGTTGCGCCTCATGCAACCCGTGTAGTTAAATTGTAATAAATTTGGTAACAAGAGGTTATTACTGAGTAACTCCAATGTAGGTAACATGGAACAGCAGTTAGTGGTGTTCTTAATTACACATGTGAAACAAGGCCAGCCCTGTTACATCTCTCCTGCTGAAAAGAAATCATTCCATATCATAAAGACAAGTCGTGAAATTAACCGGTAAGGTTTATTTGTTGTGTATCATGAAGATGTGGCCTATGAGTGTAAATAAAATATTTAAAAATATTGACATGTGTCATTAAGAATGCCGCTAACTGTTGTTCCACGTTATCTATGTTAGAGTTACTCAGTCATAATCTCAGTGTTACCAAATTAGTTACAATTTACACAGATATAGGTGCAACTAAATGTAAATGAGTACTTTATTGCCAAGTGTTTTATTTATTGACTCGTATTGGGCTACATGAACAATACATACTATGCTTCATTGTTTTTATACTGCATGTACAATTTATCTTGTATTGTACTGCATGGATACTAGGTTATGTTCTTTGTAATGTCTTTATAACATGCACACTATTACACAAATAACATTTTGTTTCAAAGGCAACAGAGTAGGTCAGTAAGTTTGGTACTGACTGGCCCCCGAAAAGCTGCATGCCCAGCAGGGCGAAGACCACGATGAAGAGGAAGAGGAGGAAGAGCAGACTGATGATGGACTTCATTGAGCTCAGCAGCGAGACCACCAGGTTCCGCAGGGATGCCCAGTACCTGCGGGAACACGGAACACGGAACTCTGTTCGTCTCAGCATTCCAATTGAGAACACAGGTTCACCGAGGTAACCAGACAAGGGGACTCCTGGGTTCATTCTGTCGAAAACTGCCAATGGGACTTTCAACATTATGAATCCAGAGATGAAAATGCGGGTAGTCTGTAGAATCTGTGCTGCAGTATAACCCCCCCCCCCCCCGAGAGAGAGAGAGAGAGAGAGAGAGAGAGAGAGAGAGAGAGAGAGAGAGAGAGAGGGAGAGAGAGAGAGAGAGAGAGAGAGAGAGAGAGAGAGAGAGAGAGAGAGAGAGAGAGAGAGAGAGAGAGAGAGAGATACACACTGAGCGGGACAGTGTGCGCTAGGACACACAGCAGGGCAGGACCTGGCACACTAAATATTGTATTACTTGGACTCACTTGGTCACTTTGAAGATCCTCAATAACCTGAGAGCTCGTAAGACACTGATGCCAAAGGAGGTTCCCGGCTTCACCACTGCCCAGATCACCTCAAATATACTTCCCACAATGACCTGCAGACAAAAACACACACACACACACACACACACACACACACACACGCATGCATGCACATGCGCGCACACACACACACGCACACACACACACGCACGCATACACATGCGCGCACACACACACACACACACACACACACACACACACAGACACAAACACGCACACACAGACACACGCACACACACACACACACACACACACACACACACACGCACGCATGCACACACACGCACGCATGCACATGCGCACACACACACACACACACACACACACACACACACACACACGCACACACACACACGCACGCATGCACACACACGCACGCATGCACATGCGCACACACACACACACACACACACACACACACACACACACACACACACACACACACACACACACACACAGACACACAGACACACGCACACACACAGGTTTTTGTCTCAACAACTCCATTCCAATCAAAGCTGTTTCACTCCAAAACGACACATCTTGTTTCCAATACGACAGTGATATTCTGAGAGCGCGGAGAAGAGTGTCGCTTCAGTAAGTCCATTTAAGGCAGAGCAGAGAAGAGTTGGCCAGGGGGGTAACAGAGCAGAGAGGTGTCGGCCAGGGGGTAACAGAGCGGAGGCGTGAAGAGAAAGTGGCTGTTGGCGGGGGCAGGGTCACTCACGATGCAGTCGAAGCAGTTGAAAGAGGAGTGAAAGTAAGGCTGGGTCCCCAGTCCGTACATCTTTATCAACATCTCAGACATGAAGAGCCCCAAAAAGATGAACTCTGCATAAACTGTCACATCATGCAGGGAGGGAGGGAGGGAGAGAAAAAAGGAGAGAGTGAGAAAGAAGAGAGGGGAGGAAGAGAAAAGGAGAGATGGAGGGTGGGAACAGAAAAAAAGAAATGCTTTTTGAGTTTTAACAAGCCTCTATTTTTTCATCCAAGACAAAGAAACTAAACATACAGCTTAAAGCACAACTGAACCTTGGTATAACTTTTGGTTGTGTAGTTACCTGGCCATGATATAAGTCCAAATGGTGGCGAAATATGTTCATTAGTTGCTCTGTGCTCCCCCTGGGGTGATAATCCAGAATAGGGTATTTGTCGCTCTCCATTCATTTCTATAGGTCAGCTAAAGCAGTCTCGAAATGACACTTCTAGCTCGTATACAAACTAGAACGAAGTGGATTCTGTCAATACAAACAAGAACCAGTCCTCTTACGTATTTAAAAAAAAAAATTTAATGGCCCTTTCCTGGCTTTTCATATTTTATTTGGAACGTAGAACCAGTAGGTAATTCTTGTGCCAGAAATACAGTGTTAATGCGCCGATGCGTCAGAAACCACTCATTGGTCCAAATTTCCAGGGAAGCAAGCATTCCTGTAGTATATGTCTATGGTAAACAAACCGACCTGCCGACATTTTGCTAGTCTTTTCTGGTAGCTTGCTAACAACATTTAAAAAAATAGTACTTTTATAAATAATTAGTGGTTAGTGTTTGTATTGACAGAATCCACTTTATTCTAGTTTGTATACGAGCTAGAAGTGTCATTTTGAGACCGTTTTAGCTGCACTCTAGAAGTGAATGGAGAGCGACAAATACCCTATTCTGGATCATCACCCCAGGGAAGCACAGAGCAACTAATAAACATATTTTGCCACCATCTGGACTAATATGATGGCCAGGTACCTACACAACCTCAACTCAACTCAACTCAAACTTTATTTATAGAGCACATTTAAAACAACCAACGGTCGACCAAAGTGCTGTACAGGTCAATAAACAGTAGGTAATAAAAACAGTACACGTAATACAATACAGTAAGAAAAAGTACACATAAAAATACAATACAAGGGTGTCTAGCTCAATCTGAATTGAAAGCCAGGGAGAAAAGGTGAGTCTTCAATAAGGACTTAAAAACCTCTAGGGTCTGGGCAGATCTAATATGCAAAGGCAAACTGTTCAAGAGCCTAGGGGCAACCTAAAGTGCTACCAAAGTTCAGTTGTGCTTTAAGGTTCCATCACATATTAAGACTAAAAAACAGGAAATAAGAAATTAAGATTTCCCCCCCCAGAGGTAGCATAGCGCTTCCTGTGTGCGTCCAAGGTTCACTGGAATGGGTGACACCGTTCATCAACACAGAGAAAAACAAAGAAGAAGAAACTCTGCAATAGTCTACTAGTAGTCTCGCACAGACCCGCATGGAGGTGTTTTTCAATAATGCAGCCTGTTATACAAAAGCCTCCATTTTGTGACCGCAAATACGAGGAGACGCACATTTTGAGATTTCAGACAGGGGGGCTGACGAGACCAGAGTGCTGGAGGGACAGGAGTGTGCTCTATTGAGGCGGTACTCACAGAGGAAGTCGGTCAGCAGCTCGGGCTGGTTGTAGTGGACGATGGCCACGCACAGCGTGTTGAGGCCCACCAGGCTCAGGACGGTCCAGTAGAAGGCCTGTGTCTTCACGATGTGGCGGATGAAGAAGCGGAAACGCCGCTCCCTCTTGTTGTAGCCGGAGCCCTCCTTGCCGCTCTTGATGCTGGAGCGCGCAAAGGGGGAGCCTGTGGGGGGGGGGGGGGGGACGCGGGACACGTCAGGAGCTCGCGAGACGGAGCGGCTCGCCCTATGACAACGAGGCCCAAATTATCCATCCGGCATGAAGCACCTAAGAGTTCTCGGAAGGTTCCCTCCAGCTTGGAGGCACATACTTCCCGTCTTCCGGACTTTAAGGCACACTGAACTTTGTTAGAACATAATGTCGTCTACCTACCTGGCCCCGATACGAGTCGTAATAATCAAGCTCACCTTCATGAGTTGCTCCGGTGGTCAGAAACTGACCAACGAAGAATGACATTTTTCTCTCTCTCCATTCACTGGATGTCACGCTTTTTGTATATCGGCATAATCTGCGTTGTTCGCAGTCGTTTACGTTCTAAAAGCGTGTGTTTGAGACCTTTTTTCGCCACGCAATGGAAGTGAATGGAGAGAGAAAAAACGTCATTCTTCGTTGGTCAGTTGCTGACCACTGGAGCAACTCATGAAGGTGAGCTCGAACATTATGACTCGGGGCCATATATCTGTCTGGGCATATATGTATCGGGGCCAGGTAGCTATACAACATTACGTTCTAACAAACTTCAGTATGCAGGAGGGAGGGCGAGGGGGCGGGAGGGCGAGGGGGGCGGGGGTTGGTCTTGAGCACAGATGTGATCGAGTGTGAAATGAGTGTGGAAGTAGCTGGAGCTGGAAGGCTCTGCTGTCGGTTTGCTACTGAAATCCACACTGATGTTAATGGGATTATCCTTATTCATTTCAACTCCAATGCACTGTCACCTACTGTACTGGACATTTATTTTATTTGAAGGAACATACTAATGAAGTATCTTCCCTAAATTGACTGGCACAAACACACACACACACATGCATGGAGTTTTTCCACCTTAGCTCCTCAGTGGTGGAATAAACTTCCCATTCCCCTACGTTCTACTCCAACCCTGCCTGCATTCCGTCGAGGCCTGAAGACACACCTCTTCAGACTCCACCTTGACTGATATTCTAACCTAGGAATATCAGTTCCCTGTGTTTACTAGTTCCCTGTGTTTTCCTGTCTGTTTATTATAGTTTATAATAGTATTTAGAATAGAAGTGTAGTATTGCTGATTTACCCACAGCTTACTGTGAACTACAGTCAACATTCATTACTAGGGATAGCTGCTACATTATGGGAAGGATGTGCTTTGTCTTGTCTGTTCTGTAGTGATCTTGATGATGTCTCTGTATGCACTTATTGTACGTCGCTTTGGATAAAAGCGTCTGCTAAATGAATGTAATGTAATGTAATGGAGGAATGAGGTGTCATTAAACCAAAAAGGAGAAAAGCTTCTCTGTGCTATCAGCAGTTCATTTGAACTTCAACCAATCGTTGCCCTTTGCTGTGGAGAGCCACTTTTTTGATTGGCTAAAGCCAATGATTGACAGCTTCCCTGGCCCCGCCCATTATGAGGTTCATGTACTTTCACTCTCCCACCGCTATTGGACAAGACAGTCTCTCCTGTACTCCACCCCTCCCGTTCTCTCACCCACGGCCATGTCCCCCAGGGGGTCCTCGCCCTCCTCTGGGTTCAGCAGTTCTGTCTTGCTCTTCTTCATGGTGGGTCTTCTGCGGGATCCTGGGAGATACACACACACACACACACACACACACACACACACACACACACACCACACAGTACTCTTTACATTTATCACCTTAACTTATTCACTGCCCCTGAACTGTACGTACACTGCAACTAAATCTTTACACACATACACACACTCTTGAGCGCACACAAAAAGGCGCACACACACACACACACAAACACACATGCATGCATGCACGCACACATGCACGCGGAGACAGACAGACACACACACACACACACACACACACATCCACATAGCTCAGAGGACCCTCACCATCAAAAGGCATCCGATCGCCAGTGTCATTCTCGTCCTCTGCCAGAATCACCTCTTCTGGACAAACACAGGAAAAGGAACCCAGTCAGAAAAGGTGCGTCCACGGTTGTTCATGATGCAGCCTGTGTCTCTACTATGTCTGTCTGTTCTGACTAAACTGTGACAGCCAGAGATTTGTAATTGTATGTGAGACTGCTCCAGTCTGCTCATAGATTCAGTCAGTTGGTCCGTGCGATAACCGATAAGTGTCTCGGTTAGTATTGTGTAGCAATCAGCGAATGTGTGTCAGTCAGTCGGTGTGTCGGCGTACCTGCTTTGCAGATCCACTCCAGGTATCCATTCAGCTCTCTCTCGATCTGCTGCTGCCGCCTCAGTTTGAGAAACTCGCTCCTGTTCTCCACGCGCTCCCTCTCTTTGGCAAATTCCCTGTGACACACACACACACACACGTCAGTATCACAAAGCACCACAAATTCTTTCCGGCAAAGCACGAGATACGCTCAAATCACGGAGGGCTAAAAAGTCGCTTGCCTCAATAGCATTTAGGCAGATTGAATTCAGAGGCTGCATGATGGTTAAACTCAGGTTTAAGCACCTTGCTGAACAGATAAGAGCAGAATCTAAATTTCCGGACTACAGCTCTGTAGTAGCTTAGATTTAACGCAGTTCACGATTATGATTCAGGAAGCTGTACAGACAAGATGTGTCGAGGATGTGGCTTATTTCTCCAAGAATGGCTGTTCAACAGTAACTGAGAAAGTCATACTGGGTAATCTGAGAGAGCCAGACCAAGCGGCTGACAGAGTGGCACTCGTCCAGGATGAATATGGCCTCTGTTGACTTTGACTGCTATTCTTATGAAAATGGCCAGAACATTAAAATAAAATATATTATCAAGATCAGAAAATATATTGTGACACTTTACAATATATGGTCAAAAATGCAAAGTATTGGCACTTTCAGATATTATATTATATATTATTGTTCAAAAATACACTGTTGTGTATTTATGTTGTTATAAATTAAGTAAGGTTTGCATTTTTAATATAATTCTGAAGACATCTAAATACTTTATTTTCATTTTGACATTATAAACATAGGAGTAGAAAAAAAATCAAATTTAAATATAATTCGCTTTGACTTTATAACACAGAAAAATGAGAAATAATCTGTGGTGAAAGACACTACATACAGTACATACAGACAGACAGACAGACAGACACACACACAGACACACATCAGGAGTCTCTTAGGGCCTTACCCGGACAGCACGCCAAGCACCAAGTTGAGCATGAAGAAGGATCCGATGATGATGAGAGGGATGAAGTAAATCCAGTTCCAGGCGCTCCCTGAGGCGTCGTTGCTCTGGACAGACACACGGACACGCACACCGTCAGCGACCTCTTTGGTGTAGATGCCAGCCACGGTGGCGTTTAAGTGGCTATTATACAGAGTAACATGGGTATAGTGCATAGCATTTATGAAAAGTACAGACGAAAGTGTGCACTGCTACCCAGAGCAAAAAGGCCAGTGTAAATCAAACACTGCTGCTGTATTTTTAACACCCAATGGTGTTTATATGGGTGTTATACTTTTTAGTGTTACTGTCATTCACATGATGAAATAAGACATAATGGGCACGATAAAGGTCACGGATCCCTCCATGATTTTTCCTCACTTAGGTGCAGGACCCAGGGTGGTACAGTATCTCAAGGTGTGGTCGTGAATATGCCTGCTGCTGACTGTCTCTAACCTGGTGCAATAGGCTTTCATATGAAGACCCTGGTGAACAAATTTATTCTTTTAAAAAGGATGCCTTTACTTAAAAATAAACGTGTTCAATGGATGAGGTGTTGTAACTATTTTGAAAAGTGTTGGTGTGATTTCACAAACGTTCCTCTCGAGTAAAAATGTTTCTCCTGGCAGCCTTCTTTTCCTAGAACAGAACATTTTTCAGTAGGACCCAGTCAACTACAACCATTTTCTATTGGCCAATTCACTTCCATTTTTAAATCTTTCAGTGGTACCTTCCTTGAAATGTGGAAGACACATGTTGGAAAATGTCTTTATGTGGGTCACAAGCTTATATGTTATAGCTAGTGTAAAACAAAGCGTAAAACCTAATTATAACTGTAATCAACAAGACAAGTTTCCATCATTGGATCCAGCATACAATAAGAGGCTCATTTGCAATATATTCCCAGTAGGATTAAAATAACTGCTACATCATAAAAAAGCTGTATCACAGAAATGTAAATGAAGAAAATGGACTGCATTGCAATATTACTTTAACTAAACCGGACTTAAGAATGAATCAAGGACAGAGTATGATTGTGACTATCATACTGTTAGCATCAGTGTAGGCTAGCAAATTTAAACAAATCTTTCCTCTCTACTTGAACTTGTTTTATCTCTTAAAGTCAATAGTCATATTCATAACTGTCGTCCGTTTAATTTCTGCACAATCCCGCACTATACCAGGTTAAGGCCTAGACACTGGTGTGCCTCTGCCAAGACCATGATAACTGGATATGGTGCATTAAATACAGCACAATGACAGTGCCCTATCTAGGGATCAAATCTGCAACCCGTGGGTTATATATCCCAGATATCTAACCACTATACTACAGAATACCTGTTCCCACCATCCTCAGCTCCCTCCATCATTCCCAAAATCCATGCTAATGTTGTTCCATCTCTGCGTCACTCCATATCGCCCTTATTTCCGATTTTTCTCTCTCAGAACCTGCAAACCATCCCCCCTTTCTCATCTCCTGTCGTTCCCATTTTTCCTCACCCCCCACCCCCCCTCCTCTCTCTCTCTCTCTCTCTCTCTCGTGTTCTCTCTGTCTGCCTGATAGCCATGTTGCTTTACTGAACACAATAAAGCCTTTTCTGCCATTAAAATTGGCATTGCTTTCCTCCCTGACAGCTTTAAGAATAACTCCAGTAGAAAAGGGGCTGTTAAATATAGCGTGTTACCAACTGAGACTTGGAGAGAGGGAGACAGGTTGAGGAAAGAGAGATAGAGAGATAGAGAGAGAGAGAGAGATAGAGAGAGAGAGAGAGAGAGAGAGGGACTAGTAGAGCAGAAAGGGTATCAGAAGCCAGAATACAAGAGAAAGAGAACTCAACATACAGTTGAAGTCAGAAGTTCACATACACTTAGGTTGAAGTCATTAAAACTCATTTTTAACCACTCCCCAGATTTCATGTTAGCAAACTATAGTGTTGGCAAATCAGTTAGGACATCTACTTTGTGCATGACACAAGTAATTTTTCCAACAATTGTTTACAGACAGATTATTTCACTTTTAATTCACTATATCACAATTCCAGTGGGTCAGTAGTTTACACACACTAAGTTGACTGTGCCTTTAAATTTTTAATATTTGGTCACATATCCTTTGCATGCCATGACTTCCTGATGTCTGTGACCCAACAACATCAAAAGAGTCTTGATATCTTATTTTCTGGTACTCTTACAAGCGATACTATAATGTCTCTGCATTTGAATGGATCTCTATGGGAATTGGGGGGTGGGACTAGATTTATCTGTAAATTATGCTGGAATTATCATAAAATCATATGCATACACAAAATAATTGCAGCCTCAAATAGCAGAATTCTTCACTCATGAGTATGGAGTTAGACAGAGCTGCTCTAAATCCATACCCTTGAGTACTAATCCAGTGACTATGGGCACCCCATGAGGATATCGATTGTAATGCAAGTTTAAATCCCTGCGGGTCGCATGCTTTCGAAAAAAATTGTGACCCAAGACGGAATCTGTCCCTTCCTAGGTTATGGTACTGAAAATTATTTGCTGCCCCGCTGGGCTGTGGGATCAACTCCAATTCAATACTGGACCGTGGGACCTATCCTTGCACTGGAAGAGTGCCCAGCAATCCCATATGCTTTAGGGAGCTTTAACATGGCCATGCATGTAGTAACTGAGAAAGCATTCAGAGCCAGCAATGCAATTACAAACAACAAATATGAACTCCAGATTCAACCCCTGTAAAGGTCTGTAATTGTATAACATTTTGTATACTTTGACTCCCTTCTTAATTGTGTGGTCTGTGACAATCACAAAGTAGAACGCATCGCGAGCACAGTTCATTTTGCATTTTTATTCGGGCTTGTATTATTCATCTGGGACTTCTGCATGGTAGTGAAAAATTGGGGGTGCTCAAATATTCACCAGAAATAAAACCATGGGTTCACAACAGCAAAACGGAGAGATACAGAGAGATTTGATTTCTACTGCATATCCTCATGCACATTGTGTGTCTGTTGTTGGTCCTGTTCTCTGTTGGGCTTCTTTTAACCCACTTTTTGTGAAGCACTTCGCAAACTTTTGTTTTAAGAAAAATGCTATATAAATACTCTTGTTATTATTATCCCATCCATTATGTAACCCGCTTATTCCTGGTCAGGGTCACAGGGGGGCCGGAGCCTATCCCAGCATGCATTGGGTGAGAGGCAGGACTACACCCTGGACAGGTCGCCAATCCATCGCAGGGCACACACACACACACACACCATTCACTCACACACTTATACCTATGGGCAATTTAGAGTCTCCAGTTAGCTTAATCTGCATGTCTTTGGACTCTGAACTCGGAACCTTCTTACTGTGAATATTCTTCTTATTATTATTATTATTATTACTATTACTCACAAAGTAGAGCAGGTCAGTCCAGCCCTCCATGGTGATGCACTGGAAGACGGTGAGCACGGCGAACAGGATGTTGTCGAACTGCGTGATGCCGAAGTTTGGGCCGATCCAATACTTTCGGCACACGCCCCCTTCATTACACTGCCGGGCCGCCGCGTCGTTCCCACAGGGACGCTCGTCCTGCATCGCCCCTGTGTGAGAGAGAGGCGCCGAGATCCAGGGTCAAATCAAATCAAATCAATTTTATTTGGACAGCGCTTTATACAGAGAACTGCCGCAAAGACGCCGTACAGGGAAACAAAAAACCAGAAGGACACAGACTCGGAAAGGCTATAGGGGCAGCTGACACTGCTGGCTTGTAATGGCCAGCTCAGCAAGTGAGTCCAATTAGCTAACCGGCTAGCCGAGTGCTTAACGGAGGAAAAAGTCGCACATTCCCTATCTGTCCCTTAAAGGCAACAAAGGTTTTCACAAGTGGAGTAAATGCGACAGAGGACAGAGAAAGCTGTACAGAGAAATAAAAGGGAAATTGGGCAAGAACCAGGCCTGAACCACCAAACAGCAAACCAGGTAAAAGACTCCACAGTGGTAAGGAAAAAATACTAAAACTGTGGCGAGAGGGGCTGAGTTTAATGTCTGTGCCCTGTGTGAGAGACACAAATAACCAAGGGGGCTGGGTTCAGTATCTGTGCCCCTGTGAGAGAGAGAGGGAGCTCAGAGATCCAGGGAGGCTGGGTTCAGTATATGTGCCCCTGTGTGTGAGAGGCACAGAGATCCAAGGAGGCTGGGTTCAGTATCTGTGCCCCTATGAGAAGGTCCACAATCTACTGCAGTGTGCTTGAGCTTGCTTAATGTGCATTCACCAGGTGGAACAGACAGTGAGAGACAGACAGAGAGAGAGAGAGAATTCAATTTTGAAATGCCCTTTATCTACCAGTGCTAGGTACAGGTTTAGGCAGTATGCGGGCACCAATTTATCAATACTTCCCCTACCCTTCACAAACAACTAAACAAAGACAAACCAAACTCCATACTTATAAACATTACAAAAGAAAAATGCTTTCAAAAACTAAGAGATAGTGCGTTGTTCTCTTGGACCGTACACAAAATCCCCCCAATCGCAATGTACGTATGAAACCGTACACGTATGAGAGAGAAGGAGAGAGAGAGAGAGAGATAATTAAAGGTGTGTGGTGCACTCACCAGTAGCGTTGCTGAAGCAGGTGGTGTGGAACTTGCCTATGTAGAACTCCAGGCCAATGATGGCGAACATGAGGATGGCGAAGAAGAGCAGCAGACCGATCTGCAGCAGTGGGATCATCGCCTTCATGATGGACTTCAGCACCACCTGCAGGCCTGGAGGAGAAATGTCAGGATTTTATTTTATTTTTTCAGGATTTTGGTCCCTCGCCCCCCCACCAGTTGTCACCCCCCAACTTACTGGGAATTCCCGACACTAGCTTTAGGGGTCTCAGCACTCTGACAGCCCGGAGGGTCCGCAGATCGAACTCCGAGCCCACTGAGGATAAGATACTGTGGCGAAAGACAGGCAGAGAGAGAGAGAGCAAAAAGAAGAGAAAGGAAAAAGGAAAACACAAATTAAGCC
>CM056379.1:13714444-13727450 GCA_029718625.1 Synaphobranchus kaupii
ACATACTACACAAGAGTACTGTCTATCTCAAACACACTGACACACATACTACACAAGAGTACTGTCTATCTTAAACACACTGACACACTACACAAGCATACTGTCTATCTCAAATACACTGACACATATACTACACAAGAGTACTGTCTATCTCAAACACACTGACACACATACTACACAAGAGTACTGTCTATCTCAAATACACTGACACACTACACAAGCATACTGTCTATCTCAAACACACTGACACACACACTACAATGCATGCAAAAACCTATGGGGTTTCGCACAAGTCAAGCCACTCAGATATTGTAGAATTCTCCATGCCCAAATTCACAAAAAGCCACAGACGCAGAAAAAAATCTAACAATAAAAACCAAACCAAAAGACAATGAGCAATAAAGCAACCCAGACTCACAGTACTGTCTGATCTTCAGTTTGGGTGAGCAGACAGGTTTAGCCTCTGTGGGAAACGTACAAAGTACTTTTGCATGATTGAACCAGTTTTGTATGGGGGCATTTGGACTGGACCTGAAGGTACAAATAATATTCACGATGTATGACATGAGTCTAAAACAGGGCTGTCCAATCTTATCCGAAAACGGCCGATGTGGGAGCAGGTTTTTGTTTTAGCCCAGCACTAAAGACACCTGATTCTACTTATCAAGGTCTCGATTGAATTCATTACTAATTAGATGAATCAGGTGTCTTAGTGCCGGGCTAAAACAAAAACCTGTGCTCACCATAGCTGGCCCTTTTCGGATAAGACTTGGACACCCCCGGGGTAATATGTTAGTTTGTGCCAGAGCAGAGAAACCCCAGCATCCCTCCCGTCTCCCTGCGTGGGAGGATGAGCCACCCCCTCTCCCCCCCCCCACCTTATGGGAAATCGCCAGAGCGCTACTTGGATCAGGGCTGTCCCCAGTGACATTATCTATGATGGCCTGATGACTGGCCCAGGCCGCAGATGACTCACACACCTGCCAACAGGAAATGAGAACCAAGGTATGAATCAATCTACGCTTTGAATTAATTAGATTAATTTAGAATGAGTCCGGTCTGGCCCCCACATCCCCCTCTCCCTCTCTCTCTCTCTCTCACTCACTCACTCACAGTTCTGGCATGTGCACTCAGGGGCGGTGGAGGGAGGGAAAGAGAGAGAGAGAGAGGAGGGAGAGGCAGTCTGGAAATGTCCGTCTCCGTGTGAGCGCGCGTGTGTGCGAGGGGCCCAGCGAGCTACACTCTAGTTATGAGAAAAAAAGCAAACAGACGCTCCAAAAGAGGCAGATAGACAGAGTACACAAGAAAGAGCGAGAGAGGGGGGGAGAGTGAGAGTGAGAGAGGCAGTGAAGAATTTAGAGAGGGAGGATGAAGGATGGGTAAAATGAGAAAAAGACAAAGAGGAGGATGACTAGCAACTTAGGAGAATGACTGTGGTCAAATTCCGGCTCCCTCCCTCTCTTGTTTAAAAAAAAGAAAAGAAATGGAGGATGCTAATTTCAGTAAAAGCTAATTCATTAGCAGCGGTGACATACAGCCAGGCCGCTCATTCAGTCAATAGGCATTTAACTGCAGAGAGGCGGAGGACCGAGCGAAACACTGGAGTAAGCTGAATATAACAGGAGCCCCCTCTCTCTGCCACATTCCTCCCTGTCATTTTCCTCTCTCTCTTTCATTCTCATCTTCTCTCTCCTTCCATCACTCGCTCCTCTTTCATCCATCCTCTGCTTTTAAACGTCTCTTGCCATTTCTCTGTCTGTTTGGTTCTCCCTTTTTCCCCACTTTGGTTTTCTTTCAGCCTTCATTTGTCATTGGTCGCGCTGCTAGCTTTATACAGCACAGCGTCATCACACGAGCAAGGCACTTTATACAGCACAGGGTCATCACATGAGCAAGGCACTTTATACAGCACAGGGTCATCACATGAGCAAGGCACTTTATACAGCACAGAGTCATCACACAAGCAGGGCACTTTATCACACTAGCTTTGTACGCACACGCGTGCTCCGTCACATAAACCACACGGCCACAGACTCCATAACTCACGCAAACTTCCTAACACAAACAAGCACTGCATCTATGTCTGTCTGTCTGTCTGTCTGTCTCTCTCTCTCTCACACACACATACACACTCAAGCACATGCACACACACACACAAGCACACACAAATTGAATCCACAAAATCAACAGAAGAAACGACAGAATCAACCACAGAATACCACAGCAAGTCAGCAATTCAGACCAAGGGAAAGTGTGAGGTGGGCTAACTGTGCAATCGATTGCTTTAATTGGTGAATTAGGTGCTGAGTAACGACAAAATGAGCAGACCCTGCGACTCACCGGGACCAGGGTTGCACACCCCTGTCGCAGTGGGTGGGAACCAAGTATCGCATTGTCATGTACAAACAAAGTGACATGTAAAGGCTGATGGCCATAAGGGAGTTTTTCCATGTTTTTCGGGACGTCTATCCACCTTATTTCAGAAGGTTACATGGGGGCCACGTGCACTTTTTGTGCAAAACCTTCTGTTTAGGTTCCCTCCCATTCCCCTGCATTACTAGTAAATCGCTTTTTGACAGCACTTTTTGCAATAAATTACACCCCACGCGAGCCTATGAGCCTTGGTTTATCGAAAGACAGGGATCATGTTTTCGGTGAGAGGATGCAATAACAATTTCTACAAAAGAAAAACTTTGCTGGAAGCGGAATGTTTCATTTACCGACCGCTGAGGAGAGGTTGTCTCTGTTCAACCTCAGCAGGACTCTGGGTGCTACCTGCACTGACACGTACCCAGCACTAGAGGGGGCACTGTGCTGTCCAGTAACTTCTGAGCCAGGGCACCAAATGCTCACTTCCTGGTTCAAGCGACCAGGCAGTTTCTAGTAACATTAGAATTCCGTATTGCTGGTCTCGCAATTTAAAAAAAAAAAGATGTAAAAAGACATCCTGAAATGTGTATGAATTACATGGTATAGCATTATATGAGACCCGTAAACTGAATTAATCTTCATGCTGTGGTATTGTTTATTCTTTATTGTTTATTCTTTATTGTTTATGCTTTATTGTTTATGCTTTATTGTTTATGCTTTATTGTTTATGCTTTGTAAAGACAATTTTCAGCGCTATTTTTTCTCTCCCAATTTGGAAAAGCCAGTTCCTGGTCACAGGCCTGTCCCACTGCAGCATTTTAAAATTTGGGAGCCCCCCCAATAGGAGGGTGCAGACAAGCTTGCTTCCCATCCAGCTGAGCTGCTCAGTCATTGTTTCAAAGGAGTACATTGCATTACATTCATTACATACAGGCATTTAGCCAACGCTTTTATCCAAAGTGACTTACACATCTTATATGTGCTTTACATGCCATCCACTTATGCGGATGGATATTTACTGAGGCGATTCAGGTTAACCTCCTTGCTCAAGGGTACAACGGCAGTGTTCCACCTGGGAATCACACCGACAACCTCGTAGTTACACACCCTGTTCTCTGACCATTACGCTACACTTCCGTCCCTCATCATGGCCACACACACACACACACAGACACACACACACACACACACACACATCAATCAAATTGCAGGTGGAAGATTGACCAGAGGAGTGTCTCAATGAATCTGGGAAAACCGAGCTGACTGAAGTAGACGTAGTAGTGGTTTAGTGTACTGTAGTTACGGAGCTGAGGGAGCGTTCTCGGAAAGGGGGAATGTTAGGGGATGTAGTGGTGGTTTAGTGTACTGGAGTTACGGAGCTGAGGGAGCGTTCTGGGAAAGGGGGAATGTTAGGGGATGAAGTGGTGGTTTAGTTTACTGGAGTTACGGAGCTGAGGGAGCGTTCTCGGAAAGGGGGAATGGTAGGGGATGTAGTAGTGGTTTAGTGTACTGGAGTTACGGAGCAGAGGGAGCGTACTGGGAAAGGGGGAATGTTAGGGGATGTAGTAGTGGTTTAGTGTACTGGAGTTACGGAGCTGAGGGAGCGTTCTCGGAAAGGGGGAATGTTAGGGGATGTAGTAGTGGTTTAGTGTACTGGAGTTACGGAGCTGAGGGAGCGTACTCAGAAAGGGGGAATGTTAGGGGACGTAGTAGTGGTTTAGTGTACTGGAGTTACGGAGCAGAGGGAGCGTACTGGGAAAGGGGGAATATTAGGGGATGTAGTAGTGGTTTAGTGTACTGGAGTTACGGAGCTGAGGGAGCGTTCTCGGAAAGGGGGAATGTTAGGGGATGTAGTAGTGGTTTAGTGTACTGGAGTTACGGAGCAGAGGGAGCATTGTGGAAAAGGGGGAATGTTAGGGGATGTAGAGGTGGTTTAGTGTACTGTCGTTATGGAGCAGAGGGAGCATTGTGGAAAAGGGGGAATGTTAGGGGATGTAGTGGTGGTTTAGTGTACTGGAGTTATGGAGCAGAGGGAGCATTGTGGAAAAGGGGGAATGTTAGGGGATGTAGTAGTGGTTTAGTGTACTGGAGTTACAGAGCTGAGGGAGCGCACTGGGAAAGGGGGAATGTTAGGGGATGTAGTAGTGGTTTAGTGTACTGGAGTTACGGAGCTGAGGGAGCGTTCTCGGAAAGGGGGAATGTTAGGGGATGTAGTAGTGGTTTAGTGTACTGGAGTTACAGAGCTGAGGGAGCGTACTCGGAAAGGGGGAATGTTAGGGGATGTAGTGGTGGTTTAGTGTACTGGAGTTACGGAGCAGAGGGAGCATTGTGGAAAAGGGGGAATGTTAGGGGATGTAGTAGTGGTTTAGTGTACTGGAGTTACGGAGCAGAGGGAGCATTGTGGAAAAGGGGGAATGTTAGGGGATGTAGTAGTGGTTTAGTGTACTGGAGTTACGGAGCTGAGGGAGCATTCTCGGAAAGGGGGAATGTTAGGGGATGTAGTAGTGGTTTAGCGTACTGGAGTTACGGAGCTGAGGGAGCGTACTGGGAAAGGGGGAATGTTAGGGGATGTAGTGGTGGTTTAGTGTACTGGAGTTACGGAGCAGAGGGAGCATTGTGGAAAAGTGGGAATGTTAGGGGATGTAGTGGTGGTTTAGTGTACTGTAGTTACAGAGCAGAGGGAGCATTGTGGAAAAGGGGGAATGTTAGGGGATGTAGTGGTGGTTTAGTGTATTGTAGGTACAGAGCAGAGGGAGCATTGTGGAAAAGTGGGAATGTTAGGGGATGTAGTGGTGGTTTAGTGTACTGTAGTTACAGAGCAGAGGGAGCATTGTGGAAAAGGGGGAATGTTAGGGGATGTAGTAGTGGTTTAGCGTACTGGAGTTACGGAGCAGAGGGAGCATTGTGGAAAAGTGGGAATGTTAGGGGATGTAGTGGTGGTTTAGTGTACTGTAGTTACAGAGCAGAGGGAGCATTGTGGAAAAGGGGGAATGTTAGGGGATGTAGTGGTGGTTTAGTGTATTGTAGTTACGGAGCAGAGGGAGCATTGTGGAAAAGGGGGAATGTTAGGGGATGTAGTGGTGGTTTAGTGTATTGTAGTTACGGAGCAGAGGGAGTGTTCTGGGAAATGTCTGCTTGCCCTAGGGAGGCAGGTGATAGCAAGACGAGGCTGAGAGGTTAAAGTGAGGGACTCGCACTGTGAGGAGGTGTTTGTCACACACTGACAGGAGCCCTCTCTGCTGGGACACAATTGCCAATCTTCCTCCAAAACACCTATGTAGGAGGACGGTGGCTGCCTGCATCCCTCAGGTGAGGGAGAGAGAGATTGAGAAAGAGAGAGAGAGAGAAAGAGAGAGGGAGGTGGGGGAAGACTGGAATCACAGAGAGAAGGAACTGTGACAGCAGGTTGTGACAGTACATGACAGTGTGTGTGACAGTATGTTGTACAGGCTGTGACAGCATGTTTGCGTGCGTGAGTCTACTATGTGTGTGTGTGTGTGTGTGTGTGTACATGTCTGTACAGGTGTGTATTTTTGTGTCTGTTCATGTGTGTGTGTGTTTGTGTTTGTGTCTGTGTGTCTGCATGTGTGAGTAAGTGTCTGTTTGCGAGTGTGTGTATGTATCATTGTGTGTCCATATGCCTGTGTGTGTATATATACTGCTGGGTGTCTGCTTATGTGTGTACTGTATATATGCTGTGGCAGCTGTGCTTTCATCTGTGTGTGTGTGTCGGTGTCCCTGCGCAATTGTGTTAGTATCAGTTTTCCTGTGTGTGCAGATTGACAGCTGCAGGGGGTGTGGTGTGTGTGTGGGTGTGTGTGTGGGGGGGGGGGGGGGGTGTCCCAGCTTCCAAAAGGAAAATTCCTCCTACACTGGGGTCCCCCCCGCAGTCTCCCTCCCACGCTGTGCAGACGGATGAGTCAGTGTGCGCCAGTGTGTGGGAGGACACTGCCTGCGAGCGTGTATGCGTGCACACCTGAGTGTATGCATGCGCGTGTGTGTGTGTGTGTGTGTGTGTGTGTGTGATGTGACAGAGTGTGAGAGAAGGAGACTGTGCATGTCAGAGTGATTAATATAGAAAAATAAATACACTTTGCGTGAAACTCAAACACCCATGGTTTCTTGACATATTTACAAGTACTATATTTTTTGGTATGAGGATGACGATGAGACAGTGATGAAGATGATGATCGAGGTCCATCAGAACCATCACGCAACTGGGTCTGTTCCCATTCACGGCATCACCATAGCAACTGGCCATTCCTCATTCACGCAGTTTCCACGGTTACCGACCTCCTCTCATTCATAACGGTTTCCACAGCAACAAGGCCCTTCCTCATTGACAGAATCTCTGCATCACCGCGGCAACAAGGCCAAGAGAGGTGGGGGCTGGGGGGGGGGGGGGGGGTCCCTTCAATTGATTTTTTTTTCCTTTTTAATAGGTTTGGGTTTTTTAACGCTGCACAAAAAAACAACAAAACAGATTGAGGTGTATACAAATGCCACAGAGACGCATCCCAACACTGTCCCGGCGCACACACCAACACTCCCTCCCCACAGACTCAAGGAGAATACAGCAAGGTTGAGACACTCATGCAGATATGTGCATTGGAATCTAGGTCACAAGGATTACCTGGGCTCTTCTCAATTTCCACACTGACCTATACAGAGACAACGTATGCAAACAAACACAAATGAATACATACGCGCACATAAACGTGTACTATACACACACACACACACACACGTACATGTGTCCATACAGTACATACAAAGACACATGTAGTTAATGGTTACACAGGGACATTTTGGGACTCTGGATTTCTGATCCTGAGACTGGCCCCCCTGCGGAGTCATTCACAATTAACACTCCTGATCAACTGAGGCACAATGGAGTGTCTGTCCACATTCTTCATGTGACACTGAGATGAACACAGACTGCTTGATTAGGCACCGGGTTGGGCAGGAACACCCCCTCTTTAGAGAAGGAGAGGGGGGACCCCAATTTAACACACAAATGCACACCGTGAGGTGATTGGAAATGACTGATCCGTCTGTCTTTTATTGATGGTTCCAAGGAATGGAGCCAATCAAATGCATGGGTGCCCTAAAGCCATCTACCAATTGGGATCAAAGGAATTTTGACCATAAAAACCCATGAAACTCTACCAACTTTGGTCTGATGGTAAAGACGCTGTCTTATGCCTACCAGACGCACCACTGAAACCCTGACGGACTTCTGCATTTCCCAACCCGCATCTCGCCTGATCACAGAGACAGAGTTGGCCTGCCACCGTCCACAGAATAAACCGAACTGGTTTATTTTCAACAGCTGTTTTGAGCACACGTTTCTTCAAACTGTTCCTCTACTGTCTCCCTTACGGCCGGACCCAAGTGGAGATCTGTGCACGTCCACGTTGACCTGACTGGAAACCTGTCACGACCCGACTTCGGCGAAGAAGTCTCCAGGAGTCCACGCACCTGCCGGGACCTTGGACCAGCTGACGAGCTGACATCACTTACGGAATCGGGACTGGCATCCCTTTGTTACCATTAAGTATTGAAACGCATTTTATTTAGCACTGACATCAACTGACAGGCTTCCATAAAACCTGTAATACCCAGTTGAGGTAATTTTACTGCTGGTTCCTACTGGTGTTTGTATTTTGTTTTGCTATGCGCGTTTCGGTCGGGAATAGCCAATTTCCCAGACCTTATAGTTTTACACTGTTAAAACTTTATATGTATGAGACTGATAAAACGAGCTAACCACAAAATATAGTTTAAGGTGTCATTAACCCATAACACAAGCTAACCTTTGTTAATTGTAGGACTGTTAGCTTCTATATTTAGCCGTCACATAATTATCATTTCCTCTGATTAAGATTAAGTCTTAGAATGTTATATCAATTATTGTTTCTATTATTCACATATTCATAGTTGTAGCCAATAAAACATGTCATTTTTCCAACCCATTGTCGTGTCTACGTTATTTCACTAAGTTGGGCTCTACTAACGTATAGAATTCTAATTGAGTGTTGAAATTCTAATTGATTATTGAATTCTGAATAAAAGTGACCAAACCCCACTACACACACATATAACTGAAAACAAGCATTTTGTATGTGATTAATATCACTGTATATGTACACGTGTGAAGTACCTACATATGCATATATGCCTCCAGAATTTTGGAACTGACTCAAATTCAATTAAAAAAATTTGAGGAATGCAAAATTTCATTCAGTGACTTTCAAATAAATTGTACTTAAAGAACATGAGAGTCTCATTCATGTTTAAAAATATGCCTGGACCAGCTTCCAAAATACATCAGGCACTTATCACTGTAAACGCAAATGTCATTTAAAATACTTTGAATGCAGTGTCAAATAGCGTTAAGAACTCTCTCTTTCATTTTTTAGGTATTGCATTGTAGGAAATACATTTTTCAAATATTGAATGCAATTTAAATGCATTATGATTATGACGATATACAAACTACAAGCATTAGCAAATGTCTGTACTTTTTATAAAAGGAGATAAAGGAGAATCGATGTCATGCTGATATAAAAGTAAGAATTGCACATATTTATGAAGTAAACTTGGCGTTGGCATTTCATTTAGCTTACGTATGAATATGTGAATAATAGAAACAATAGCTTACGCAATGTAATTCCATTTCCACTCACACTGAAATTCTAATTCTAATTCTATATCTTGTCACCCGTTTCAATTTCAAAATCAGGACTCAGCAACTGCCAATTCAATTCAGAATTGACCACAACCCTGATGTGTAAGTCCGTGTGGCTGTGTATGTACAGATCCTTTCCAAAAAATTAGAATATCATGGAAAAGTTGTTTTTTTTCCAAGAATAATTGTAATGTTCCGCTCCCTTCCTGTCCGTTTTCCGTGTTTTCCTGTTTTCCCTCCGTGTCATGTTGGATCCCTTTGTCCGTGTTTTCCCCGCTGCCGCGGACTAGGCGTGTCCTTCCCTGTCTTGTTCGTCTGGTTGTTTTGTCTTACTTCCGCCTTTCACTCCCTCCCCCTCGTTGCATGCATTTCCTCACCTGGTGTCTTGTAATCACTCCCGGTTTATGTTCACACCTGTATCGTATTTTGTCTCGTTAGTTAGCTCTATATAGTCTTTCGGCTGGCTGCCAGTCGGCGCCAGTTCGTTAACTATCATCACTTGGTGTAGTGCTTGACTCGTTATCTGGTCTCCCTGCTTAAACTATTCGCGTAGTTGTGGAATGTGTTTCCCGTGCAGCGTATAGTTCCTCGCAAAGCTACGGATTGGTAGTTTACCTCCCACACAATTTCCTGTCATAATTGTGTAGCTAACTTGTTTCCCTTCTCCTCCATCTAACCCTGCACCCGATCTCCCGTGGCAGTGTTCGTGTTCCCCGTGTTTGTTGTGTGTGTTGCGGTACCTCCACCTCCAGCGCGTGTAGGCTCCGGGGTGATTCGCTACCTGGCTACCCTCCAGTTGTTCCTGTCCGACCGAAGAGACCACCCAGTTCTTCGGCGCCGGCTCCTGGAGCTCTGGAGACAGTCAGCTACCTCCGGACCTACCGCACCTACGCCACACCACTCTGTCCTGCCGTGCTACCGCAAAACCTCCCAACTTCCAAACCCATCACCTCCGTGAGAACCTCCCGGTCTTTCCCGTGCCTTCCCTTGCACTAACCCTCCTCTGTTGTTTTGTTTTTCTATACCGGTGCAGTCAGCCCGGTCCAGTCCTGCCCTGCCGTAGTGAGTCGCTCCCCTGCCAGTTCCAGTCCAGTCCAGGCGTGAGTTGTACAAGCGACTCGCTCAAAGTCCAGTTCCGGTTTGGGACATTCCGTTCCAGTACCCGATTCCCGTGTGGACCTCCCGGTCCAGTTCCAGTCCAGTCCAGTTCCGGTTTGGGACATTCCGTTCCAGTACCTGATTCCCGTGTGGACCTCCCGGTCCAGTTCAGTCCAGTCCAGTTCCGGTTTGGGACATTCCGTTCCAGTACCTGATTCCCGTGTGGACCACCCGGTCCAGTTCCAGTCCAGTCCAGTTCCGGTTTGGAACAGTCCGTTCCAGAACCTCCAGTCCAGCTCCGGCTTGGAGCAGCCCGCCCCGGGCTTCCAGGCGCAAGACCTTGTATTACTGTGTGTGTTGCCTTTCCTGTACAGTGTTGGGACTACCCCAACACTTAATTTATTAAATACACCCCTTTTGTGAAATCTGTCTCCTGGTCGTTGCACTTGGGTTCGTCCCGTAAACAGATACGTAACAGAACGAACTGGCCAAAAACATGGACCCAGCCGACCTGGAGCAGATTCGGCACGCCTTCTCCTGCCAAACTGCGGTCAGCGACCAACAGGGCCGTCGTCTGGACGACGTGTTGGAAGTGCTGAGGGGCATCACGGAACAAGTTACGCAGCTGTCTCTTCACCAGCCGCTTCCGCGTATTCCATTGGGCCCTACACCGCCCGCACCGGATCCCCCGGCGGACCCTCCTGTGTCCGCTTCATTTCGTGAGCCTCGCGTTCAACATCCTGAGCTATTCCGCGGGGAATTGGGGAAATGTCGCGAATTTCTGATGAAATGCGACATTGTCTTCCGGATGCAGCCCTCCTCCTTCGCCTCCGACCCATGTAAGATCGCGTTCATCATGAGCAGCCTGGGAGGAGGTGCCCTGGAGTGGGCTACATCCATCTGGGATAGCCAAGCCGCGCTCTGCAACAACTTCGCTGCCTTCACCGCCGAGATGCGGCGCGTGTTTGACCACCCTACCTGTGGGCGAGATGCAACTCAGCGCCTACTTCAGGTCCGTCAGGGGAGTCGCAGCGTCGCAGAGATGGCCATCCAATTCCGTACCCTCGCCGCGGAGTCCGGATGGAACGACACCGCCCTTCAGGGGGCTTTCCGCCAGGCACTCAGCGAGGAGCTCAAAGACCAACTAGCCACCCGTGAGGAATCAACCTCCCTCAATAGCCTGATTAGCCTGGCCATAGCAGTCGACAACCGTCTTCGTATCCGGGCCCGTGAGCGTGGGGGGAATCCCGGTCACCTTCCTCATATACGCTCTCACCCTTCTGCTTCTGGATTCAGGGCGGCGTCTGGGGTCTCCGAAGAGGAGCCCATGCAACTGGGCAGAGTTGCGGTCAACTCTGCAGAGCGCCAACGTCGTCAGCGATCCAGGTCTTGCTTCTATTGTGGCAAACCTGGCCACCAGATCGCCTCATGTCCCATCCGCCCAAAAGAATAGGCTCGCCAGTTAAACTGGGCGTACTGACGAGCCCTATCATACCCTGCCATGCAGCCCAGAATCGCCTAGTTTTCAAGGCCACTCTCCTGTGGAGCGACAAGTCCTTAGTTTCGTCGGCTCTCATCGACTCTGGAGCCGACGCCAACTTCGTGGACACCACCTTCGCCCAGAGGGCCGGCATCCCCACGGAGCTTCTACCATCGCCCATTACTGCCTTCGCCTTAGACGGTCGGAGTTTGGGGGTAGTGACCCACTCCACCGTTTCCTTACAGCTTGTCCTCTCCGGCAATCACCGGGAGAGCATTCAACTCCTCCTCATCAATTCCAAACAGTCAACCATAGTTTTAGGGCAGACCTGGCTCCGTCTCCATAACCCACACATCGACTGGCAGGGCGGACGCATCCTGGCGTGGAGTGGCCACTGCCTGGCTAGCTGTCTCCGCTCCGCGCTTCCCCCTCCGGGGTCCAAGAATCCCAGCACCAACCTACCCGAACCCGATATGTCCACCGTTCCCAAACAGTATCACGACCTCAGTCGCACCTTTTCTAAATCACGTGCTCTGTCCCTACCTCCTCACCGCCCGTACGACTGTTGTATTGATCTACTGGCGGGAGCCAAACTTCCGTCCGGCCGTCTCTACAGTCTGTCAGGACCAGAGAAACTCGCCATGGAGGAATATATCCATGAGTCCCTCGCCTCGGGCATCATCCGTCCCTCCTCTTCTCCGGTTGGTGCTGGGTTCTTTTTCGTAGGGAAAAAGGACGGCTCACTACGGCCCTGCATCGACTACCGGGGACTCAATTCCATCACTATCCGCAACAAATATCCTCTCCCCCTCATTAACACTGCTTTTGAACCCCTCTCGCAGGCCGTCATTTTTTCCAAGCTCGACCTCCGTAATGCGTACCACCTGGTGCGCATACGGGAGGGGGATGAGTGGAAGACTGCCTTCAATACCCCGTTGGGCCACTATGAGTACCTGGTGGTCCCTTTCGGCCTTACTAACGCCCCGGCAGTCTTCCAGGGCATGGTAAATGACGTACTGCGAGACCTGTTGGGTAAGACTGTTTTTGTTTACATTGACGACATTTTGATTTTTTCCAAGTCCCCTCAGGAGCACATTCTCCATGTCCGGGAGGTTCTCCAGCGGCTCCTCGAGAACCAGCTCTTCGTAAAGGCGGAGAAATGCTCCTTCCACGTCTCTTCAGTCCCGTTCCTCGGCTTCATTATTGAGGAGGGCAGTATCCGGGCGGATCCGGTCAAAGTCAAGGCGGTGACGGAATGGCCCCAACCCACCTCTCGTAAGCACCTACAACAATTCCTTGGTTTTTCTAATTTCTATCGTCGTTTTATCCGAAATTACAGTATCATTGCTGCCCCCCTTACCAAACTT
>CM056379.1:13727950-13742950 GCA_029718625.1 Synaphobranchus kaupii
ACCACACACACACAAACCACCACACACACACAAACCACCACACACACACACACACACACACACACACAAACCCCCCCCACACACACACAAACCCCCACACACACACAAACCCCCATCCACACACAAACCCCCATCCACACACGAACCCCCATCCACACACAAACCACCACACACACACAAACCCCATCCTCACACAAACCCCCCCACACACACAAACCACCACACACACAAACCCCCATCCACACACAAACCCCCACACACACACAAACCCCCACACACACACAAACCACCACACACACACAAACCCCCACACACACACAAACCCCCACACACACACAAACCACCACACACACAAACCCCCACACACACAAACCCCCATCCACACACAAACCCCCACACACACAAACCTCCACACACACACAAACCCCCATCCACACACAAACCCCCACACACACAAACCACCACACACACAAACCCCCATCCACACACAAACCCCCACACACACAAACCTCCACACACACACAAACCACCACACACACAAACCCCCATCCACACACAAACCCCCACACACACACAAACCCCCACACACACACACAAACCACCACACACACACAAACCCCCACACACACACAAACCCCCACACACACACAAACCACCACACACACAAACCCCCACACACACAAACCCCCATCCACACACAAACCCCCACACACACAAACCTCCACACACACACAAACCCCCATCCACACACAAACCCCCACACACACAAACCACCACACACACAAACCCCCATCCACACACAAACCCCCACACACACAAACCTCCACACACACACAAACCCCCACACACACACTAACCCCCATCCACACACAAACCCCCACACACACAAACCTCCACACACACAAACCCCCACACACACACTAACCCCCATCCACACACAAACCTCCACACACACACAAACCCCCATCCACACACAAACCCCCACACACACAAACCCCCATCCACACACAAAACTCCACACACACACAAACCCCCACACACACAAACCACCACACACACAAACCCCCATCCACACACAAACCCCACACACACAAACCTCCACAGACACACAAACCCCACACACACACTAACCCCCATCCACACACAAACCCCCATCCACACACAAACCTCCACACACACACAAACCCCCACACACACACAAACCCCCACACACACACAAACCCCCATCCACACACAAACCTCCACACACACACAAACCCCCATCCACACACAAACCCCCACACACACAAACACCACACACACAAACCCCCATCCACACACAAACCCCCACACACACAAACCCCCATCCACACACAAACCCCCATCCACACACAAACCTCCACACACACACAAACCCCCATCCACACACAAACCCCCACACACACACAAACCACCACACACACAAACCACCAGACACACACAAACCCCCACACACACACAAACCCCCACACACACACACAAACCACCACACACACACAAACCCCCATCCACACACAAACCTCCACACACACACAAACCCCCACACACACACAAACCACCACACATACACAAACCCCCATCCACACACAAACTCCACACACACACACAAACCTCCACACACACACAAACCCCCCATCCACACACAAACCTCCACACACACACACAAACCTCCACACACACACACACACACACACACACACAAACCCCCCCACACACACAAACCTCCACACACACACACAAACCTCCACACACACACAAACCCCCACACACACACAAACCCCCACACACACACAAACCCCACACACACACAAACCCCCATCCACACACAAACCACACACACACACACACAAACCCCCATCCACACACAAACCACCACACACACACACACACACACAAACCCCCATCCACACACAAACCTCCACACACACACAAACCCCCATCCACACACAAACCCCCACACACACAACCACCACACACACAAACCACCACACACACAAACCCCCATCCACACACAAACCACCACCCACACACAAACCACCACACACACACACACAAACCCCCCCACACACACACAAACCCCCACACACACACAAACCACCACCCACACACACACAAACCCCCCCACACACACACAAACCCCCACAACATAAACAAACCCCCCCACACACACACAAACCCCCCACACACACACACAAACCCCCCCCACACACACACAAACCCCCACACACACACAAACCCCCCCCCCCCACACACACAAACCCCCCCACACACACACAAACCCCCACACACACAGAAAACCCCCACACACACACACAAACCCCCCCACACACACACAAACCCCCCCACACACACAAACCCCCACACACACACACAAACCCCCACACACACACACAAACCCCCACACACACACAAACCCCCACACACACACAAACCCCCACACACACACAAACCCCCACACACACACAAACCCCCACACACACACAAAACCCCCATCCACACACAAACCACCACACACACACACACACAAACCCCCATCCACACACAAACCACCACACACACACACACACACACAAACCCCCATCCACACACAAACCTCCACACACACACAAACCCCCATCCACACACAAACCACCACACACACAAACCACCACACACACAAACCCCCATCCACACACAAACCACCACCCACACACAAACCACCACACACACACACACACACAAACCCCCCCACACACACACAAACCCCACACACACACAAACCACCACCCACACACACACAAACCCCCCCCCACACACACAAACCCCCCACACACACACAAACCCCCCCACACACACACAAACCCCCACACACACACAAACCCCACACACACACACACAAACCCCCCACACACACACAAACCCCCACACACACACAAACCCCCCACACACACACAAACCCCCACACACACACAAACCCCCCCACACACACACAAACCCCCACACACACACAAACCCCCACACACACACACAAACCCCCCCACACACACACAAACCCCCACACACACACAAACCCCCACACACACACACAAACCCCCACACACACACACAAACCCCCACACACACACAAATCCCCACACACACACAAACCCCCATCCACACACAAACCTCCACACACACACAACCCCCACACACACACTAACCCCCATCCACACACAAACCCCCATCCACACACAAACCTCCACACACACACACAAACCCCCACACACACACAAACCCCCATCCACACACAAACCCCCATCCACACACAAACCACCACACAAACACAAACCACCACACACACACAAACCCCCACACACCACAAACCCCCACACACACACAAACCCCCATCCACACACAAACCACCACACACACACACACAAACCCCCATCCACACACAAACCACCCACACACACACACACACACAAACCCCCATCCACACACAAACCTCCACACACACACAAACCCCCATCCACACACAAACCCCCACACACACAAACCAGCACACACACAAACCCCATCCACACACAAACCCGCACACACACAAACCCCCATCCACACACAAACCACCACCCACACACAAACCACCACACACACACAAACCACCACACACACACAAACCACACACACACACACACACACACACACACACACACAAACCCCCCCACACACACACAAACCCCCACACACACACAAACCCCCATCCACACACAAACCCCCATCCACACACGAACCCCCATCCACACACAAACCACCACACACACACAAACCCCCATCCTCACACAAACCCCCCCACACACACAAACCACCACACACACAAACCCCCATCCACACACAAACCCCCACACACACACAAACCCCCACACACACACAAACCACCACACACACACAAACCCCCACACACACACAAACCCCCACACACACACAAACCACCACACACACAAACCCCCACACACACAAACCCCCATCCACACACAAACCCCCACACACACAAACCTCCACACACACACAAACCCCCATCCACACACAAACCCCCACACACACAAACCACCACACACACAAACCCCCATCCACACACAAACCCCCACACACACAAACCTCCACACACACACAAACCCCACACACACACTAACCCCCATCCACACACAAACCCCCACACACACAAACCTCCACACACACACAAACCCCCACACACACACTAACCCCCATCCACACACAAACCTCCACACACACACAAACCCCCATCCACACACAAACCCCCACACACACAAACCCCCATCCACACACAAAACTCCACACACACACAAACCCCCACACACACAAACCACCACACACACAAACCCCCATCCACACACAAACCCCCACACACACAAACCTCCACAGACACACAAACCCCCACACACACACTAACCCCCATCCACACACAAACCCCCATCCACACACAAACCTCCACACACACACAAACCCCCACACACACACAAACCCCCACACACACACAAACCCCCATCCACACACAAACCTCCACACACACACAAACCCCCATCCACACACAAACCCCCACACACACAAACCACCACACACACAAACCCCCATCCACACACAACCCCCCACACACACAAACCCCCATCCACACACAAACCCCCATCCACACACAAACCTCCACACACACACAAACCCCCATCCACACACAAACCCCCACACACACACAAACCACCACACACACACAAACCACCACACACACAAACCACCACACACACACAAACCCCCACACACACACAAACCCCCACACACACACACAAACCACCACACACACACAAACCCCCATCCACACACAAACCCCCACACACACACACAAACCTCCACACACACACAAACCCCCACACACACACAAACCACCACACATACACAAACCCCCATCCACACACAAACTCCACACACACACACACACACAAACCCCCATCCACACACAAACCTCCACACACACACAAACCCCCACACACACACTAACCCCCATCCACACACAAACCCCCATCCACACACAAACCTCCACACACACACACAAACCCCCACACACACACAAACCCCCATCCACACACAAACCCCCATCCACACACAAACCACCACACAAACACAAACCACCACACACACACAAACCCCCACACACACACAAACCCCCACACACACACAAACCCCCATCCACACACAAACCACCACACACACACACACAAACCCCCCATCCACACACAAACCACCACACACACACACACACACAAACCCCCATCCACACACAAACCTCCACACACACACAAACCCCCATCCACACACAAACCCCCACACACACAAACCAGCACACACACAAACCCCCATCCACACACAAACCCGCACACACACAAACCCCCATCCACACACAAACCACCACCCACACACAAACCACCACACACACACAAACCACCACACACACACAAACCACCACACACACACACACACACACACACACACACACAAACCCCCCCACACACACACAAACCCCCACACACACACAAACCCCCATCCACACACAAACCCCCATCCACACACGAACCCCCATCCACACACAAACCACCACACACACACAAACCCCCATCCTCACACAAACCCCCCCACACACACAAACCACCACACACACAAACCCCCATCCACACACAAACCCCCACACACACACAAACCCCCACACACACACAAACCACCACACACACACAAACCCCCACACACACACAAACCCCCACACACACACAAACCACCACACACACAAACCCCCACACACACAAACCCCCATCCACACACAAACCCCCACACACACAAACCTCCACACACACACAAACCCCCATCCACACACAAACCCCCACACACACAAACCACCACACACACAAACCCCCATCCACACACAAACCCCCACACACACAAACCTCCACACACACACAAACCCCCACACACACACTAACCCCCATCCACACACAAACCCCCACACACACAAACCTCCACACACACACAAACCCCCACACACACACTAACCCCCATCCACACACAAACCTCCACACACACACAAACCCCATCCACACACAAACCCCCACACACACAAACCCCCATCCACACACAAAACTCCACACACACACAAACCCCACACACACAAACCACCACACACACAAACCCCCATCCACACACAAACCCCCACACACACAAACCTCCACAGACACACAAACCCCCACACACACACTAACCCCCATCCACACACAAACCCCCATCCACACACAAACCTCCACACACACACAAACCCCCACACACACACAAACCCCCACACACACACAAACCCCCATCCACACACAAACCTCCACACACACACAAACCCCCATCCACACACAAACCCCCACACACACAAACCACCACACACACAAACCCCCATCCACACACAACCCCCACACACACAAACCCCCATCCACACACAAACCCCCATCCACACACAAACCTCCACACACACACAAACCCCCATCCACACACAAACCCCCACACACACACAAACCACCACACACACACAAACCACCACACACACAAACCACCACACACACACAAACCCCACACACACACAAACCCCCACACACACACACAAACCACCACACACACACAAACCCCCATCCACACAAAACCCCCACACACACACACAAACCTCCACACACACACAAACCCCCACACACACACAAACCACCACACATACACAAACCCCCATCCACACACAAACTCCACACACACACACACACACAAACCCCCATCCACACACAAACCTACACACACACACAAACCCCCACACACACACTAACCCCCATCCACACACAAACCCCCATCCACACACAAACCTCCACACACACACACAAACCCCCACACACACACAAACCCCCATCCACACACAAACCCCCATCCACACACAAACCACCACACAAACACAAACCACCACACACACACAAACCCCCACACACACACAAACCCCCACACACACACAACACAAACCACCACACACACACACACAAACCCCCATCCACACACAAACCACCACACACACACACACACACAAACCCCCATCCACACACAAACCTCCACACACACACAAACCCCCATCCACACACAAACCCCCACACCACAAACCAGCACACACACAAACCCCCATCCACACACAAACCCGCACACACACAAACCCCCATCCACACACAAACCACCACCCACACACAAACACCACACACACACAAACCACCACACACACACAAACCACCACACACACACACACACACACACACACACACAAACCCCCCCACACACACACAAACCCCCACACACACACAAACCCCCATCCACACACAAACCCCCATCCACACACGAACCCCCCATCCACACACAAACCACCACACACACACAAACCCCCATCCTCACACAAACCCCCCCACACACACAAACCACCACACACACAAACCCCCATCCACACACAAACCCCCACACACACACAAACCCCCACACACACACAAACCACCACAACACACACAAACCCCCACACACACACAAACCCCCACACACACACAAACCACCACACACACAAACCCCCACACACACAAACCCCCATCCACACACAAACCCCCACACACACAAACCTCCACACACACACAAACCCCCATCCACACACAACCCCCACACACACAAACCACCACACACACAAACCCCCATCCACACACAAACCCCCACACACACAAACCTCCACACACACACAAACCCCCACACACACACTAACCCCCATCCACACACAAACCCCCACACACACAAACCTCCACACACACACAAACCCCCACACACACACTAACCCCCATCCACACACAAACCTCCACACACACACAAACCCCCATCCACACACAAACCCCCACACACCACAAACCCCCATCCACACACAAAAACTCCACACACACACAAACCCCCACACACACAAACCACCACACACACAAACCCCCATCCACACACAAACCCCCACACACACAAACCTCCACAGACACACAAACCCCCACACACACACTAACCCCCATCCACACACAAACCCCCATCCACACACAAACCTCCACACACACACAAACCCCCACACACACACAAACCCCCACACACACACAAACCCCCATCCACACACAAACCTCCACACACACACAAACCCCCATCCACACACAAACCCCCCACACACACAAACCACCACACACACAAACCCCCATCCACACACAACCCCCCACACACACAAACCCCCATCCACACACAAACCCCCATCCACACACAAACCTCCACACACACACAAACCCCCATCCACACACAAACCCCCACACACACACAAACCACCACACACACACAAACCACCACACACACAAACCACCACACACACACAAACCCCCACACACACACAAACCCCCACACACACACACAAACCACCACACACACACAAACCCCCATCCACACACAAACCCCCACACACACACACACAAACCTCCACACACACACAAACCCCCACACACACACAAACCACCACACATACACAAACCCCCATCCACACACAAACTCCACACACACACACACACAAACCTCCACACACACACAAACCCCCATCCACACACAAACCTCCACACACACACACACACACACACACACACACACACACACACACACACACACACACACAAACCCCCCCACACACACAAACCTCCACACACACACACAAACCTCCACACACACACAAACCCCCACACACACACAAACCCCCCCACCACACACAAACCCCCACACACACACAAACCCCCATCCACACACAAACCACACACACACACACACAAACCCCCATCCACACACAAACCACCACACACACAAACCCCCATCCACACACAAACCCCCCCACACACACAAACCTCCACAGACACACAAACCCCCACACACACACTAACCCCCATCCACACACAAACCCCCATCCACACACAAACCTCCACACACACACAAACCCCCCACACACACACAAACCCCCCATCCACACACAACCTCCACACACACACAAACCCCCATCCACACACAAACCCCCACACACACAAACCACCACACACACAAACCCCCATCCACACACAACCCCCCCACACACACAAACCCCCATCCACACACAAACCCCCATCCACACACAAACCTCCACACACACACAAACCCCCATCCACACACAAACCCCCACACACACACAAACCACCACACACACACAAACCACCACACACACAAACCACCAACACACACACAAACCCCCACACACACACAAACCCCCACACACACACACAAACCACCACACACACACAAACCCCCATCCACACACAAACCCCCACACACACACACAAACCTCCACACACACACAAACCCCCACACACACACAAACCACCACACATACACAAACCCCCATCCACACACAAACTCCACACACACACACAAACCTGCACACACACACAAACCCCCATCCACACACAAACCTCCACACACACACACAAACCTCCACACACACACACACACACACAAACCCCCCCCACACACACAAACCTCCACACACACACACACACACACAAACCTCCACACACACACAAACCCCCACACACACACAAACCCCCCCACACACACAAACCCCCACACACACACAAACCCCCACACACACACAAACCCCCATCCACACACAAACCACACACACACACACACAAACCCCCATCCACACACAAACCACCACACACACACACACACACAAACCCCCATCCACACACAAACCTCCACACACACACAAACCCCCATCCACACACAAACCCCCACACACACAAACCACCACACACACAAACCACCACACACACAAACCCCCATCCACACACAAACCACCACCCACACACAAACCACCACACACACACACACACAAACCCCCCCACACACACACAAACCCCCACACACACACAAACCACCACCCACACACACACAAACCCCCCCACACACACACAAACCCCCACAACACACAGAAACCCCCCCACACACAAACCCCCATCCACACACAAACCTCCACACACACACAAACCCCCATCCACACACAAACCCCCACACACACACAAACCACCACACACACAAACCACCAGACACACACAAACCCCCACACACACACAAACCCCCACACACACACACAAACCACCACACACACACAAACCCCCATCCACACACAAACCTCCACACACACACAAACCCCCACACACACACAAACCACCACACATACACAAACCCCCATCCACACACAAACTCCACACACACACACAAACCTCCACACACACACAAACCCCCATCCACACACAAACCTCCACACACACACACAAACCTCCACACACACACACACACACACACACACAAACCCCCCCACACACACAAACCTCCACACACACACACAAACCTCCACACACACACAAACCCCCACACACACACAAACCCCCACACACACACAAACCCCACACACACACAAACCCCCATCCACACACAAACCACACACACACACACACAAACCCCCATCCACACACAAACCACCACACACACACACACACACACAAACCCCCATCCACACACAAACCTCCACACACACACAAACCCCCATCCACACACAAACCCCCACACACACAAACCACCACACACACAAACCACCACACACACAAACCCCCATCCACACACAAACCACCACCCACACACAAACCACCACACACACACACACAAACCCCCCCACACACACACAAACCCCCACACACACACAAACCACCACCCACACACACACAAACCCCCCCACACACACACAAACCCCCACAACATAAACAAACCCCCCCACACACACACAAACCCCCACACACACACACAAACCCCCCCACACACACACAAACCCCCACACACACACAAACCCCCCCCCCCCACACACACAAACCCCCCCACACACACACAAACCCCCACACACACAGAAAACCCCCACACACACACACAAACCCCCCCACACACACACAAACCCCCCCACACACACAAACCCCCACACACACACACAAACCCCCACACACACACACAAACCCCCACACACACACAAACCCCCACACACACACAAACCCCCACACACACACAAACCCCCACACACACACAAAACCCCCATCCACACACAAACCACCACACACACACACACACAAACCCCCATCCACACACAAACCACCACACACACACACACACACACAAACCCCCATCCACACACAAACCTCCACACACACACAAACCCCCATCCACACACAAACCACCACACACACAAACCACCACACACACAAACCCCCATCCACACACAAACCACCACCCACACACAAACCACCACACACACACACACACACAAACCCCCCCACACACACACAAACCCCCACACACACACAAACCACCACCCACACACACACAAACCCCCCCCCCACACACACAAACCCCCCACACACACACAAACCCCCCCACACACACACAAACCCCCACACACACACAAACCCCCACACACACACACACAAACCCCCCCACACACACACAAACCCCCACACACACACAAACCCCCCCACACACACACAAACCCCCACACACACACAAACCCCCCCACACACACACAAACCCCCACACACACACACAAACCCCCACACACACACACAAACCCCCCCACACACACACAAACCCCCACACACACACAAACCCCCACACACACACACAAACCCCCACACACACACACAAACCCCCACACACACACAAATCCCCACACACACACAAACCCCCATCCACACACAAACCTCCACACACACACAAACCCCCACACACACACTAACCCCCATCCACACACAAACCCCCATCCACACACAAACCTCCACACACACACACACAAACCCCCACACACACACAAACCCCCATCCACACACAAACCCCCATCCACACACAAACCACCACACAAACACAAACCACCACACACACACAAACCCCCACACACACACAAACCCCCACACACACACAAACCCCCATCCACACACAAACCACCACACACACACACACAAACCCCCATCCACACACAAACCACCACACACACACACACACACACAAACCCCCATCCACACACAAACCTCCACACACACACAAACCCCCATCCACACACAAACCCCCCACACACACAAACCAGCACACACACAAACCCCCATCCACACACAAACCCGCACACACACAAACCCCCATCCACACACAAACCACCACCCACACACAAACCACCACACACACACAAACCACCACACACACACAAACCACCACACACACACACACCACACACACACACACACACAAACCCCCCCACACACACACAAACCCCCACACACACACAAACCCCCATCCACACACAAACCCCCATCCACACACGAACCCCCATCCACACACAAACCACCACACACACACAAACCCCCATCCTCACACAAACCCCCCCCACACACACAAACCACCACACACACAAACCCCCATCCACACACAAACCCCCACACACACACAAACCCCCACACACACACAAACCACCACACACACACAAACCCCCACACACACACAAACCCCCACACACACACAAACCACCACACACACAAACCCCCACACACACAAACCCCCATCCACACACAAACCCCCACACACACAAACCTCCACACACACACAAACCCCCATCCACACACAAACCCCCACACACACAAACCACCACACACACAAACCCCCATCCACACACAAACCCCCACACACACAAACCTCCACACACACACAAACCCCCACACACACACTAACCCCCATCCACACACAAACCCCCACACACACAAACCTCCACACACACACAAACCCCCACACACACACTAACCCCCATCCACACACAAACCTCCACACACACACAAACCCCCATCCACACACAAACCCCCACACACACAAACCCCCATCCACACACAAAACTCCACACACACACAAACCCCCACACACACAAACCACCACACACACAAACCCCCATCCACACACAAACCCCCACACACACAAACCTCCACAGACACACAAACCCCCACACACACACTAACCCCCATCCACACACAAACCCCCATCCACACACAAACCTCCACACACACACAAACCCCCACACACACACAAACCCCCACACACACACAAACCCCCATCCACACACAAACCTCCACACACACACAAACCCCCATCCACACACAAACCCCCACACACACAAACCACCACACACACAAACCCCCATCCACACACAACCCCCCACACACACAAACCCCCATCCACACACAAACCCCCATCCACACACAAACCTCCACACACACACAAACCCCCATCCACACACAAACCCCCACACACACACAAACCACCACACACACACAAACCACCACACACACAAACCACCACACACACACAAACCCCCACACACACACAAACCCCCACACACACACACAAACCACCACACACACACAAACCCCCATCCACACACAAACCCCCACACACACACACAAACCTCCACACACACACAAACCCCCACACACACACAAACCACCACACATACACAAACCCCCATCCACACACAAACTCCACACACACACACACACACAAACCCCCATCCACACACAAACCTCCACACACACACAAACCCCCACACACACACTAACCCCCATCCACACACAAACCCCCATCCACACACAAACCTCCACACACACACACAAACCCCCACACACACACAAACCCCCATCCACACACAAACCCCCATCCACACACAAACCACCACACAAACACAAACCACCACACACACACAAACCCCCACACACACACAAACCCCCACACACACACAAACCCCCATCCACACACAAACCACCACACACACACACACAAACCCCCATCCACACACAAACCACCACACACACACACACACACAAACCCCCATCCACACACAAACCTCCACACACACACAAACCCCCATCCACACACAAACCCCCCACACACACAAACCAGCACACACACAAACCCCCATCCACACACAAACCCGCACACACACAAACCCCCATCCACACACAAACCACCACCCACACACAAACCACCACACACACACAAACCACCACACACACACAAACCACCACACACACACACACACACACACACACACACACACAAACCCCCCCACACACACACAAACCCCCACACACACACAAACCCCCATCCACACACAAACCCCCATCCACACACGAACCCCCATCCACACACAAACCACCACACACACACAAACCCCCATCCTCACACAAACCCCCCCACACACACAAACCACCACACACACAAACCCCCATCCACACACAAACCCCCACACACACACAAACCCCCACACACACACAAACCACCACACACACACAAACCCCCACACACACACAAACCCCCACACACACACAAACCACCACACACACAAACCCCCACACACACAAACCCCCATCCACACACAAACCCCCACACACACAAACCTCCACACACACACAAACCCCCATCCACACACAAACCCCCACACACACAAACCACCACACACACAAACCCCCATCCACACACAAACCCCCACACACACAAACCTCCACACACACACAAACCCCCACACACACACTAACCCCCATCCACACACAAACCCCCACACACACAAACCTCCACACACACACAAACCCCCACACACACACTAACCCCCATCCACACACAAACCTCCACACACACACAAACCCCCATCCACACACAAACCCCCACACACACAAACCCCCATCCACACACAAAACTCCACACACACACAAACCCCCACACACACAAACCACCACACACACAAACCCCCATCCACACACA
>CM056379.1:13745450-14203104 GCA_029718625.1 Synaphobranchus kaupii
AAACCCCCATCCACACACAAACCACCACACACACAAACCCCCATCCACACACAAACCACCACCCACACACAAACCCACCACACACACACAAACCACCACACACACACACACACACACACAAACCCCCCCACACACACACAAACCCCCACACACACACAAACCACCACCCACACACACACAAACCCCCCCACACACACACAAACCCCCCCCACACACACAAACCCCCCCACACACACACAAACCCCCGCACACACACAAACCCCCACACACACACACAAACCCCCCCACACACACACAAACCCCCACACACACACAAACCCCCCCACACACACACAAACCCCCACACACACACAAACCCCCCCACACACACACAAACCCCCACACACACACAAACCCCCACACACACACACAAACCCCCCCACACACACACAAACCCCCACACACACACAAACCCCCACACACACACACAAACCCCCACACACACACAAATCCCCACACACACACAAACCCCCATCCACACACAAACCTCCACACACACACAAACCCCCACACACACACAAACCACCATCCACACACAAACCCCCATCCACACACAAACCACCACACAAACACAAACCACCACACACACACAAACCCCCATCCACACACAAACCCCCACACACACACAAACCCCCACACACACACAAACCCCATCCACACACAAACCACCACACACACACACACAAACCCCCATCCACACACAAACCACCACACACACACACACACACAAACCCCCATCCACACACAAACCTCCACACACACACAAACCCCCATCCACACACAAACCCCCACACACACAAACCACCACACACACAAACCCCCATCCACACACAAACCCGCACACACACAAACCCCCATCCACACACAAACCACCACCCACACACAAACCACCACACACACACAAACCACCACACACACACACACACACACAAACCCCCCCACACACACACAAACCCCCACACACACACAAACCCCCATCCACACACAAACCCCCATCCACACACGAACCCCCATCCACACACAAACCACCACACACACACAAACCCCCATCCTCACACAAACCCCCCCACACACACAAACCACCACACACACAAACCCCCATCCACACACAAACCCCCACACACACACAAACCCCCACACACACACAAACCACCACACACACACAAACCCCCACACACACACAAACCCCCACACACACACAAACCACCACACACACAAACCCCCACACACACAAACCCCCATCCACACACAAACCACCACACACACAAACCCCCATCCACACACAAACCCCCATCCACACACAAACCACCACACACGCACAAACCCCCATCCACACACAAACCCCCACACACACAAACCCCCATCCACACACAAACCACCACACACACAAACCCCCACACACACAAACCCCCATCCACACACAAACCCCCACACACACACAAACCACCACACACACACAAACCCCCATCCACACACAAACCCCCATCCACACACAAACCACCACCCACACACAAACCCCCACACACACAAACCCCCATCCACACACAAACCCCCACACACACAAACCCCCATCCACACACAAACCCCCATCCACACACAAACCCCCACACACACAAACCCCCACCCACACACAAACCCCCACACACACAAACCCCCATCCACACACAAACCCCCATCCACACACAAACCCCCACACACACACAAACCCCCACACACACACAAACCCCCCCACACACACAAACCCCCACACACACACAAACCCCCACACACACACAAAACCCCCATCCACACACAAACCACCACACACACACACACACAAACCCCCATCCACACACAAACCACCACACACACACACACACACACAAACCCCCATCCACACACAAACCTCCACACACACACAAACCCCCATCCACACACAAACCACCACACACACAAACCACCACACACACAAACCCCCATCCACACACAAACCACCACCCACACACAAACCACCACACACACACAAACCACCACACACACACACACACACACACACACACACACACACACAAACCCCCCCACACACACACAAACCCCCACACACACACAAACCACCACCCACACACACACAAACCCCCCCACACACACACAAACCCCCCACACACACACAAACCCCCCCACACACACACAAACCCCCACACACACACAAACCCCCCCACACACACACAAACCCCCCCACACACACACAAACCCCCACACAAACACAAACCACCACACACACACAAACCCCCATCCACACACAAACCCCCACACACACACAAACCCCCACACACACACAAACCCCCATCCACACACAAACCACCACACACACACACACAAACCCCCATCCACACACAAACCACCACACACACACACACACACACACAAACCCCCATCCACACACAAACCTCCACACACACACAAACCCCCATCCACACACAAACCCCCACACACACAAACCACCACACACACAAACCCCCATCCACACACAAACCCGCACACACACAAACCCCCATCCACACACAAACCACCACCCACACACAAACCACCACACACACACAAACCACCACACACACACACACACACACACAAACCCCCCCACACACACACAAACCCCCACACACACACAAACCCCCATCCACACACAAACCCCCATCCACACACGAACCCCCATCCACACACAAACCACCACACACACACAAACCCCCATCCTCACACAAACCCCCCCACACACACAAACCACCACACACACAAACCCCCATCCACACACAAACCCCCACACACACACAAACCCCCACACACACACAAACCACCACACACACACAAACCCCCACACACACACAAACCCCCACACACACACAAACCACCACACACACAAACCCCCACACACACAAACCCCCATCCACACACAAACCACCACACACACAAACCCCCATCCACACACAAACCCCCATCCACACACAAACCACCACACACGCACAAACCCCCATCCACACACAAACCCCCCCACACACAAACCCCCATCCACACACAAACCACCACACACACAAACCCCCACACACACAAACCCCCATCCACACACAAACCCCCACACACACACAAACCACCACACACACACAAACCCCCATCCACACACAAACCCCCATCCACACACAAACCACCACCCACACACAAACCCCCACACACACAAACCCCCACACACACAAACCCCCATCCACACACAAACCCCCACACACACAAACCCCCATCCACACACAAACCCCCATCCACACACAAACCCCCATCCACACACAAACCACCACCCACACACAAACCCCCACACACACAAACCCCCATCCACACACAAACCACCACACACACAAACCCCCATCCACACACAAACCCCCACACACACACAAACCCCCATCCACACACAAACCCCCACACACACACAAACCCCCATCCACACACAAACCCCCATCCACACACAAACCACCACCCACACACAAACCCCCACACACACAAACCCCCATCCACACACAAACCACCACACACACAAACCCCCATCCACACACAAACCCCCACACACACACAAACCCCCATCCACACACAAACCCCCACACACACACAAACCCCCACACACACAAACCACCACACACACACAAACCCCCATCCACACACAAACCACCACCCACACACAAACCCCCACACACACAAACCACCACACACACACAAACCCCCATCCACACACAAACCACCACACACACAAACCCCCACACACACAAACCCCCATCCACACACAAACCACCACCCACACACAAACCACCACACACACAAACCCCCACACACACAAAAACCACCACACACACAAACCCCCACACACACACAAACCCCCACACACACAAACCACCACACACACAAACCCCCATCCACACACAAACCCCCACACACACACAAACCCCCATCCACACACACAAACCCCCATCCACACACAAACCACCACCCACACACAAACCACCACACACACACAAACCCCCACACACACACAAACCACCACACACACACAAACCCCCATCCACACACAAACCCCCACACACACACAAACCCCCATCCACACACAAACCACCACACACACACAAACCCCCACACACACACAAACCCCCACACACACACAAACCACCACACACACAAACCCCCATCCACACACAAACCCCGACACACACACAAACCACCACACACACACAAACCACCACACACACACAAACCCCCACACACACACAAACCCCCACACACACACAAACCACCACACACACAAACCCCCATCCACACACAAACCCCCACATACACACAAACCCCCATCCACACACAAACCACCACACACACACACACAAACCCCCATCCACACACAAACCACCACACACACACACACAAACCCCCATCCACACACAAACCTCCACACACACACAAACCCCCATCCACACACAAACCCCCACACACACAAACCACCACACACACAAACCCCCATCCACACACAAACCACCACACACACACAAACCCCCATCCACACCAAACCCCCACACACACACAAACCCCCACACACACAAACCACCACACACACACAAACCCCCATCCACACACAAACCACCACCCACACACAAACCCCCACACACACAAACCACCACACACACACAAACCCCCATCCACACACAAACCACCACACACACAAACCCCCACACACACAAACCCCCATCCACACACAAACCACCACCCACACACAAACCACCACACACACAAACCCCCACACACACAAAAACCACCACACACACAAACCCCCACACACACACAAACCCCCACACACACAAACCACCACACACACAAACCCCCATCCACACACAAACCCCCACACACACACAAACCCCCATCCACACACACAAACCCCCATCCACACACAAACCACCACCCACACACAAACCACCACACACACACAAACCCCCACACACACACAAACCACCACACACACACAAACCCCCATCCACACACAAACCCCCACACACACACAAACCCCCATCCACACACAAACCACCACACACACACAAACCCCCACACACACACAAACCCCCACACACACACAAACCACCACACACACAAACCCCCATCCACACACAAACCCCGACACACACACAAACCACCACACACACACAAACCACCACACACACACAAACCCCCACACACACACAAACCCCCACACACACACAAACCACCACACACACAAACCCCCATCCACACACAAACCCCCACATACACACAAACCCCCATCCACACACAAACCACCACACACACACACACAAACCCCCATCCACACACAAACCACCACACACACACACACAAACCCCCATCCACACACAAACCACCACACACACACACACAAACCCCCATCCACACACAAACCTCCACACACACACAAACCCCCATCCACACACAAACCCCCACACACACAAACCACCACACACACAAACCCCCATCCACACACAAACCGCCACACACACAAACCCCCATCCACACACAAACCCCCATCCACACACAAACCTCCACACACACACAAACCCCCATCCACACACAAACCCCCACACACACACAAACCACCACACACACAAACCCCCATCCACACACAAACCACCACACACACACAACCCCCATCCACACACAAACCACCACCCACACACAAACCACCACACACATACAAACCACCACACACACACAAACCCCCACACACACACAAACCCCCACACACACAAACCCCCATCCACACACAAACCACCACCCGCACACAAACCACCACCCACACACAAACCACCACACACACACAAACCCCCATCCACACACACAAACCCCCATCCACACACAAACCCCCACACACACACACAAACCCCCACACACACACAAACCCCCACACACACACAAACCACCACACACACAAACCCCCATCCACACACAAACCACCACACACACACAAACCACCACACACACACCAACCCCCATCCACACACAAACCTCCACACACACACACAAACCTCCACACACACACAAACCCCCACACACACACAAACCCCCATCCACACACAAACCACCACACACACACACACACACACACACACAAACCCCCATCCACACACAAACCACCACACACACACACACAAACCCCCACACACACACAAACCACCACACACACACAAACACCCATCCACACACAAACCCCCACACACACACAAACCCCCATCCACACACAAACCACCACACACACACAAACCCCCACACACACACAAACCCCCACACACACACAAACCACCACACACACAAACCCCCATCCACACACAAACCCCGACACACACACAAACCACCACACACACACAAACCACCACACACACACAAACCCCCACACACACACAAACCCCCACACACACACAAACCACCACACACACAAACCCCCATCCACACACAAACCCCCACATACACACAAACCCCCATCCACACACAAACCACCACACACACACACACAAACCCCCATCCACACACAAACCACCACACACACACACACAAACCCCCATCCACACACAAACCTCCACACACACACAAACCCCCATCCACACACAAACCCCCACACACACAAACCACCACACACACAAACCCCCATCCACACACAAACCGCCACACACACAAACCCCCATCCACACACAAACCTCCACACACACACAAACCCCCATCCACACACAAACCCCCACACACACACAAACCACCACACACACAAACCCCCATCCACACACAAAACCACCACACACACACAACCCCCATCCACACACAAACCACCACCCACACACAAACCACCACACACACACAAACCACCACACACACACAAACCCCCACACACACACAAACCCCCACACACACAAACCCCCATCCACACACAAACCACCACCCGCACACAAACCACCACCCACACACAAACCACCACACACACACAAACCCCCATCCACACACACAAACCCCCATCCACACACAAACCCCCACACACACACACAAACCCCCACACACACACAAACCCCCACACACACACAAACCACCACACACACAAACCCCCATCCACACACAAACCACCACACACACACAAACCACCACACACACACCAACCCCCATCCACACACAAACCTCCACACACACACACAAACCTCCACACACACACAAACCCCCACACACACACAAACCCCCATCCACACACAAACCACCACACACACACACACACACACACACACACAAACCCCCATCCACACACAAACCACCACACACACACACACAAGCCCCCATCCACACACAAACCTCCACACACACACAAACCCCCATCCACACACAAACCCCCACACACACAAACCACCACACACACAAACCCCCATCCACACACAAACCCCACACACACAAACCCCCATCCACACACAAACCACCACCCACACACAAACCACCACACACACACAAACCACCACACACACACAAACCACCACACACACACACACACACACACACACACACACAAACCCCCCCCACACACACAAACCCCCACACACACACAAACCCCCATCCACACACAAACCCCCACACACACACAAACCCCCACACACACACAAACCACCACACACACAAACCCCCATCCACACACAAACCCCCACACACACACAAACCCCCACACACGCACACAAACCACCACACACACACAAACCCCCACACACACACAAACCCCCACACACACACAAACCCCCACACACACACAAACCACCACACACACACAAACCCCCATCCACACACAAACCACCACACACACACAAACCCCCATCCACACACAAACCCCCATCCACACACAAACCCCCACACACACACAAACCCCCACACACACACAAACCACCACACACACAAACCCCCATCCACACACAAACCCCCACACACACACAAACCCCCATCCACACACAGACCTCCATCCACACACAAACCCCCACACACACAAACCCCCATCCACACACAAACCACCACACACACACAAACCCCCATCCACACACAAACCACCACACACACACAAACCCCCACAGACACACAAACCCCCACACACACACAAACCCCCATCCTCACACAAACCTCCATCCACACACAAACCCCCACACACACACAAACCCCCATCCACACACAAACCTCCATCCACACACAAACCCCCACACACACAAACCCCCATCCACACACAAACCCCCACACACACAAACCCCCCATTCACACACAAACCACCACACACACACAAACCCCCATCCACACACAAACCACCACACACACACAAACCCCCATCCACACACAAACCTCCATCCACACACAAACCCCCACACACACACAAACCTCCATCCACACAGAAACCCCCACACACACAAACCCCCATCCACACACAAACCTCCATCCACACACAAACCCCCATCCACACACAAACCACCACACACACACAAACCCCCATCCACACACAAACCACCACACACACACAAACCCCCATCCACACACACACAAACCCCCATCCACACACAAACCATCACGCACACACAAACCCCCACACACACAAACCCCCACACACACACAAACCCCCATCCACACACAAACCTCCATCCACACACAAACCCCCACACACACACAAACCCCCACACACACACAAACCCCCATCCACACACAAACCACCACACACACACAAACCCCCATCCACACACAAACCACCACACACACACGAACCCCCCCACACACACAAACCCCCATCCACACACAAACCTCCATCCACACACAAACCCCCACACACACACAAACCCCCACACACACACAAACCCCCACACACACACAAACCCCCATCCACACACAAACCACCACACACACACAAACCCCCATCCACACACAAACCACCACACACACACAAACCCCCACACACACACAAACCCCCACACACACACATACCCCCCATCCACACACAAACCTCCATCCACACACAAACCCCCACACACACACAAACCCCCACACACACACAAACCCCCATCCAAACACAAACCTCCATCCACACACAAACCCCCCACACACACAAACCCCCATCCACACACAAACCACCACACACACACAAACCCCCATCCACACACAAACCACCACACACACACAAACCCCCATCCACACACACACACAAACCCCCATCCATCCACACACAAACCACCACCCACACACAAACCCCCACACACACAAACCCCCATCCACACACAAACCACCACACACACAAACCCCCACACACACAAACCCCCATCCACACACAAACCCCCACACACACACAAACCACCACACACACACAAACCCCCATCCACACACAAACCCCCATCCACACACAAACCACCACCCACACACAAACCACCACACACACACAAACCCCCACACACACACAAATCACCACACACACAAACCCCCACACACACACACAAACCCCCACACACACACAAACCACCACACACACAAACCCCCAGCCACACACAAACCCCCACACACACACAAACCCCCATCCACACACAAACCCCCACACACACACAAACCCCCATCCACACACACAAACCCCCATCCACACACAAACCACCACCCACACACAAACCACCACACACACACAAACCCCCATACACACACAAACCACCACACACACACAAACCACCACACACACACAAACCACCACACACACACACACACACACACACACACACACAAACCCCCCCCACACACACAAACCCCCACACACACACAAACCCCCATCCACACACAAACCCCCACACACACACAAACCCCCACACACACACAAACCACCACACACACAAACCCCCATCCACACACAAACCCCCACACACACACAAACCCCCACACACGCACACAAACCACCACACACACACAAACCCCCACACACACACAAACCCCCACACACACACAAACCCCCACACACACACAAACCACCACACACACACAAACCCCCATCCACACACAAACCACCACACACACACAAACCCCCATCCACACACAAACCCCCATCCACACACAAACCCCACACACACACAAACCCCCACACACACACAAACCACCACACACACAAACCCCCATCCACACACAAACCCCCACACACACACAAACCCCCATCCACACACAGACCTCCATCCACACACAAACCCCCACACACACAAACCCCCATCCACACACAAACCACCACACACACACAAACCCCCATCCACACACAAACCACCACACACACACAAACCCCACAGACACACAAACCCCCACACACACACAAACCCCCATCCTCACACAAACCTCCATCCACACACAAACCCCCACACACACACAAACCCCCATCCACACACAAACCTCCATCCACACACAAACCCCCACACACACAAACCCCCATCCACACACAAACCCCCACACACACAAACCCCCATTCACACACAAACCACCACACACACACAAACCCCCATCCACACACAAACCCCCACACACACACAAACCCCCACACACACACAAACCCCCATCCACACACAAACCTCCATCCACACACAAACCCCCACACACACACAAACCCCCACACACACACAAACCCCCATCCAAACACAAACCTCCATCCACACACAAACCCCCACACACACAAACCCCCATCCACACACAAACCACCACACACACACAAACCCCCATCCACACACAAACCACCACACACACACAAACCCCCATCCACACACACACACAAACCCCCATCCATCCACACACAAACCACCACCCACACACAAACCCCCACACACACAAACCCCCATCCACACACAAACCACCACACACACAAACCCCCACACACACAAACCCCCATCCACACACAAACCCCCACACACACACAAACCACCACACACACACAAACCCCCATCCACACACAAACCCCCATCCACACACAAACCACCACCCACACACAAACCACCACACACACACAAACCCCCACACACACACAAATCACCACACACACAAACCCCCACACACACACACAAACCCCCACACACACACAAACCACCACACACACAAACCCCCATCCACACACAAACCCCCACACACACACAAACCCCCATCCACACACAAACCCCCACACACACACAAACCCCCATCCACACACACAAACCCCCATCCACACACAAACCACCACCCACACACAACCACCACACACACACAAACCCCCATACACACACAACCACCACACACACACAAACCACCACACACACACAAACCACCACACACACACACACACACACACACACACAAACCCCCCCCACACACACAAACCCCCACACACACACAAACCCCCATCCACACACAAACCCCCACACACACACAAACCCCCCCACACACACAAACCACCACACACACAAACCCCCATCCACACACAAACCCCCACACACACACAAACCCCCACACACGCACACAAACCACCACACACACACAAACCCCCACACACACACAAACCCCCCACACACACACAAACCCCCACACACACACAAACCACCACACACACACAAACCCCCATCCACACACAAACCACCACACACACACAAACCCCCATCCACACACAAACCCCCATCCACACACAAACCCCCACACACACACAAACCCCCACACACACACAAACCACCACACACACAAACCCCCATCCACACACAAACCCCCACACACACACAAACCCCCATCCACACACAGACCTCCATCCACACACAAACCCCCACACACACAAACCCCCATCCACACACAAACCACCACACACACACAAACCCCCATCCACACACAAACCACCACACACACACAAACCCCCACAGACACACAAACCCCCACACACACACAAACCCCCATCCTCACACAAACCTCCATCCACACACAAACCCCCACACACACACAAACCCCCATCCACACACAAACCTCCATCCACACACAAACCCCCACACACACAAACCCCCATCCACACACAAACCCCCACACACACAAACCCCCATTCACACACAAACCACCACACACACACAAACCCCCATCCACACACAAACCACCACACACACACAAACCCCCATCCACACACAAACCTCCATCCACACACAAACCCCCACACACACACAAACCTCCATCCACACAGAAACCCCCACACACACAAACCCCCATCCACACACAAACCTCCATCCACACACAAACCCCCATCCACACACAAACCACCACACACACACAAACCCCCATCCACACACAAACCACCACACACACACAAACCCCCATCCACACACACACAAACCCCCATCCACACACAAACCATCACGCACACACAAACCCCCACACACACAAACCCCCACACACACACAAACCCCCATCCACACACAAACCTCCATCCACACACAAACCCCCACACACACACAAACCCCCACACACACACAAACCCCCATCCACACACAAACCACCACACACACACAAACCCCCATCCACACACAAACCACCACACACACACGAACCCCCCCACACACACAAACCCCCATCCACACACAAACCTCCATCCACACACAAACCCCCACACACACACAAACCCCCACACACACACAAACCCCCACACACACACAAACCCCCATCCACACACAAACCACCACACACACACAAACCCCCATCCACACACAAACCACCACACACACACAAACCCCCACACACACACAAACCCCCACACACACACAAACCCCCATCCACACACAAACCTCCATCCACACACAAACCCCCACACACACACAAACCCCCACACACACACAAACCCCCATCCAAACACAAACCTCCATCCACACACAAACCCCCACACACACAAACCCCCATCCACACACAAACCACCACACACACACAAACCCCCATCCACACACAAACCACCACACACACACAAACCCCCATCCACACACACACACAAACCCCCATCCATCCACACACAAACCACCACCCACACACAAACCCCCACACACACAAACCCCCATCCACACACAAACCACCACACACACAAACCCCCACACACACAAACCCCCATCCACACACAAACCCCCACACACACACAAACCACCACACACACACAAACCCCCATCCACACACAAACCCCCATCCACACACAAACCACCACCCACACACAAACCACCACACACACACAAACCCCCACACACACACACAAATCACCACACACACAAACCCCCACACACACACAAACCCCCACACACACACAAACCACCACACACACAAACCCCCATCCACACACAAACCCCCACACACACACAAACCCCCATCCACACACAAACCCCCACACACACACAAACCCCCATCCACACACACAAACCCCCATCCACACACAAACCACCACCCACACACAAACCACCACACACACACAAACCCCCATACACACACAAACCACCACACACACAAACCCCCATCCACACACAAACCCCCACACACACACAAACCCCCATCCACACACAAACCCCCACACACACACAAACCCCCACACACACACAAACCACCACACACACAAACCCCCACACACACACAAACCACCACACACACAAACCCCCACACACACACAAACCCCCCCACACACAAAAACCACCACACACACAAACCCCCATCCACACACAAACCACCACACACACACACACAAACCCCCATCCACACACAAACCACCACACACACACACACAAACCCCCATCCACACACAAACCTCCACACACACACAAACCCCCATCCACACACAAACCCCCACACACACAAACCACCACACACACAAACCCCCATCCACACACAAACCCCCACACACACACAAACCCCCATCCACACACACAAACCCCCATCCACACACAAACCACCACCCACACACAAACCACCACACACACACAAACCCCCATACACACACAAACCACCACACACACAAACCCCCATCCACACACAAACCCCCACACACACACAAACCCCCATCCACACACAAACCCCCACACACACACAAACCCCCACACACACACAAACCACCACACACACAAACCCCCACACACACACAAACCACCACACACACAAACCCCCACACACACACAAACCACCACACACACAAACCCCCACACACACACAAACCCCCCCACACACACAAACCACCACACACACAAACCCCCATCCACACACAAACCCCCCCACACACACAAACCCCCATCCACACACAAACCACCACACACACACACACACAAACCCCCATCCACACACAAACCACCACACACACACACACACAAACCCCCATCCACACACAAACCTCCACACACACACAAACCCCCATCCACACACAAACCCCCACACACACAAACCACCACACACACAAACCCCCATCCACACACAAACCCCCACACACACAAACCTCCACACACACACAAACCCCCATCCACACACAAACCCCCATCCACACACAAACCCCCATCCACACACAAACCATCACACACACACAAACCACCACACACACACAAACACCCATCCACACACAAGCCTAACCCTAGAAACCATAAGAAGTACAGTGTGTGGCCCTATGCACCCCCTAGGTGCTGCTACAGGCTCTTACAATGCCCAAAGTAAATGGTACCCTCCTCTCAGGTTGTGTTTAGTACAAAGCAGCATCCACGTATGCCAAATATCATGTTTGTATTGAAAAAGGGACGGATCCAAGAGACTTACTGCAACCATTAGCCCATAGGTGGCGCCACAGGCTCATACCATATTCGACTAAGATGCCGGTGTATCAGGTCCTGTTCATCACAAATATGTTACGGTGCCAATTGTCATGCTCCTTAGGGAAGACTGTGGCTGTAACATGGTCAGCAACAAAAAATGGATCCATTGACTGTTATATTCAGTAATGATAACAAACTATTGTACATTTCTTACAGTGTTATGTTCTTTATTCAATGAGAAATTGTAGAAAATAACTATTAATAACAAAATATAAACATGTAGATGATATAAATGTAGATCATGGCCTGTGTTGTAAAGATTTTAATATGTATTTATTTGTAGATCACTTGTGGGCTTGTTATTACATTGTTTTTCACTGCAGTTGGAGTGTGTTAACTCTCATCCTTGCTAACTTATCTCTCCCCATCCCTCTTTTAAACTTTCTGACAACCTCTCATTGATAGGAGGAGGGTGAGTGTCCACCCTCGTGCGAGAGGTTCTGTCACGCTCATGGCCTGCTCAGTCCCTCTGCCAAACCTGCTGCTATCTGCTTTCACGTCAATGCCAAAATCGCTTTGCATTTATTTTAATAGAGCAGCAAAATGTTTTGTGTCACGCCTCGTGCCTCCATGTCCTAGTTTTGTTCTGGTTTTTCCGTTCATATGTATTTTCTATCTGGTAGTCCGTTCCGTGTTTTCCCTCTCTCCCTCCATTTTGTGTCTCCACTTCCCCGCACCTGAATTGTGTTTTCTCATTCGTTTCGTCTCACCTGTTCCTTGTTGTTTCTTCGTTAGTCTGTTATTTCTGTGTTCTGTGCCAGATCGTATTGTGCCCTGCATTTGTGCTTGTCCAGCGTTTATTCCTGCCTGCTCCTTGCCTGTTCCGAGTTTCTGTTCTCCTGCCTGTTCCTGCTCCAGCCCTGCTCCAGCCCGCCTGCCCGCCAGTCCTTCCCCCATCCAAGCCCCGCTCCTGCCCTTCGCCCACCTGTTCCCCTGCTCTGACGGATTTCCTGGTTCTGACCACCGCCTGTTCCTGGACTTCGCTTTTACTTATTCTGCATTGCCCTGTTTGCTAGACACTGACCCCTGCCTGGAACGGACAACGATACTGCCTTGCCTTTATTGCACTGTTTGCTGGACTTTGACCCTGTTCTGTCGACCTCAAATAAAGCCTATTCCTATCACTTCTGGTGTATGCGATTGGTTCCGATCAGTTCTCATAACAGTTTTGCACCGGAAATAGTTTTTTGAGTACAAGAGCCCATGTAGGCTTGGTTGTAAAATACCAGTAGGGTTCTGTTTAGGAGTTAGGGTTTATAAATCAAAGGTCCTTGAAGCTTTAGGAATGTTTCAATATTACACCACGTATTTTAATAGCACACAAATATAAAAATAAATAAACAACAGAAATAAGTGTGCAAGACAAGTGTTCCAAATAATGTCACTGAGGTAAGTGTTACAAAATGTCACTGAGGTAAATTACTGTTGAATGTCACGGAGGTAAAATACTGTTAGTAGCCTATAGTGTTGCTGAGGGAAAATACTGTTAGATAGTAGCCGTGTTGCTGAGGTAAAATAGTAAGTAGACAGTTTATCCTTTCAGTAAAGCTGGTGAAACAACAATTTGCCGTTTTAGCAATTATTCTAATTTTGGCGGTCGTGATTTCCTTTTGCCGGTCCATGAAAACATTTTGACACCCCATACAAAATAACACTCCAGAAAATGTGAGTTATTTAGATACGATCATATTTTCACGTCATATTTATAGGCTAATTATTTAAGCGACTCCACTGCAAGAAGCCTATGCGTGAATAGTTTTTTTCTATTGGCATGGCAGCCAACACACACATAATTTATAACATTTTTAATTGACATTAACAGAGAGTGTGACATTGTGTCCACCAATACTCATTGAGTCCATGATGATCCTTCACCTTGACTGCTGCTTCACTGACAGGACAATACGGTGATGGATGAGACTTGCTAGCTAGCTAACTAACTAAGTAGTAGGCTACAGGTAGTCTAGCCATGCAGCAATCGGCTACACACAGCCGGCCAGCTTAGTTACCTCCTCCGCAGTAGGTAGTAGCCTAGTGGACTGAGTGAGCTCACTCGACCAGTCGAATCCTCTATCACTAGCATTTGTATTTAATAGCCTACATTATTTTAATCGCCATGTCCGGCCTTCCCCAGCCTTACACACCCTCCGCCTATGCTCTCATTCTCTCCTCAGCCTTACACGCCCTCCGCCTATGCTCTCATTCTCTCCCCAGCCTTACACGCCCTCCGCCTATGCTCTCATTCTCTCCCCAGCCTTACACGCCCTCCGCCTATGCTCTCATTCTCTCCCCAGCCTTACACGCCCTCCGCCTATGCTCTCATTCTCTCCCCAGCCTTACACGCCCTCCGCCTATGCTCTCATTCTCTCCTCAGCCTTACACGCCCTCCGCCTATGCTCTCATTCTCTCCCCAGCCTTACACACCCTCCGCCTATGCTCTCATTCTCTCCCCAGCCTTACACACCCTCCGCCTATGCTCTCATTCTCTCCCCAGCCTTACACGCCCTCCGCCTATGCTCTCATTCTCTCCCCAGCCTTACACGCCCTCCGCCTATGCTCTCATTCTCTCCCCAGCCTTACACACCCTCCGCCTATGCTCTCATTCTCTCCCCAGCCTTACACACCCTCCGCCTATGCTCTCATTCTCTCCCCAGCCTTACACGCCCTCCGCCTATGCTCTCATTCTCTCCCCAGCCTTACACACCCTCCACCTATGCTCTCATTCTCTCCCCAGCCTTACACGCCCTCCGCCTATGCTCTCATTCTCTCCCCAGCCTTACACGCCCTCCACCTATGCTCTCATTCTCTCCCCAGCCTTACACGCCCTCCGCCTATGCTCTCATTCTCTCCCCAGCCTTACACACCCTCCACCTATGCTCTCATTCTCTCCCCAGCCTTACACACCCTCCGCCTATGCTCTCATTCTCTCCCCAGCCTTACACACCCTCCGCCTATGCCCTCATTCTCTCCCCAGCCTTACACACCCTCCGCCTATGCTCTCATTCTCTCCCCAGCCTTACACACCCTCCGCCTATGCTCTCATTCTCTCCCCAGCCTTACACACCCTCCGCCTATGCTCTCATTCTCTCCCCAACCTTACACACCCTCCGCCTATGCTCTCATTCTCTCCCCAGCCTTACACGCCCTCCGCCTATGCTCTCATTCTCTCCCCAGCCTTACACACCCTCCGCCTATGCTCTCATTCTCTCCCCAGCCTTGCACACCCTCCGCCTATGCTCACATTCTCTCCCCAGGTGTCCGTTCTCTTCAGCTAGAACTATTCTCACCTTTTTTCACCAAATGGCCACATGGTGTAGTTCCTAACTGCCTGTGGCGAATGGAATACAAATACAGGTTCTTTGCAGGAGACGTACACCACGATGCTAAGACATATGAGTGAAAATGGCCCTAGACCTCCTGATTGACTTCTCTGCTTCCTGTGTCTCCCAATCACCTTTTAATCTTCTGCCTCTCTGCAACATTTAGTGGTCTCTGTACAAACTCACAGCGTTTGGCAACCATTCCAGTTTTAATAATAATATCGCTAGCTTGAGAAAATCTTGGTGCCAGTGTGGGGATCTTTATTCAGGGGGGAGGGTCCATTCCTTTCCTTTCTGCAATATTGACCCACCTGGGACCTGAAGTTGCACCTCATGGTCACAACTCAAATTCCATACCGAGTGTTAGAAACCACAATGCTTCCTCCCCGCTCTATTTCAGACTATCCCCAGTCTATTTCAGACTATCCCCACTCTATTGCAGACTACCCCCACACTACGTGAGACTATCCCCAGTCTATTTCAGACTACCCCCACTCTATTGCAGACTACCCCCACTCTATTTGAGACTATCCCCAGTCTATTTCAGACTACCCCCACTCTATTTGAGACTATCCCCAGTCTATTTCAGACTATCCCCACTCTAGCTGCCCATCCCTCCCTCACTTATTCCCAGGAATTGTAGCCAAAGGCAAATATGAGAGAAGGAAGAAAAAGAGTGAGATGTGTGGGAGGGGGAAAGAGGAAGAAAATGCAACTGCTGACCCTCTGACTCTCATTGACCCTCAAGCACACACTCGCTTTAATGTGTTTAATACATGTGAAAAAACACACTGTACTTCATTGTAATGTAGGTACAATAATACACAGACAGGGGGCCAAAAAGGGACAAATACAAAACTGAATTTGCTTGGTTTTCTTCTTTATTAATTTGTTATTAATGATTAATGATTTTTATTTGTTTTCTATTAATGGAATTATCTACAATATCTACTAATTAATTTATGCTACAAAGGTTGTAGGCGCAGTGTCCATGTTTTATAAATGCAATGAAACGGGTATGCAGTATACTTGAGCAGTAACCTTGTGAAACAGTGCAGCATACTTGAGCAGAAACCTTGTGAAACAGTGCAGCATACTTGAGCAGTAACTTTGTGAAACAGTGCAGTATACTTGAGCAGTAACCTTGTGAAACAGTGCAGAATACTTGAGCAGTAACCTTCTGATACAGTGCAGTATACTTGAGCAGTAACCTTCTAAAACAGGGCAGTATACTTGAGCAGTAACCTTAATGATAATGATACACAGGGGGATAAAGATGGTTTTATATTTCCTGCATTTAGTAGACTAACTGAAAATTGGCTCCGATAAGACAGAAGGGAGGAACCTGCTGGTTTCATGTGTAATTGCATCAAAATGATTACAATAAATCTGTGGTTTGAATAGGCGGACACAGTAATTACTTAGTAATTGCTGCCCCAACCCAGATGCTGGTAACGCCGTTCACCTTGTTCACTGAAGCTGTTACAGAGGTTACTGACATGCCCAGGGTGCAGGAAGGTCCCTGTCCTGCTGCAGAACAAAGACGATGTCATCGTCACTGCCTCCAACTTCAGCTCTGAGAGGTGCTGTCACACTCGTGGCCTGCTCGCTCCCTCTGCCAAACCTGCTGCTGTCTGTGCTTTCATGTCAATGCCAAGATCGCTTTGCATTCATTTTAATAGAATACGGTATTTTAAGTGATGTTCTTTTAATAAATTTAAGGCAGTATGTGAGAGAATGTGCCTGGGGCCTGTGTATTTGCATGACAGACATTCACCCCTCCTCCCTCCACTCAGATCAAGCGCTGCTCCTTCAAGAAAGACATGGTGATGGTCATCATGGGACCACCATTTTACCTGTGGGGACACCATCATGCCCCCCCATACCAATTACAGAATTTCAAGCACATAAATGTATATTAATATTCATATCAGAAGTGCCGACGCAAAGCATCAAAGCCTCCAGGTTATAACATGCTGAGGGCTTGAACCAGGAGAGGGACACAGCTGGATTAGGCTTGTGGGAAAAGAACAGAAAAGCAAATGGGTTGGAAACAACCCAGGCAGTTTGCACGCGAATGGGGACATTTTGCTATTCTGCAAAAATGAATATGTAAAATAAGAGTCATTATTCATCACTTTTTTTTTTTTTGGATTTTTCTAGAAACAGCTGCATATTTTCAGACATCGTGTAACGTTCCGTTCCCAATCCAGTCCGTTTTCCCGGTTTTGTCATGTCCCTCCGTGTCTTGTTGGATTCCCTTGTCCGTGTTTTCCCCTCTGCTTCGGGCTGGGCGTTTCCCCTCTGTTTGGCTCTTTGTTTCCCACTTTAGTTTCCGCCTATCACCTTCCCCTCTCGTTTCTTGCATTCCTCACCTGTCTAATTAGCAAGCACTCCCAGTTACTTTCCGCACCTGTGCCTTGTTAATTCCAATCTCACTCCCTTATTTAACCCACCTGCTGTCTCCCCTGCTTTGTCGGTTCATTACATGTCTAACCCTTCAGACCCTGTTTACTATTCGCTTAACTATCGTCACGCGGTGTTAATGCTCGTTGTTTCCCTGGTCGTGTACTACGAACTACTCGCTTGGTTGTGGGATATTATCCCCTTGCAGCTTTGGTTCCGCTCCTAACTACAGTCTGGTAGTTTACCTCCACGTCAATTCCTGTTGTGCATGCAGCTAACCTGTTTCCCTTCTCCTCCATCTAACCCAGCACCCATTCTCCCGTGGCAGTGTTCGTTTCCCCCCCCGTATTCGTTGTGTGTGTGTTGCGGTACCTCCACCTCCAGCTCGTGTAGGCTCCGGGTTGGCTTGTTACCTGGCTACCCTCCAGTTGTTCCTGTCCGACCGAAGAAGCCAACTAGTTCTTCGGCGCCGGCTCCTGGAGCTCTGGAGACCAGTCAGCTCCATCCGGACCTACCGCAGCTACGCCACACTACCCAGCCCTTCCTACCCGTGCTTCACCAACCACCTACCTATCAAGCCCTGCACCTCCGTGAGAACCTCCCGGTCATTTCCGTGCCTTCCCTTGCACTAACCCCTCCTGCTGTGTTTTGTTCTGTACCGGTGCAGTCATTCCGGTCCAGTTCCTGTCCTGCCGTAGTGAGTCGCTCCCCGGCTAGTTCCAGTCCAGGTGTGAGCCGTGCACCTACCTGTCCAGTCCAGTTCCGGTTTGGAACAATCCGTTCCAGACTCTGTTCCCAGTGTGGACCTCCCGGTCCAGTTCCAGTCCAGTCCAGTTCCGGTTTGGAACATTCCGTTCCAGATCCTGATTCCAGTGTGGACCTCCCGGTCCAGTTCCAGTCCAGTCCAGTTCCGGCTTGGAACGAAACGTTCCAGACCTGCCAGCCCAGCTCCGGCTTGGAGCAGCCCGTCCCGGGCTTCCTAACAGTCCCTGTGTAATTCTGTGTCTTTGTCATTCCTGTACAGTGTTGGGACTACCCCAACACTTTAACTTTAATAAATACCCCTTTCCTTTATTCTGCCTCAGTCGTGCATTTAGGTCCAAACCTTCCCTGGGATCTTAACACATCGGTGCTTGCTGTAAAGCACCGATGTCTGCACAATGTTAATCTCAATGCAAATGCAGTGCACTCCAATCTTCAAAAGGACTATGCCGTAATTTGCAATATTAATCTGAATGCATACTGGCTTCTGGCATGTGCATACTGTGATCAGCCATGATGACAGTCTTTAGCACTTTCCATTATCAGTAATCTGTTATATAGATTATAACAGATTTGAACATTTCTGAATTTCCTATGTGAGACAGTGCCTTGCTGTCACAATATAGTATAATAATTTTCTTCTGTTCACTAAATCTCTTAACGTTCATGGCCATGACCGAATATGATCCCTTCACCCCTTTGAGGCGCATATTTGAGTCAACTTTGTCAAAAAGCTTTTGAATGGGCAAATTTTTCCCACAAATAGGGGCACTTAAAATCCCAGGAAACCCTTATTTCCGGGGTTTTGTTGAGGGGATTCAGGAGCACACTCATCCACAGAACTGTGCACTCATCCAACAATTTCAAGAAGTAAACAGGAAGTAAAAACTACAACTTGTAGTACAAGGACAGGGCATATTACGGACTACTCTCTCTATTTTTGTTAATTATATCTTCATTCATAATATACTCTTTGTATCTCATCATATATAAACTGATTGATAATCTCAATAAAAATTAAAAATATATTACAAATTATTTCCTCTCTAGTTTGGAAAGAGTTTTGCAGGATTTATTTCGCACACTGCTTGCAAAGTGAGGAGATAGGGCTTAGGGCACATAGTAGACAGGAGTCTGAGAGGACAGGGGGCAGGGAACAGTGATCATATTTGGTCACGGCCATAGAGCGTATGTGCATGTCTATGGTACAAGAGCTGGACTTATTAGAATCTACTTCCTCACTAGTTTGGAAAGACTTTTGCAGGATTTCTTTCGCACACTGTTTGCAAAGTGAGGGGAGAGGGCACATAGTAAACAAGGGTCTGAGTGGACAGGCGGCAGGGAATTAGGGATCATGTTCGGTCATAGCCCATGTTAATTCAATAATGGATTTTAACAACTTTCCATACATAACACATACTGTATATAGTTGAAATGATTATGCTACCAACATTACATTGATTGATCAAATTGACAAATATATGATGGACAGAGTTGTTTTATGGAAGTTAGGAGCAGACATGGAACATAATTCTTGGAACATAAAAGTAACACACATGGAACATCGATCTGACGTTGAGGAGATGTCTTAAGAATTGAGCAGCTGCTTTAAATATCTGCCGATGTTATGTAACAATGTAAGTGGTTACATAATCAAATAGGGCTGAAGCCTATACCAGAAGGAATTGGGCGAGAGGCAGGAACACACCCTAGACAGGTCTCCAATCCATCGCTGGGCGCGCGCACACACACGCACACACACACACACACCATTCACTGTGTCTCCAATTAACCGAGTGGTTCTCAAACTCGGTCCTGGGGCCGCCCTGTGTATGCTGGTTTTCGTTCCAACCACAATTGTGATCCCAGAATTTAACAAGTTAATTAATCTTAATTGTATTTTTCATGTCATGATGGATTATTTACCCTCTTAAAACAAATTATGTCAGAAAATAGCTATGCATGCCATTTAGAATAAATGTCCCATGTTACCATTTTGTTTATTGTGCTGAATTCGCCCAACCTGCATGTCTTTGGACTGTGGGAGGAAACCGGAGTACCCGGAGGAATCCCACGCGGATACGGGGAGAACATGCAAGCTGCACACTGAAGGGCCCTTGGGATTCAAGCTCGATACCATCTTGCTGTGAGGCGACAGTGCTAACCACTGCACCACCGTGCCACCCCAGTAAATGAAAAATTGTACAGTTTAAGAGAATTCACTTTTTTTTTGTTGCATTTTTACTAGTTTGCTAATGGAATACTGAAATAAATAAAACTGAGATGTGAAGCAGGTTTATTGTTGGCAAAGTCACTGTTAATCAAATGTAAATTTGCCTCTTCATTTGGTTCTATCACAGGTAATACATGGCACGCACAATTGCTTTAGGCCTTTTATCCGTTGATTTTATTGGGTAGAGCCCACCAAGGCTTGTCTCACTGGCACATAAAAACAGGAATCAACCCTTCCATTTTACCTTGCATTACAAGCAGAGCCATACAGCTGTGAGGAATCAGCAACTGAACTGCCAAGATGGATGTAAGTATAGACGATTTTCAACTTAAAAGAAAATCAGAAACATAGAAAAAGCAGAATGCTGTTAATGATACGCATGGAGTAATTTGTTTGAATCCAACTCCATGTTATCACTGATATGCTCTCAAAATGACACAATGAAAGATGATACTTCCACAAGAGATACAGTTCAGAGACAGGTGACTGGTATAGATTACTAAGCAAACTGTGTCTCAGTGTTATTCTAATCTCTGCTCTGCCTGTGCTTGTAGGAGGGGTACAGTCTTTGCACAGTCCTGTTTCACTGCTGAAAAGATTGTTTAAGTTTCCATTTGACTATGAAGGTGTTGACTTTCTAATATAATGCACAAGAGAAGGGAAAGATTCAGTGAATGGCATGCGGATCAATCTTCACGCTTTCATACTACAGATAACCACAATAACAATGCACACATCAATGTGAAAGTCCTTTGCATCAATAGAACCTTTGACCATTAGTGTTTCTGGTGGTTTCGATTCTGTTCTAAACAGGTTCTGGAGGTGAAAAACATGTCTTTCAAGAATGGAATGGAACTGAAGGTCACAGGTGTCGTCAGTTCCGATCCGCATCGGTGAGTCATTGTTGCCTCTGTCTCTATGAGGCCTGTTACGTTCTTGCTAAATCTCTTGCCGTTTCATCCATGATCATTCCTCTGCCTTTTAAAAATGCCAAGGTAGAACACACCCTCTCCTCACTTCCTGCATTCTGATTGGTTGCCCTCCCTTGTGCGCTTCTGTTTCTCTTCCAGTTTCACGATCAATGTGTGCCACACAGAGGAAGACATTGCCCTGCACTTTGACATGCGTTTCAACCATGGGGGCGAAATCAACACGATCGTCTTCAACTCCAAGGAGGGCGCCTCCTTCAACTACGATGAAGAGCAGAGAGTGACTGACTTCCCCTTCAAGGCAGGGCAGGAGTTTGAGGTGAGGCCTGGGACAGGGAGACACTGAGTTAGAGGTCCTGACAGGAGCCTTCATCCAGTCCTGTTCACCTGTGTTAAATGGATCAGCCTGTAACTGCTAGATGAAAAGTACTTGTATAATATGTTAAGATGAGACACTTTGCCAAATAATATTTAGCCAATATTCTATGGATAATTGCCCTTCACAATCCTGCATGTAAGAGATATTGATCCTTTAAGGAGGAGGGCAGAAATGCTGTACCCTCACAGCAGAGCTTCAGGAGAAATATTTCAGCTGAATCATTCAGAGTCATGTTTGGTTATGAGAAGCTCCAGTGGTGAAATGGAACCATTCACTCATCTGCACAGTAATGATACCAAGCCTTGTACATTTGTTCCAGTGTTATGTTCTTCATTCAGTGAATATTTTCAGAAAAAACTATTAACAGCAATAGATAAATAGCATTTTACAACCACAACAAACAGGGAGAACTAAATCTAAGGTGTCCAAAAAGGGTCTATTTTTGGTCCACTTCTATTCACACTTATAAATATATAAATAACATAGTATTCTCAACACAGCATTGTTATGGTCATTTTTCTGTGGATGATACAATCTTGTATCATCAGGGCGGCAGTGTAGTATAATGGTTAAGGAACTGGCCTTGCCACCGAAAGGTTGCAGGTTCGATTCCCAGGTAGGACCCTGCCGTTGTACCCTTGAGCAAGGTACCTAACCTGAATCGCTTCAGTATATATCCAGCGGTATAAATGGATGCGTAACAAATGCTAAAAAAAAAAACTCTGGATAAGAGCGTCTGCTAAATGCCTGTAATCTTGTATGCCACTGGTTCCATGCTGAACCAGGCTATTGCTAATTTACTTAGTAGTCTGCCTTTGATGCTTTTCCGGTAGCTATTAATCACATGCTTGTCTTAAATTTGGATAAAACAAAATCTATTGGGGAATACTTCTAATGTCGGCATTCATACACTTCATAGATCCCAAATTGAAGCTGTAGAATCTTATAAATATTTAGGAATTTAATAGGAAGACTATTGTACAATCAACTGTCCTGTCTTTGTTTGATTATGCAGACATTCTGTATATCCATGCTGCCCCTCCCATGTTAAAGCCCCTTGATGTAGTTTATCATAGTGCATTGCGTTTTATCACCAGGGATACATTTCTCACTCATCATTGTGTTTTGTATGGAAAAGAAGGATGGTCGTCTTTAACAAAGAGAAGGGAACTACATTACATTTTGTTTATCTATAAGGCTCTACTTAATAAACTTAACATTACCTCTCATCTTTAATTACTTTTAAATCCAGTAACTATGTTGCCAGGTCTCAGGACTTTGTAGCCTTATATACACCACATATAAACACTGAGCTGGGCAAAATAGGTTTTCAATACTATGCCCCTGACAGTTGGAATAAATAGGAAAAATCATTGAAATTAGAATTTCTTGTTGCCTTAAGCAATTTTAAAGTCTTATACATGGGTTTTATTAATGTTGCACTTGTTTTCTTTGATATATCCTTCCATGCTGTTTGACTGCTGATTGGTAACATGTGACTGAATTATTCTGGTTCTCTAAAATTTTATACATGTTTCTATTTGTTTCCCGGTCCCTCTTGAAAAAGAGATCTTGATCTCAATGAGATTACCTGTTAAAATAAGGGCTACATTAAATAAATAGACAAAAATGTACTTTATGAAAATGTGGACCAGGACCTATATTGTGAAGATGATAATGTATATTTATTTGTATATTTTGGGCTTGTTATTACATTGTTTTTCACTGCAGTGGGGCCTGATTAACTAAGACCTATCATTTGTCATGTTATTGGTTTTGCGTGTGCTGAAACATTTTGCACACGCTAAAGGTCTTAGTAAATCAGGCCCTTAGTGTGTTGTGTGTGAGTTGGACTGCATTAATATTCTTCTTTGGTAACTTATCTCTCCTGCCTTCTCTCCCCATCGCCCTTTTTAACTTTCCTATGATCTCTCCCTCTCTCTCTTAGGTGTCCATTGTCTTCAACTTTGACACTTTTGATATTTATCTACCAAATGGCCACATGGTGCAGTTCCCCAACCGTCTGAATCACATGGAATACAACTACATGTACTTTGTGGGAGATGCCACGATCCAAGTAATATGTGTGAAAACATCTGGAAGACCAACCAAGAGATAAACCTCAATTTTCTGGCTTCTGATTGGCTGCTTGCTTCTTGCTTCCTTCCTACAGCTGTGATAGGATAGGTACTTTGTCTGCCCCTCCTAATCAACAGTGCCTTTATTCTTGTGCCTCTGCAGCATTTCTCTGGTGTCTGTACAAACTCACTGAGTATGGGAATCATTCCAGCTTTGATAATAAATCGCTAGCAAGACATTTTTGGTGCCTGTGTTTGGATGTTCATTCAAGGGGTCCAATCCTTTCTAAATATATTTTGTATCTACATGCTTTATCGGAACTTGATACACATGTTTTTGCTAGCCGGGGGCTCGTTTCACGAAAATTGCGACGTGCGAGCTGCGATCTGCGGGATGCGATCGATTTCTCCTGCACTTTTTGGAGTGTTTCACATAGAAATCGCAATTGCAAGCCACGAACGCATGTTGCAAAGCGCGTTCATGTAGGCAATCCGTAAATCTGCAATCGTTCTCATCCCCCGTTTTTTGTATCGAACTGTCAATTATCCCAAACCGCAAACTAAAGGTGGCGCTATGCATGGATTACAGGCTAATTTACTGTCTGTAAAATATTCAAAAAAAAATTAATAACCAAAATTATGTTACAATGTATCGTGTCCTTAATCCAACGTTATAATATGAAACATCATATTAAAACTATGTTAATGGCCAAAGCACAATTCACATTTGCCCTTTAGGAAAGAAAAATAAAAAATTGATTACGGATACATAGCAAGATTGTATCGCCCTTCCGTTCTGTGTGGGCAGGCCACGGGTATAGCCAAGGTGCAAGTGGTATCTGGGGAAGGGGGGCGTGGTGGGTTGAGAAATACACCTTGCGGTGAAATTAAATTGGAATTACGCGTTGTAGGCTAATATAAAAATGTAATTTGAAATATCCATTTTATTTGAACTAGGTCTCCGCAGTAGCGTGTGAGGCTGTGTTTAACGACTGCTAGGCTACTTTTACACACAAAAGTGTGTTCGTTCTCAGTCGATGTCCTGGTGGGAATTTGCGACCCATCAGAGTTGGGGGATTGCACCAAGAGTTTTGGGAGACCGTTCAGTGCATAAACGTCTCCTTTCACTTGACGTCTGTGTTGCGGGCTGAATTAAATCAGTAGGCTATTTACAAAGCCTAGTGCTGTCGTCACTTTACGGACGACTTGGTAGGGCGAGACAGGTAGGGCCATGCTCTGTTACATTACATTACATTCATTTAGCAGACGCTTTCATCCAAAGCGACGTACAGTAAGTGCGTACAGAGACATCATCAAGATCACTACAGAACAGACAAGATAAAGCACATCCTTCGCATAATGTAGCAGCTATCCCTGTTACATGTTATGGCCTGATCAAGAAGGTCGCATAAACGTAATATTCCATCCCTTACAAAAAATAAGTTTTTAAAAGAAGGCCTACATGTCTTTACACCTTTTCTGAACTAAATCCCAGCCAGCGTAGGCTACATAAAGTGCACTTTCATTTTACTTTGCAGAAGTAAATTCGGATCACAGTTTCAAATAGGCTACTTCAAGTCTAACAATTTTTGATAGTAGCCTACAAGTAGTTCATAAATGGTAGTAGCCTATAGGCTACTTGACGTTTAGTTCCAGGAAATACATAAATACTGGAATTACTTTCAATACATAAGCTAGACCTATTTATTTTTATAAAGTTGCCTACGTAAAATATATGCTTTAAAATAAACTTGATGTACTTAAATATATATTTTTAAATAAACCTTTATGTAGGCTGCTATTTTTTTGTAAGGGATATATTTCTAGCAACTAATCTCCGTAGTTATCTAAATGGTGGAAGCGATCACAAAGAAGATTCTTTCTGGAGCGTACCTCCGTCTCCGCACAATCAAAGGAAACGCCATATTTGCGATGAAAGAATTGTATGTGCGAGTGGCCTGTAGTCGTCGCATTTTTATTTGCGATTTGCGAGCGATGCATTTTCGTGAAGCGCGTTTTGACAAGAAATTGCGATCTGCGAGTGGAAATCCTGGCAAATCGCTTTCGTGAAACGATCGCCTGGTCAGTGGTGTTCAAGGCGGATGGTTAATAGATTAAATTCCACACATTTTCCACTTGCGCTGCTGGAAATCTTCTGAAGAGTTTCAGGATAGGCTTCTTGATTAAAGCAGTAATGGTGATGCACCTGGGACCTGAACTTAAACCCCGCTGGTCACAACTCCAGTTCCATAGCTAGTGGCCACACGGACAGGCACAGGAAGTCAGTTATTTGTTTCATATGATATGATGAGTTATGCACAATTGAGCTATTGCTCTGGGGCTAAAATAAAGAGACATGCTGAGTATTAGCTGCACACAATACCCATGTTACTGAACCCCAAAGTATGATGGTACGATCCCAGAGGGCCAAGGTGACACTAATAGTTGATAAAAACTACCATGTGGTTTGGGGACTAGTTAACTATTGTCAATCGTGAAGAGATCGCAGTGGAGCAAGGGAGAAAGTGTCTGTCCTCCATAAACCCAAAAGACGTGGGTGAAGGGTGTACTTCGAGATCTGAATCAAACAGGGTTCATGTCAATTTGCTCAATTCAAATAGTGAAATTCAATTCATTTATTAAAAATAAAATCACAAATTTGTCAATAAATGATTGGAAACAAATTTCCTGAATTTACAGAATAGAAATTGAATTTACCTCAACTGTCTAAATTGCAAAATGTCGATTAGACACAAGCGAACATGCCCACCCTGAGAGAGTGGATGTATGAACAGCATCACGCCCCTGTATGCCCGTACCTCATACACCACAAGAACTGTCGGCTCACATGATCTAAAATTCCTTTTTAGTTCCAGCTTCTGTTCTCCTTTGCGGTTCCTGTTTTATTTTTCTTGGGTAATGTGAGTAACATAAGATTGTGACTCATTTCCATTTTATTTTTCTCCAGCTCCCAAAAATTATACAGCGACCGTTTGTTCAGTCATTGCTGCTCAGCGACCGTGGTGTGGTGATTTACCGCCAAATTGGTCAGTGTTTTCAGTGGCCCTGCCTGGTTGGGTGACTGGGATAACCGCCATCCTCCGGTCAGTCTGCATTTCTGCAACCGTGTTCTAGGAACTGAGCCACCGCTGTTTAGTCAGCATAGTTCAGCCACTGCAGTCTGGTGTTTCATTTCTGCCCTCCTCCTTAAAGTGTCAATATATCTGACGTGCAGAATTGTGAAAGGCAATTATCCGTAGAATGGTGGCTTAGGATTTTTGGGTGAAGTGACTCATCTTAACATATTACACATGCACTTTTCACTTAGCATTTGCAGGCCGATCCATTTAACACAGGTGCAGAGGACTAGATGAAGGCTCCTGTCAGGACCTCCAACTCAGTGTCTCCCAGTCACAGGCCTCACCTGAAACTCTTCGAAGGGGAAGTTACTCTCTTTGCTCTTATTCCCAGGGGCCTCCCTACTTGGAGTTCAAGACGATGGTGCAGCATGGAAGTGTGGAAATTTTTCGGTATTCCATACACTGTCTCTTAAGAAGAAGAATAAGAAGGTCATCACAGTCCTAGTTAGAGGAAAACTTAAACACAGGTGCAAACTGGTGAGGGCCCAAAAAGGTGAAATTTTTTTTGCCTGAAAATGCAGAATATCAGTGTGCAGTTGTTTCTCTTTATGCATGGCAGTATAGCGATCCGAGAATAAAATATAACAGCCTGGTCGAAGGAAAAATGGGGGTTGTCAATCTTCAAGCCGGCAGGCCAAGCACAGGTACATTCACACTCTGCTGCCCAGCATTTTTGCCCTTTTAAAAAGAAAAGCCCTCCCCCATCATCGACCGGCACCCAATCAGGATAAAAGGCATCATCCCAGTTTCCTGAACCAGCCACTATTCCCAGTGCACAGCCGCCATGCCACTAAATGAGTGTTATTAATATATATATTGATAACTATCGAAACTAGGAGGCATTCGTTTTTATTATTATGCCCCGCTCCCTAACACGGGGCATAACACTACATTATTGGGACGGTAGACTAGATAGATTACAATGTAGCAAAGCAGTGTTTCCTTGCATGCAGCACCCGCTGCTTGTCGCAATTGTGTAGACTGCGTAACAGTATGCTACATAGAGTGGAAACGTGGGCAAGGGGCTTAGGTTCTGGAGACAAAAACTCCATTCATTTTTTACATTGTGTAGGATATCTAATATTTAGATATAAGTAAATTACCCGGCTCCTCCATCTCTTGCTCTCCCCCCGCCCCCCCCCCCCTCTCCTTCTGTCTCTCTCACTCACTCACCCCCATAAACATCAAAGATAAGCCACTCTTTGTCAATACCCTTTCTCACACATTAACCCAATCAGGGCAGGGATGTCCTTCCTGTGGAGAATAAGGTATTTAATGGAGCGGCAGGAAAGAAGCCTCAGTTCGGTTGGAGTTGGTGAATTTAGCTTTTCCTCTTATTTTTGTGGTGGTGGTTCCTCTCGTTCCTGTTCAGCTGGAGGGTAAATAATTATATTATTATTATATTAATTATACTATTATTATTAAATAATAATATTTTCTGGCTTAGCTCTCTCTTTGCTGGTATATTCTAATTAATGTCTGGTTTAATGTCTTCCTCTTGGTAAATTATAAGTATTCAGCCTATATTCATTAGTGAATTTATGATTTTAAGTCATTATTCTAATTGACTGTTTTTTTAATTTAATAAAATGATTTAACCTTAAGACCTGATTTAGACCTTGTTTTGACTTGTTGGTTGATCCACCAGGTTACTGTTTGACTTACCTATCTAAGAATCTTGCGATTTAATTGACTGTTGGAACCGCTGGATTCAGAAAATACACATTTTACCTAATCCTCACTTACCCGACAATTGGCTGCTTCCAAATCAGAACCCTATCTACTGCACGCTGTCTGTGTACTAGCATATTGTATACTGCTTACTGCATACTGTTTAGTGACATGCAGTATACAAAAAAATATCCTCCATACTATTATTTGCGAAAACCTAGAAATAAGTATATAATACGGGAATTTTAAGTACACTGTATTTAGAAAACATTTTGCCTACTTGTAATCAACTATCATACTCAACAGGGGCGGCGCAAATATTTTTTCTTGCTGGTGCTACAGGAGGCTTAATTATTCATTGGCGGGTGCTCCGGAATTTGCAGTAAATGCATGCGTACGCAAGGTTAGGCAGGACATACAAACGTCAGTTTCAAGCATTATACTACTAACACTTCTGTTGATTCACATGTACACATAATAGACACATCTATCTAATATATGCCTGGACTCTGAGCAAGCGTCAACAGGCTACACATCAGAGTAATATAAACAAAACAATATAAACATAAACAGACCAACCGAGCATTCGTTCAACACGTACAACATATCACCACCCAGCAAGCACCAATGCAGCAAGCAGCATGGAATGCCTGCATTTCAACCGAAAAATAAATAGCTATACACAACACATTAATACAATGTCCACTAGCATATCATTCACATCACATAAACAATCAAGACCTAGACATACAATTATTTAAAATATAAGGGGGGTATACTACGAACCGGGACTACTGGAGTTAGCTAGATAACTGCACTGAGTAAAACCTGGAACCACCCCAAAAATGGAACATGCACAAGAAAAGAGCTGTTGCAGGTTTTACTCTGTGCAGTTATCCAGTTAATGTAATCCTGCTTCGTAGTATGGATAGTCTAATGGTACTATCCTAAGGTAACGTTATATAGACCCCAAAATTGTACTGAAGAACAATTTTGTAAGAAATGTTGAATAGCCAACGTTGCCACACACACAGCCATCCAATAAATGCCATTTTCTCCGATTCAATTCTGCTGGCTAAGTCAGCTAATGTCATACATACAAGACACTGGCTTATATCTTAGTAGCCAGATGTAATTGCTCACAGTGCTAGGCTATAGTGCTAGTCACAGGCAGCTAGGCTATAGCAGAAAAACGCAAAAATTGGCTACGACGAGCCGGTAAAAAATCTGTAGCTATTGTGACTCATCCATTAGGGTGTAGAAGAAGTGCAAGGCCAGTATAGCTTCAGTTTAACTAGATTTCCAAAGTGTTCCGAGATAGCTATTTGACTGACTGATTGCTAGATAATGTTCGATAGATAGCAAGAGAGAAAGAGAACTAGGGATCCAATTTTACACATTCCCTTCCCTTGTTCACCTCCCTCGAGTGAGCTTTCTTGTGATGCATTATCGTACGTGCAGCAAGCAAACTTAAAAGGTGGTCTGCAAGGGAGGATTGACGAGAAACAAACAAAAACTGAACTTAACCGCCCTCGCAACATATAGGAAGTGCAATGTGAGTTGAAATGTGACCGCCCACTTTTCCATGTGAAGCATTGCATTGTGGGATTTTCTGGAAGCTGGAAGCTTCAAGTGAGTACGTCAGTCGTGGGCGGAGTATGGTTTCGGAAGTAAATTCCCTTTGGAAAATAGAATGGGCTTCGGAGACTACCGACTATTTCTTGAAATATGATTCATTGAATGAGCCGAAACTTTCCTGGATTAGCCTGTGTGGTACAAGCATGTAGACCATATATCGCATGTTCCAATTTTTATTTTTTAAAGTAATGCATTAATGATTGTAGTTCGATTTGTAGTCCACTTTAACGGACTATATATCCAGTACTGCAACGCACGGTGGTTCTCGACCAATAAGATATCATCATCTCGTCTGTCTGCTTTGTGGCAGATGGGAGTAGGCTCGTGTCGCTCAAGACAAGCTAACGTTAGCTTGCTAAGTAGAGAAGCCCGCCCGACAAGGTCAGAAACTATGCTACGGTTAACCACATGAAGCAATTCTAGCTTTAAGTCCTTCAAGCTAGCTAGCTAACGTTAGAAAAAAGTGTTTAAAAACGGAGCTGTGTGCTACTGCTGGCTAATGTTATATGAAAACGTCTGGAGATAAGGCTGCTCGTTCGGAGGGAATTATGGGACGTGTAGTTTTTAAACAGTGCCAGCACTGGGATGTTCACAAAAAAAATACTAAAACGTAAAATATACTCGAAGCTGGTCCAGAAAAACGACATAGTATGCGAACGGGCGTTATATTGAACAATCCGGGAAATTGACGGTAAGATATAATCAGTAGAAATGGTTCAAAAGTAAGCTTTAGTTAATGTCTACGCTCTAAATCAGGGGTTCCCAAACCGGTCCTGGGGGGACCCCTGTGTATGCTGGTTTTCGTTGCAACCACAGTTGCAATCCCAGAATTTTAACAAGCTGTTAATTTTTCTTAATTAGGTGCTTTTCATGTTTGGAGGAATTATTCGCCCTCTTAAGACACATTATGTCAGAAATAGCTATGCATGCCATGTAGAACAAACTCCCCATGTTCACGTTGTGCTTATTGTGCTATATTGCAACAATTACATAGAAAGAGGTTAAAAAATAATGTATTTTCACTCAAATTAAAGAGTGAATAGGCTCCTAATTAGGTTGTTGAACACGTGTTTAACTCAATTCTTTCTTTAAGCTTATTAACACAATGCAGGTTTGGCTCGTTATCATTTGCTTTGTGTTTGAATTCTTTATTATCTACCAAATGGTTAGTTTTAGTGGCCATGTGTCCACACTTTCACCAATTAGGAGCCTATTGATTCAAATCAGTCTTTAAATGGATCTGTTAAATAATTTTCTTATCTTTTTAAAATAATATAGCACAATAAGCACAATGTGAACATGGGGTGTTTATTCTACATGGCATGCATAGCTATTTCTGATATAATGTGGCTTAAGAGGGTGAATAATTCCTCCAAACATGACAAGCACCTAATTAAGAAAAATTGACAGCTTGTTAAAATTCTGGGATTGCAACTGTGGTTGCAACGAAAACCAGCATACACAGGGGTCCCCCAGGACCGGTTTGGGAACCCCTGCTCTAAATGAATGGGGAATTTACTTCCGAAACCAGGGTGACGTAGTCACTTGAGTACTCTATACCCTTGGTGCAAGGGAGGATAAAAGAGGGAGAGAGGGAATGTAATTACTCCCCTCCCCTTTCTTAAATTGGAACCGAATCCCAATTTGGGTGGCTGCCATATTTCATCTTGGCATTTTGGAGATTCCCCACTTGAAGCAAGGGAAGGGAAAAACAGGAAGCATACATTTCTGATACAAAAGCAGCCCAACTGTCTGAGGTAATCTTGCCGTGAGCATGTAACCAAGAAAAAGAAAGCGTACCACAGAACTGTATTAGAAGTAACGTTAGAAAGGCAACCTTCTTCTCAAAACAGCGCTTTTTCCACGGCCTTTGATTGGCCAACATGACATGTCACTAATTTAACGTAGCAGCTGTCACTGGCTAAGAGAGCTGTGCAAAAAGAGACAGAATGACCATGTTTATGTGATATGTCATGGCCAATCAGAGAAAAAATTATGCCCCCCAGCCACATATATTTTTTTATTGCAGATCTGCACAATCCACATGAATGACCTATTTTGAAGTAAAAATGGCAAATTTTGCAGAAAGGTGACAAGTTTGCACCCAGGTAAACAATCTTTCAGCAGTGTGCAAAGACTGCCCCTCCTACAAGCACAGGCATAGAGACTAGCATCACACCGAGACAAAGTTTGCTTAGTAATCTATACCAGTCACCTTTCTCTGAACTGTATCTCTTGTGGAAGTATCATCTTTCATTGTGTCATTTTGAGAGCATATCAGTGATAACATGGAGTTGGATTCATTAAATCAAACAAATTACTCCATGCGTATCATTAACAGCATTCTGTTGTTTCTATGTTTCTGATTTTCTTTTAAATAGAAAATCGTCTATACTTACATCCATCTTGGAAGTTCAGTTGCTGATTCCTCACAGCTGTACGGCTCTGGTTGTAATGCGAAAGAAACTGAAAGGTGATTTGCGTTTTTACCTGAAAGTGAGACAAGCCTTGGTGAGCTCTAACCAATCATTAGAATAGACCTAAGGCAACTGTGCATGTATTACCCCTGATTCACATTTGAATGGCAGCTTTGGTAACAGAAGCAAAACTTTGAAAATATGCTTTGAGGCATTATAATTTAGATTACACTTATTAGCTCTCAAACCTATTGCCACAAGCTAGCTGATTTCAAACATTCCTGGCAGATTGGTGTAAGAGGGGAGTCAAAGGCTGCCATGTGTGAAGATGCTTCAAAGGACCAGAGGGCCTTGTAATAAAACAATACAACTCTGACTTGCTTTGGATTTTTTCATCCCATTTGTTCTCAAGGATGTTCTCACCTGGAAAGGACTGTGATAAGTGGAAACTGGACTATGTCATGGGTGTGAATATGTGTTTAGTGGCATTTATGGCACAGGGGTCGTGGCGCAAGGAATGTCCTACCCGACCATCTGTGATCTTTTCCACTTTGATCCTTCGAGCCTCACACGTGACTACGGACAATACCACAGTACCCTCAGGCTGGCACCTCAGTTCATTGCACCCCCCTTCTCTCCTGGATTAAGACTCAGTTTAAATGGTCAACAGACCCTGTAAAACTTACTAACATTGCACATGTGATTCTTATATTGTTACATTATGTCTTATGTAGTAGTAACAGGAATTGCATGTAAAATGGTTCATCAGAAGGGAATTTTCATGACAACTGCAACATAACAATATTTAATCTGGTAATAATAATCATAATGGTAAGCTGTTTGGTATGGATGTAATCCAGTAAAATCAAGGAATCAAATGAGATACATTTCATACCAAATGGAGTTTAGTAAAACATAGTTCCAATAACTCTGTAAAACTGTAACACTGGAATGTCCTCTCTGGTAATCAACTCCTTTTCCCCTCACCCTACTCAGCAACGGTGGAGGTTTAGATTCCCGATTCGACCACACCTCCAGGTTAATTTATGGCACTGCCGCCTGGTTCAAACGCAGGATTTGGCTTAAAAGAAAGGGAGACACACTTATCTTGGAGCATCGTAACCGATCTCCCACACCATGCAGATTGTGTATTTTGGGTAAGGAAGATCGCATCCGATCTCCCACACCGTGCAGACTCCGTGTATACTCTGTGTTTGTGTTTGGAGAATCGTAACTGATCTCCCACACAGTGCAGATTATGTATGTATGTGTGTGTAGTTAAAGCAGGCCGGGTAAGATATTTACTCTGTGTTTTCTATTCTTAATTTCTATGTTTTGTAATTGACCTAATTTTAAGATAATGACCTACCTGCCTGTGAATAAATTCTTATTATTTTAACTTGCGTGGTCTCCATGACTCTAATCCATTTTCTACCCTTTCAGCCTAAATTACGACTGAATACTCGGGGGAAAATTCTGACCAATGACCAACTGATCAGTGGTGGGGTACAGAAAGTGGAGATTCTAAGTTGGTAGGCGGCTAAGGTCGGTCATTAACAGGTTTAGTGAATGTACGGCTCTGGGAATTTGACGTGAAGAGCCCATGGACGTTTTACGTCGGTTCTTGTCAAATTCGCCTTAAGGAGCCCATTTAGTGCACGCTAACCTGGGCTCGCAACTATCGATGTAAAATATAATACATGTATTGTGTTAGCCAGACCCCAACCTCTGAGTTTCTCCACCGAACCGAGATTCGGCAATAGTGTTAATCCCGGGAGCATATATTGAGTAATGGTGGCATACAAGGAAGAGTCGAGTGTACTCACTCTGAGCTTCACGCATGATTAAAGTAAATTCTAAATTATATTTTAATAATTACGAGTAAACCAATTGTAACTGTTAAGCTTACTGTTTGGGATCATAGATATATTCAATGTGTCGTTCAGCTCCTGTGTGTATGTTCTAATGCTTCCATTGGAATATTGACATTTGGACGACAGGTCGGATATATCCGTGATAACAACATGGCCCCGTTTACGAACGGAGAATTATAAGAATCGTACTGATCCGTTTCAGGCCTGTCTTAAGCGGGATATGGAGCAGCGCATTCATATCTGACTCGTGGCGACGGACTCAGTATATTCTTAAATATACTTGTAATATATACATGACCGGAGGATAAATCACTGAATTCTTTATTTACATCACAACAGCAAAGGAAAAACATATTTACTCCTTCCCCTCCAGCTATTCCCTCATTGGTCTAGCTGTGCGGGTTCTACATTGGCCAGAAACGTATGAATTCTGTTTTTACATAATTAAGCATTAAATCCTATTTTTTTCAGTTCAAGTTCAGGTCAAGTTTTAATATTCAGTTGAATTAAATGTGTCTTCATATAGCATTTTTACAGAGACAACGTCACAAAGACACCTCAGTCCGGGCCAGATGGACTGGGGAGTTTCTCCCACACCGTTCAATTATTTTTCAAAAATAAACCAGATCTTCAAGAGTCTGATGCTATTCGATTTATTGCACGATTCAATAATAACATACAAAAAACCCCCGAGCTGGTCTGCGCAGACCAGTACACATATTCAATCACAGCATTTGTATAAAAAAAGCCCCCCTTCATTTTGAATTACTAGGCCTTTATCCTGTCCTTAACTCCACCTATTTGGGGCGTAACCATGCCTCCTCTCACAGGGGCTGGTCCCTTCCTCTGAAATCCTACACCTTGGGTGCGTCCCAATAGTCAAAAAATGCCACCTTTCCTCCTCCACTACCACTCCTCTACTCCGTGCCCCGGAAACGGATCTTTGTGTTTTAATCTAATGTCGCTGATTACATCTTAATTACGTATTAATGCTTACATATTAATTAATGCCTCAAAGCAAACCGCAATGTCATGTACATTGGATACTGTACATGTACTTAAAACGTTCAGGCAGTTTTGCATATTTCCGGGTAGGAGAGGAGTGGTAGTTGGGGAGTGGAGGTGGGGAAGTGGGGAGTGAAGAATATTTTCTCATGGCTCAAGATCGACCTCTGCTGGTTTTAATTAAGCATTACTTCTGGCATTTATTTATACTGTAGTTTGATGAAATGCTATGATTTAATTATATAGGAAATGGCCTGGTCATGGTTTGACCATAGTAGTTCAATAAGTGATCATTATATTGATTAATAGTTTAAACTAATAAAAGTATAATAAAGTATAATAATAATAAAGTAAAATTAAAGCGACTAACTATGGACCAGATTAAATTGCGGTTAATTTTCATCTACCATTTTTGAGAGAACCTCTGATATAATTTACTTGTTAAGCAAACTTATACCTGTTCATATCGATCCAACAGTGTACACAATATATGAAAACTAGAACTTGTGTTACATTATAGTTACTGTATTTACATACAACCTATGGTGGCAATCAGCGATCAGTCTGTGAAAGACTTTTTTTAAGACTTTTCCTCTCCACCACTTGAACATATCAGATAAGAATCAAGCTGGGCCTCTCCTGGCCAGAAGGACCAGAATTGAAGAAGTGTGTGTGTGCATCTTTTTGCGTATGGGTGTCTGTGTCCCTTTGTTTTTCGAAGATGAGAACACCTATAAATGCATGGGAATGGACCTTTGTAAGAAAATAAGCGCATCCTTGTCAATATATCTCATTTTGACACTCCATCTAGAATAGAAGGCGCCCAGACTAGTTATCTAAGGAGCTGTTGTAAAATAATGAGCACATCTGCGTGAACATAAATCCTGTTCTGACACTGGGCCTCTTGTTCCGGTGTGTGTATGTTTGCCCGTGTGTCCTTGAGTGTGAGAGGCCTATGTGTGAGTATATAGGTGTGTGCACTGGTTCTAGTTTTGAGAGGAACATTAGACTTGTTTTGCTGGCCCAGACCCCCCTGTGCAGAATATCATCTTCATGCTTTACCTCTGGTTACCACAGCCATTCGCGTCGACAACCGTATCCGGGAGCGTGAGCAAGAGCGTAGAGACCGTTCACTTCGCCACCTCTCTTCTTCTTCGGTGGCGCCTCCAGTCCATTCTTCCGCCTACTACTCCGTTAGCCCAGAGGAGCCCATACAGGTGGATGGGTTGTATCTCGGCAAGCCTAGGGAGTCAAAGCCGCGGAGGGGCTGGTGTCGTTATTGTAGGCGCAGGGGTCCGAAGTTGGAGGAAGACATGGTGCCTCTAGCGAGACAAAGTGGTATTCTCCTTCGGACCCTTTTGCCTGTAGAAAATTATCAAGTTTAAAAAATAGGGGGTTATCATGAAATGAAAACAATGTCATGATGTACTTTACTTTACTTTTTACAAAAAAAAAAAAAAAAAAAAAAAAAAAAAAAATCATAGCAAGCGGTTTACACAGGATCCTGGACCTTGCAACTGGTCGCACAAACTCTCAGGATGGAGCTTCTAAACTGGTCATTTAACGCTATTGACAAAATATTCTCGACAAGGCGTGAGGGCACTGGCGAGCCGTCATGTCCAGATGGGACCTTTCTGGCAGGATACACCATGGATGGGTGGGGACAAATGGCGTGTAGTGTGTCTGGCAGTACTAGATATAGAAGATGTGGAAGATGTGTACCTGTTTGGATTCATGATGGTTGGACTAATCGGCCTAGGATTTGGCCAGTACTTGATGTACCGACAGCTGAGAAAAAAGTGGTTTGACGTCTCTGGAAACAGGGAATTACTGACCATACTGAGAAATTTGAGATCTGACATCAACAAAATCAAGGGAAAAATAGCCATAATGCAGGCAGAAACCACCAAGCCTCCGGAGGACAGTGCAGAAAATAGTGAGGGGTAATGAACTCCGAGATCTGGCAATCATACCTACTCAGGCATAATGCACGGAATTTACAGGGGACAACAGAACATCATAAAAACGTAGAAACGGACACTTTTAATTTGGACATTAGCTGAACAATATTTGGGAATGTCTGACGTTGAAATGAAACAAATTGTTTTGACCAATGTATGACATGTACATTTAAACCTACTTATTTGGACTTTAATAATCTGGTTTGTTTTACTTTAGAGTATTTTATTTATTTTTCTTTTTTTTTTCTTTCTTTCTTGATCAGTTTCGCTATAAAGAAAATTCAGCTATGCTGTTGTGATACTAAAAATATCTGTTTTAATCAAATGTATAATATGAACATTTAAAATCGTGAGGGAATTGGGGCGGGACTTGATAAGCAGGCTGCTTTTTTCCCGTATCCCTTTTCGGCAGGAAATGTATTTGTTAAATGCATATTTCAGAAATGTGATGCAATGTGACTATACACATGCCGAAATAAACAAATAAACAATAAAAAACTGCTCTGGAATAAGCGTTCGGTTAATGTTGTCGCTTTTATTGATTCCGGAGCAGTTGAGTGCTTTATAGATGCAAAATGAGCCAGGGAATTAAAAATCCCTATACACTCCCTCACTCGGTCCCGTATGGTTACTGCCCTCGATAGTCCGCCCGTTGGGCTCCGGGACCATTAAGGAGATCACGGGTTCCCTGCATACCTATGTGCTCTTCCTATCAGGGACATTCAGAGCATATCCAATTATTTTTAGTTGACTCTCCGGCCTATCCGCTCATGCTAGGACATTTGTGGCTGGATCTACACAGCCCTCATATTAGTTGGGGTGGTGACAGGGCTGTCATTCTTCAGTGAGGGCCCCGGTGCAGGCTCCACTGCCGTTCTTTTATAAAGCCCCTCTCCGGGTGGTTCTCGTTACCATTCAGAGCTGAGCTCCGACAGTGATCTGGAAGAGGCGGAGCCCCCTCCCGACCAGGACAGTCCTGTTTCTCTCTCTGAGAGTAGAGAGGAGAGCTTGGCCTGGGTTTTATATTTCCTGCATTTAGTAGACTAACTGAAAACTGGCTCTGATAAGACAGAGGGTAGGAACCTGCTGGTTTCATATGTAATTGTCTCAAAAAATGATTACAATAAATCTGTGGTTTGAATAGGCAGACACAGTAATTACTTAGTAATTGTTGCCCCAACCTGGCTGCTGGTAACACCGTTCACCTTGTTCACTGAAGCTGTTACAGAGGTTACTGACATGCCCAGGGTGCAGGAAGATCCCTGTCCTGCTGCAGAACAAAGACGATGTCATCGTCACTGCCTCCAACTTCAGCTCTGAGAGGTGCTGTCACACTCGTGGCCTGCTCGCTCCCTCTGCCAAACCTGCTGCTGTCTGTGCTTTCATGTCAATGCCAAGATCGCTTTGCATTTATTTTAATAGAATACGGTATTTTAAGTGATGTTCTTTTAATAAATTTAAGGCAGTATGTGAGAGAATGTGCCTGGGGCCTGTGTATTTGCATCACACACATTCGCCCCTCCTCCCTCCACTCAGATCAAGCGCTGCTCCTTCAAGAAAGACGTGGTGAAGGTCATCATGGGACCACCATTTTACCTGTGGGGACACCATCATGCCCCCCCCCCCCCCCCCCCCCCCCATACCAATTACAGAATTTCAAGCACATAAACGTATATTCATATTCATATCAGAAGGGCCGACACAAAGCATCAAAGCCTCCAGGTTATAACATGCTGAGGGCTTGAACCAGGAGAGGGACACAGCTGGATTAGACTTGTGGGAACAGAACAGAAAAGCAAATGGGTTGGAAACAACCCAGGCAGTTTGCACGCGAATGGGAAAGTTTTGCCATTCGGTAAAAATTAATATGTAAAATAAGAGTCATTATTCATCACTTTTTTTTTTGTTGATTTTTCTAGAAACAGCTACATATTTTCAGACATCGGTGCTTGCTGTAAAGCACCGATGTCTGCACAATATTAATCTCAATGCAAATGCAGTGCACTCCAATCTTCAAAAGGACTATGCCGTAATTTGCAATATTAATCTGAATGCATACTGGTTTCTGGCATGTGCATACTGTGATCAGCCATGATGACAGTCTTTAGCACTTTCCATTATCAGTAGTCTGTTATATAGATTATAACAGATTTGAACATTTCTGAATTTCCTATGTGAGACAGTGCCTTGCTGTCACAATATAGTATAATAATTTTCTTCTGTTCACTAAATCTATTAAAGTTCATGGCCATGACCGAATATGATCCCTTCACCCCTTTGAGGGCGCATATTTGAGTCAACTTTGTCAAAAAGCTTTTGAATGGGCGACTTTTTCTCACAAATAGGGGCACTTAAAATCCCAGGAAACCCTTATTTCCGGGGTTTTGTTGAGGGGATTCAGGAGCACACTCATCCACAGAACTGTGCCCTCATCCAACAATTTCAAGAAGTAAACAGGAAGTAAAAACTACAACTTGTAGTACAAGGACAGGGCATATTACAGACTACTCTCTCTATTTTTGTTAATTATATCATCATTCATAATCTACTCTTTGTAATCATCATCATATATAAACTGATTGATAATCTCAATAAAAATGAAAAATATATTACAAATGACTTCCTCTCTAGTTTGGAAAGAGTTTTGCAGGATTTCTTTCGCACACTGTTTGCAAAGTGAGGGGAGAGGGCACATAGTAAACACAACCACAATTGTGATACCAGAATTTAACAAGTTAATTATTCTTAATTGCATTTTTCATGTTTTGATGGATTATTTACCCTCTTAAAACAAATTATGTCAGAAAATAGCTATGCTTGCCATTTAGAATAAATGTCCCATGTTACCATTTTGTTTATTGTGCTGAATTCGCCCAACCTGCATGTCTTTGGACTGTGGGAGGAAACCGGAGTACCCGGAGGAATCCCACACGGATACGGGGAGAACATGCAAGCTGCACACTGAAGGGCCCTTGGGATTCGAGCTCGATACCATCTTGCTGTGAGGCGACAGTGCTAACCACTGCACCACCGTGCCACCCCAGTAAATGAAAAATTGTACAGTTTAAGAGAATTCACTTCAAAATGTGTGCACAGTAAACATTAGAGTGCAAAAATGAGAACTAATGCCTTTGTGAAGACATAATTACGTTTATCACAATAAACATTTTTGCCAATCTGCCAGTAATGTGTGAAATTAGATAGATTACCACAATACTACCAAAATTGAGGTTTTTTTGCATTTTTACTAGTTTGCTTAAAATGGAATATTGAAATAAATAAAACTGAGATGTGAAGCAGGTTTAATGTTGGCAAAGTCACTGTTACTCAAATGTAAATTTGCCTCTTGGTTCTATCACAGGTAACACATGGCACGCACAATTGCTTTAGGCCTTTTATCCGTTGATTTTATTGGGTAGAGCCCACCAAGGCTTGTCTCACTGGCACATAAAAACAGGAATCAACCCTTCCATTTTACCTTGCATTACAAGCAGAGCCATACAGCTGTGAGGAATCAGCAACTGAACTGCCAAGATGGATGTAAGTATAGACGATTTTCAACTTAAAAGAAAATCAGAAACATAGAAAAAGCAGAATGCTGTTAATGATACGCATGGAGTAATTTGTTTGAATCCAACTCCACGTTATCACTGATATGCTCTCAAAATGACACAATGAAAGATGATACTTCCACAAGAGATACAGTTCAGAGACAGGTGACTGGTATAGATTACTAAGCAAACTGTGTCTCAGTGTTATTCTAATCTCTGCTCTGCCTGTGCTTGTAGGAGGGATACAGTCTTTGCACAGTCCTGTTTCACTGCTGAAAAGATTGTTTAAATTTCCATTTGACTATGAAGGTGTTGACTTTCTAATATAATGCACAAGAGAAGGGAAAGATTCAGTGAATGGCATGCGGATCAATCTTCACGCTTTCATACTACAGATAACCACAATAACAATGCACACATCAATGTGAAAGTCCTTTGCATCAATAGAACCTTTGACCATTAGTGTTTCTGGTGGTTTCGATTCTGTTCTAAACAGGTTCTGGAGGTGAAAAACATGTCTTTCAAGAATGGAATGGAACTGAAGGTCACAGGTGTCGTCAGTTCCGATCCGCATCGGTGAGTCATTGTTGCCTCTGTCTCTATGAGGCCTGTTACGTTCTTGCTAAATCTCTTGCCGTTTCATCCATGATCATTCCTCTGCCTTTTAAAAATGCCAAGGTAGAACACACCCTCTCCTCACTTCCTGCATTCTGATTGGTTGCCCTCCCTTGTGCGCTTCTGTTTCTCTTCCAGTTTTCACGATCAATGTGTGCCACACAGAGGAAGACATTGCCCTGCACTTTGACATGCGTTTCAACCATGGGGGCGCCATCAACACGATCGTCTTCAACTCCAAGGAGGGCGCCTCCTTCAACTACGATGAAGCGCAGAGAGTGACTGACTTCCCCTTCAAGGCAGGGCAGGAGTTTGAGGTGAGGCCTGGGACAGGGAGACACTGAGTTAGAGGTCCTGACAGGAGCCTTCATCCAGTCCTGTTCACCTGTGTTAAATGGATCAGCCTGTAACTGCTAGATGAAAAGTACTTGTATAATATGTTAAGATGAGACACTTTGCCAAATAATATTTAGCCAATATTCTATGGATAATTGCCCTTCACAATCCTGCATGTAAGAGATATTGATCCTTTAAGGAGGAGGGCAGAAATGCTGTACCCTCACAGCAGAGCTTCAGGAGAAATATTTCAGCTGAATCATTCAGAGTCATGTTTGGTTATGAGAAGCTCCAGTGGTAAAATGGAACCATTCACTCATCTGCACAGTAATGATACCAAGCCTTGTACATTTGTTCCAGTGTTATGTTCTTCATTCAGTGAATATTTTCAGAAAAAACTATTAACAGCAATAGATAAATAGCATTTTACAACCACAACAAACAGGGAGAACTAAATCTAAGGTGTCCAAAAAGGGTCTATTTTTGGTCCACTTCTATTCACACTTATAAATATATAAATAACATAGTATTCTCAACACAGCATTGTTATGGTCATTTTTCTGTGCATGATACAATCTTGTATCATCAGGGCGGCAGTGTAGTATAATGGTTAAGGAACTGGCCTTGCCACCGAAAGGTTGCAGGTTCGATTCCCAGGTAGGACCCTGCCGTTGTACCCTTGAGCAAGGTACCTAACCTGAATCGCTTCAGTATATATCCAGCGGTATAAATGGATGCGTAACAAATGCTAAAAAAAAAACTCTGGATAAGAGCGTCTGCTAAATGCCTGTAATCTTGTATGCCACTGGTTCCATGCTGAACCAGGCTATTGCTAATTTACTTAGTAGTCTGCCTTTGATTCTTTTCCGGTAGCTATTAATCACATGCTTGTCTTAAATTTGGATAAAACAAAATCTATTGGGGAATACCTCTAATGTCGGCATTCATACACTTCGTAGATCCCAAATTGAAGCTGTAGAATCTTATAAATATTTAGGAATTTAATAGGAAGACTATTGTACAATCAACTGTCCTGTCTTTGTTTGATTATGCAGACATTCTGTATATCCATGCTGCCCCTCCCATGTTAAAGCCCCTTGATGTAGTTTATCATAGTGCATTGCGTTTTATCACCAGGGATACATTTCTCACTCATCATTGTGTTTTGTATGGAAAAGAAGGATGGTCGTCTTTAACAAAGAGAAGGGAACTACATTACATTTTGTTTATCTATAAGGCTCTACTTAATAAACTTAACATTACCTCTTGTAGAACCCGCACAGCTAGACCAATGAGGGAATAGCTGGAGGGGAAGGAGTAAATATGTTTGTCCTCTGCTGTTGTGATGTAAATAAAAGAGTTTAGTGATTTATCCTCCGGTCATGAATATATTACAAGTATATTTAAGAAGATACTGAGTCCGTCGCCATGAGTCAGATATGAATGCGCTGCTCCATATCCCGCTTAAGACAGGCCTGAAACGGATCAGTATGATTCTTATTCTCCGTTCGTAAACGGGGCCATGTTGTCATCACGGATATATCCGACCTATCGTCCAAATGCCAATATTCTAATGAGAGCATTAGAACACTCACACAGGAGCTGAACGACACATCAAATATATCTATAATCACAAACAGTAAGCGTAACAGTTACAATTGGTTTACTCGTAATTATTAAAATAGAATTTAGGATTTACTTTAATCATGCGTGAAGCTCAGAGTGGTTACACTCGACTCATCCATGTATGCCATCATTACTCAATATATGCTCCCGGGATTAACACTATTGCCAAATCTCGGTTCGGTGGAGAAACTCAGAGGTTGGGGTCTGGCTAACACAATACATGTATTATATTTTACATCGATAGTTGCGAGCCCAGGTTAGCGCGCACTAAATGGGCTCCTTACGGCGAATTTGACAAGAACCGACGTAAAACGTCCATGGGCTCTCCACATCAAATTCCCAGAGCCGTACATTCACTAAACCCGTTAATGACCGACCTTAGCCGCCTACCAACTTAGAATCTCCACTTTCTGTACCCCGCCACTGATCAGTTGGTCATTGGTCAGAATTTTCCCCGAGTATTCAGTCGTAATTTAGGCTGAAAAGATAGAAAATGGATTAGAGTCATGGAGACCACGCAAGTTAAAATAATAAGAATTTATTCACAGGCAGGTAGGTCATTATCTTAAAATTAGAACAATTACAAAACATACAAATTAAGAATAGAAAACACAGAGTAAATATCTTACCCGGCCTGCTTTAACTACACACACATACATACATAATCTGCACTGTGTGGGAGATCAGTTACGATTCTCCAAACACAAACACAGAGTATACACGGAATCTGCACGGTGTGGGAGATCGGATGCGATCTTCCCTACCGAAAATACACAATCTGCATGGTGTGGGAGATCGGTTACGATGCTCCCTACCGAAAATACACAATCTGCATGGTGTGGGAGATCGGTTACGATGCTCCTTACCGAAAATACACAATCTGCATGGTGTGGGAGATCGGTTACGATGCTCCCAGATAAGTGTGTCTCCCTTTCTTTTAAGCCAAATCCTGCATAAATTAACCTGGAGGTGTGGTCGAATCGGGAATCTAAACCCCCAGTAGAGTGAAGGGAAAAGGAGTTAATTACCAGAGAGTACATTCCAGTGTTACAGTTTTACAGAGTTATTGGAACTATGTTTTACTAAATTCCATTTGGTATGCAATGTATCTCATTTGATTCCTTGATTTTACTGGATTACATCCATACCAAACAGTTTACCATTATGATGATTATTAACAGATTAAATATTATTATGTTGCAGTTGTCATGAAAATTCCCTTCTGATGAACCATTTTACATGCAATTCCTGTTACTACTACATAAGACATAATGTAACAATATAAGAATCACATGTGCAATGTTTGTAAGTTTTACAGGGTCTGTTGACCATTTAAACTGAGTCTTAATCCAGGAGAGAAGGGGGGTGCAATGAACTGAGGTGTCAGCCTGAGAGACGGGACAGATCCCAGATGTATTGTTTTGGCCAGGGGCTTAATGGCCTCTTCTGCCATAAATGCCCCTAGAACACACAAACACACCCATGACCAAACAGTCCAACTTCCTCTCATCACAGTCTTTTCCAGGTGAGAACAAATGGTCTGAACCCCCCTGAAGGAAGTCCGAAGAGTCCATTGTTTTATCACACGGCTCTCTGGTCCTTTGAAGTTTATGACGAGCACCGTTCTCGGGCTCCTCACAAATGGCAGCCTTTCCTGAGTCACACTTTGATTCCCCTCCTACACTCTCATCTTTAATTACTTTTAAATCCAGTAACTATGTTGCCAGGTCTCAGGACTTTGTAGCCTTATATACACCACATATAAACACTGAGCTGGGCAAAATAGGTTTTCAATACTATGCCCCTGACAGTTGGAATAAATAGGAAAAATCATTGAAATTAGAATTTCTTGTTGCCTTAAGCAATTTTAAAGTCTTATACATGGGTTTTATTAATGTTGCACTTGTTTTCTTTGATATATCCTTCCATGCTGTTTGACTGCTGATTGGTAACATGTGACTGAATTATTCTGGTTCTCTAAAATTTTATACATGTTTCTATTTGTTTCCCGGTCCCTCTTGAAAAAGAGATCTTTTTAAAATAAGGGATACGTTAAATAAATAGACAAATATGTATGGAAATGTGGACCACGACCCATATTGTGAAGATGTTAATGTATATTTATTTGTAGATTGTGGGCTTGTTATTACATTGTTTTTCACTGCAGTGAGGCCTGATTTACTAAGACCTATCATTTGTCTTGTTATTGGTTTTGCATGTGTTAAAACGTTTTGCACACGCTAACGGTCTTAGTAAATCAGTAAACCTTAGTGTGTTATGTGTGAGTTGGTCTGTATTAATATTCTTTTTTGGTAACTTATCTCTCCTGCCTTCTCTCCCCATCGCCCTTTTTAACTTTCCTATGATCTCTCCTTCTCTCTCCCAGGTGTCCATCGTTTTCAACTTTGACACTTTTGACATTTATCTACCAAATGGCCACATGGTGCAGTTCCCCAACCGTCTGAAACACATGCAATACAATAACATGGAATTTGTGGGAGATGCCACGGTCCAAGGAATATTTGTGAAAACTTCTGGAAGACCAACTAAGAGATAGACCTCCATTTTCTGGCTCCTGATTGGCTGCTTGCTTCTTTCTTCCTTCCTACAGCTGTGATTTTGTCTGCCCCTCCCAAACATCAGTGTCTTCATTCCTGTGCCTCTGCAGCATTTCTCTGGTGTCTGTACAAACTCATTGAGTATGAGAATCATTCCAGCTTTGAAAGTAAATCGCTAGCAAACCATTTTTGGTGCCTGTGTTTGGATGTTCATTCAAAGGGTCCAGTCCTTTCTAAATATAAACATTCAAGGTATATGATATGATGAGTCATACACAATAGAGCTATTGCTCTGGGGCAAGAGACATGTTGAGTTTTAGCGGCACACAATACCCATGTTACTGAACCCCAAAGAATGATGGTATGATCCCAGAGGGCCAAGGTGACACTAATAGTTGATAAAAACTACCATGTGAGTTGGGGACTAGTTAACTTGTCAATCATGAAGAGATCACAGTGGGGCAAGGGAGAAAGTGTTTGTCCTCCATAAACCCAAAAGACGTGGAAGAAGGGTGCAGTTTGAGGTCTGAATCAAACAGGGTTCATGTTAGTTTGCTCAATTCAGACTGAAATTCTATTTATTAACCCTATTAACTTTAGCCCTCCAGAGGCACTTCCACCTAGTTTCTACTAGTCTTATTTAAGTGTCAATATCTCAAAAAATATTCACTCAGGGGCTTCAAGCCAAAATTCTGGGGGGTGCACAATTAGAGTGGGGGGGCATAGGGGTCCTTCCCCAGAAAAAAAAAGCAAATAATGACGCAATTTTCTGCAATTTGACATATATATTCGAAGACTTTGGGGGGATCATTTAAAAACTTCAATAAATCAGTTTTTGCAGCTCAGTAATCTCCCACTTTATATCAGGGTAAATACTGTATATTTATTTCGAGATTTTCATGTCAATTATTTTTATTGCTGTTATGGTTATTGAAAATGACACTCACTTATTCACTCACTTCTACACTAGATTCAACACTGCTGCCACTTTTCTTGAAAAAGAGCTAAATGTTGTCTCCTTCACCCAAAAAATTTAAGGGGCATACATTCACATAAAAAAAAACTATATCCACAATGCAAATTAATTTAAAGAACATAGATAATAAAGATGAAAGCCACAGATGAAAGGAACCTGCCAACATGGTGATAGTTGTATTTTCAAGCACAATGCATAGGAAGCAGCATGAGTACAGATGAGATTGTGCTGACATCACATAGCAGTGTCTGCTCTATTGCCAATAAAAGCTCAGACTGAGCTGTAGTAACATATTTGCTCAGCCTCCTTGAAAGATCCATCATCACCACTAGCCTAAGTACATCTAACCTGTAACCACACCTACACACACTGATATAACTAGAGAGAGAGAGTGTCATGGTTTTCAACCCTGTTTCCCCATGCGGTCGTTTTCCTCTGTGGCCACGCGAGGGCGCTGTCCTTTTGATAGATGCTTGCTCCGCCCTGCTGAGTTGGCGGAGCATTGGTTAAGCATTTTCACCTGTGTAGTGGCCGGAGAGATATATAAGCCTACCGTTTCCTTCGTTCGGGGCTTCGACATTAATTGTTAATTGTTATGTACTGTGGTGTATTGTTGGCTGTGAGTTATCGTACCATTTTGGCTTCTTGCCTATTTTTAAACGTCTCGTTGTTGAGGCAGGGCTTATTTCTTACTGGCTTAGTAGTTGATTATCTCGTAGAAGTTTGGGACCGTAAAATCTCTGCTCTATTTCGCTATAGTGTGCTTTTTCTCCGTGTTTGGAGTTTTGGGCGTTTCTGTTGGGAACTTTAGTCCAGTTCGCCCCTAGGTGCATGTCGTCTCATGTGAGATTGGGCGTTTGCGCTTCTGCTGGGCTGCTTAGCTTGTGGAAGTGAATAGTAGTTGTTCTTTGTCCCCCTTCGCCTGTTTGGTTTTCTGACTGAGAGACCTGGCGTTTTGCTTCTACTCAATTCCGTGTTACTGTAAGCCAGTAAGTAGCCTTGGTACGTTTTTCCCTGTTTGGTCTCCTTCTCGTGGACTGCGTTCCCCTTTGTTGTGAGTCAGGGTTTTTATTTGTATTGAGAGGCTGTCTTGCTATTATGTTTGCGTATGTCTTTTGTTACAGCTGTCCTGTTCGCCTTTTTGCCTGCGAGACGATTTTGTTGCGAACTGTTCTGTTTCGTTCTCCGGGTGTGTTGTCTCCTTATGTGGAGCTTGGGCGATGCTGTGGACGTGCTTGTGTTTGACTGCGTGTTTTTAATAATAGCCTCGGAACGTTAGCTCTCTGTTCCATTTCGCCTCGTAACATTTTTTCATTAGTGAGAGGCTAGGGCGGTTGTTTTACATCTAGCTTGCGTTAGTCTGTGGATAGTAAGTTATGGGACGACGGTGCTTCGTCGGCTCACCTGTAAAATGTTTCTCTCTCTTGGGAGATCGGGTGTTTACCCTCTTGGTTTTATTCATTGGACTGCGAGCCTTTTTATATCGCCAGGGAACGTTAAATCTCTGTTCCTGTTCGCCTCGTTACATTTCCCCTTATTTAGAGGCAGGGCTTGTTTTTGTGTTTGTGCTTGTCAGTCAGATAGCCTATAGTTTCTGTGCAGCTGTCCTTTCGTCTTTTGTGCTTGTTCTCCGGGTATGGAGTTTTGGGCTATTCTGTTCAGAACTTAGTTCTGTTTGCCCTTCGGTGCTATTTGTCTCTTAGTGAGACCGGACGATGTTGTGGACATGTTTGCGTATGACTGCGAGTCTCAAACTATGCCTTGGAACATTAATTTCCTGTTCCTTTGCCTCATTACATTCCTCCTGTCTGAGAGGTTAGGGCGTGGCTGTTTTAAGCTTGGTCATTTTTGCTGGTAAGGTTATGGGACTGCGGTTCTCCGTCGGCTCGCCTGTAGAGTGTTTCTTCCCACTGGGAGATCGGGCGTTTACCCTCCTTTTGGTTCCGCATTTGACTGTTAGTTCCAGCTTATGTATTTAGCCACGTATCATTATATCTGTTCTTTCTCCTCCATTAAATCTTATTCATTATTTGTTGACTGCTGTTTATTTGTTTGTGCCTTTACGCTACTCGCCCGTTCTGATTTGTCTCGTTACCGAGACAGGGCACGTATTTATTTCTGGCTGTTTTGATCCCTGTCCTTACGCTCTATTTGGCGTTTGACAGTTAGCCATTAGTAGCGTCTGTAGTGGTGTTTGTGTTCCTTGTCTCCTCCCTTATCTGCGGGTATCCCGCCTTAGTGGCCTAAGGGCTTAATGATTCCCCTTGCTGCGTTTGGCTCCTCCTTCTTCACACGTCACGCCCCATTACAGAGAGAGAGAGAGAGGGGAAGCTATAATAGCCAAGTGTAGGATTTGAATGCCTACGTCACGTGGCGCTGTAATGGCGACATGTAGTCCAGCTGCCTCGTGTTCGGGTTTGTTAATTTAAATGTATTTTGTTGTGTCTGGCTTTTATCTTTTGTTTTTTTCATGCGCTGTGTGTCTGTTTTAGGGCAGGGAAGTGGGTTGGAGATTTTTCAGGACACTCCTACTGCTCGTTTTTTATAATATTAACAAATTGTCTAGTCGATATAATTTTGTTTGTGGTCGTCAGCATGGAGACACATTCGCAACATATGCTCGGAAATGTCCGTTGGATCTGCAGCAACAAAGTTTACCATCGCTCTTCACCAGAGTTGAAGATGTCGGGACTGATCCAGGACTGTCTTCAAAAGGAAACCAGGGAATGGAAGGAGAAGATAATGCGGGGGAGGAGTGAGGCGACGACTGGGAAGGTTGACGCAATTTGGTGGATCCGTTTCGACAGTGTACAGAGACCACAACACTGCGTGTACGGAGAAACTGGAGTTGTGGAGGCGCAGTTTGTCTGTTGGACTGCTTAATGCTACTGGACATCTCGGGACAGCGGGGGCTATTTTTAATCATGGCTGTATTCCACTTTAATTCACTTGATTAATGCAACGATTCTATTGAATGTCTTTATTTGATATGCTTTTTGTGTGTTGTGGGTCTGCCCCACTGTCTATGTCTTTTTGTTGTTGCTGGGGCTACAACTGACGTTCCCAAACAGGAAAATATAAGTTATTCTATTCTATTCTACCTTAACGTCTGTCTGCAAGACTCCAAAAGGAATCCCTAACTCTCTCCAAGTTCACTAGCTATTTATTATTATTATTACCATCATCATCATCATGTTGTTGTTGTGAGAATCATCATTAGAATCAGCTTCACACAGATCAGCAACTTTAACTGCCTGATCATCATCATCATCCCTTGATTGATCTGAAATGGTCATCAATTAAATCTGCATACATTTCCATGAAGGAAAAATAGCCTATCACTGTAAATCTCACCTAAGATAACCTAGGCTACCTCTTGCACTATCAAACCTCCTGACTGAGGACAGGGCTGGGGCTTTCTGTCGTTTTTTTTAAAGAATGACGAGATTTTCCTCTGCATCTTGACCTGGAGATATCAAATGGAATTCAGTGTTTTGCTGACTATAACCTGTGATAGTAGTGGTAAAAACTATCAGCTCACTGCCATAAGATTCACACAGCTCTCCTTTCCTAATATATAAATAGAATGCTATGCTATCACAACTTGTTTTAAGAAATATAGGCATAGTTTGTATAGGCATCCGGTTGTTTAGCCTTCTGGCTCGCTAGCTAGCGTGACCTGTGATTCACAAGTCACGAAAGAAGGCTAAACAACCGGATTGAGGGATGGCTACTAACTTTAGCTGGTACTAGCCAACTATCTTGTAAAGCAAACTATGCCGATATTACTCAAATGCAATTAAGTGTGTATAACTAATTGCATTTAATTTTCACACGTTTCATTTCACACACCACTTCAACACACCGTTAAGCTGTAGCTTACATCTCCTCCAGCATTGATGCGCAACAGAGTGCTGTGTGCGTGCATACCTGCTGTTGCGAATTGCGAACTGATTTAATTCATCCTTCCTTTTGGAAGAAACCAATATCATAAGGAAAGGGGGTGTGTGACTTTTTGAGGTATGATCTATGACATAATTAGAATAAGTTTGACGCAAAATATAAAATGACCATAACTACATATTAGAAAAAATAATAGTAATAAAATAAAAATATTTAAAAATCCAGATATCAAAAAACTGTGCACCAGCGTGATTGGGCATGACGCGTCTGCTGCACATCCATGGTTTAAAGTTTGAATTGAAGAAGAGGCTGTATCAGAATAATATATTTCAGAATAGTCACATGCAGTATATACATAATACACACAAAATAAGTAGCCTACGTAACGCATTTATATACGTTTTTTTTTTTAAAACATACAAAAGCACGTGTGTTTCTACACAATAACAGCAACATATTTCAGTGCGATAGGTGTCAATGTGGAAATGTCGACTGTACGGGACTTTGGCTAAATGTAACAAGATAATCTTTGATTTACTGCCAATTTGGTCAGTGTTTTCTGCGGCCCTGGTTGGATGACTCGGACAACATGGGGCAGCAGTGTAGTATAATGGTTAAGGAACTGGGCTTATAACCGAAAGGTTCGATTCCCAGCTAGGACACTGCCGTGGTACCCTTGAGCAAGGTACTTCACCTGCATTGCTTCAGTATATATCCAGCTGTATCAATGGATACTATGTATAAATGCAAAATGCTGTGTAAGTCGCTCTGGATAAGAGCGTGTGCTAAATGCCAGTAATGTAATAACCGTCATCCTTCCAGCAGTCTGCATTTCAGCAACGTGTTCTAGCAATTGAGCCACCGCTGTTTAGTCAGCATAGTTCAGCCACTGCAGTATGGTGTTTCAGGTACTGTGGTCGATTAACAGCTTGGCCTTGATGCTATATTGACTACTGGGCAGGGTGGTTTTTTAGTGTAATTGTTTTCAGAGTGGCCAACCTAGTTCAGGAATGTGGTGGGAAACAGACGGTTCCCACTGTCCATGTTGCAAGAGAAAATGATCTCCCTGCTAGACACCTCAGAGTTAGTCCAATACTGGGCCTTATCTAGGCAACGGGGAGCAGCTCTGGGATTGCCTGTTAGCTGCTGCTACCACGGGGTGAGCTGGGGTTACCATCACACTGAGCAATAGTTTGTAATGTAAGAGCCAAGCCTCCGGTTAGTCTATAGTAATAGGTTATCATGTGGGCAGGTGTAACAGTGATGTATAAGGATGTATAATGATGTTTTTTTTTTCTTCTCATGTTTGTCATTTGGAGTGACCTGCCTGCACTGAGAATGCAGCCCCACGCCTCACAAGTCTATGGTGGGGGATGTAATCCCCTTTACAGGACCTATGATAGAGCTGCAGTGGTAAAAAAGCCATTCATGAGCACCGCCCCACCCTCAACCCTGCCTGGTAGTTTGTTCAACTTTCACTCTCATCCAAGGGTCAACCATCATTCTCTGGGGGTCATTAACATGGGAATTGTGTGCAGCTGAGCAATAGTTGTTTTGTGCATGACTCATCATCATATCATATAAAACAAATAATTAATTTTATGTGCATGTCTGTGTGGTCACTAGTTATGGAACTGGATGTTTAAGTTCAGGTCCCAGGTCCATGAACATTACTCCTTTTATCATGAAACCCATCCTGAAACTCCACGGAAAATATCCAGCGGTGTAAATGGAAAATGTGTGAAATTTGATCTGTATTAATCATCCGCCTTGAACACCAATCGACAGGCTAGCTTGAATAATGTAAAACGTGTATCAAGTCCTGATAAAGTATGCGTGTAGATACAAAATGTATGTAGAAAGACTGGGCCCCTTGAATGAACATCCACACTCATGCACCAAGATGTTCTGCAAAGCAATTCATTACCAAAGCTGTAATGATTCCCATAATGTAGGCCTAGCGCAGCTGTAGGAAGGAAGCAAGAAGCAAGCAGCCAATCAGGAGCCAGAAAATGGATATCTATCTCTTGGTTGCTCTTTCAGATGTTTTCACAGATACGGTTTGGATCTTGGCATCTCCCGCAAAAAAAATGTATTTTTATTTTTTTGTCATCCAGACGGTCTGGGAACTGCACCATGTGACCATTTGGTAGATAAATGTCGAAAGTGCCAAAATTGAAGACAATGGACACCTGGGAGAGAGAAGGAGAGATCATCGGAAAGTTAAAAAGGGGGGTGGGGAGACAATGCAGGAGAGATAATTTACCAAAGAAGAACATTAACACTGTCCAACCCACACAAAACCGTTTCCTCTCGGAGCCACGTGTGGGTGCTCTTCTCCCATTTCTTCCGCTGCCGTGCGGGGTTTTTCCACCTCCGGGTACTTATCTGGCGCACCTGTGTTGAGTTCCCCGCTGACTATATAAGCAGGGTGCTTCCTGCTTCTGGTGCTTTTGTGTTTTCATTGTCTCTACACAAAGCCAGGTATTGACGGTATAGGAATTGGTGACCACTTCTTCTTTTGCTTCTACTAGAAGTACATGTGGGGTCTGCCTTAGTGAGATAGGTGTTACGTATCTGTGTACGGGACGAACCCAAGTGCAACGACCAGGAGACAGAATTCACAAAAGATGGTATTTAATAAATTAAGTGTTGGGGTAGTCCCAACACTGTACAGGAAAGGCAACACACACACAGAATTAGGAGATCTTGCGCCTGGAAGCCCGGGGCGGGCTGCTCCAAGCCGGAGCTGGACTGGAGGTTCTGGAACGGGCTGTTCCAAACCGGAACTGGACTGGACTGGAACTGGACCGGGTGGTCCACACGGGAAACAGGTACTGGAACGGAATTGTCCCAAACCGGAACTGGACTGGACTGGACTGGACCGGGAGGTCCACACGGGTACAGGTACTGGAACGGAATGTCCCAAACCGGAACTGGACTGGACTGGAACTGGACCGGGAGGTCCACACGGGAATCAGGTACTGGAACGGAATCGTCCCAAACCGGAACTGGACTTGAGCGAGTGCCTGTAACACTCACGCCGGGACTGAACTGGAACTGGCAGGGGAGCGACTCACTACGGCAGGGCAGGACTGGACCGGGCTGACTGCACCGGTATGGAAAAACAAAACAGAGGAGGGTTAGTGCAAGGGAAGGCACGGGAAAGACCGGGAGGTTCTCACGGAGGTGATGGGTTTGGAAGTCGGGAGGCTTTGCGGAAGCACGGCAGGGCAGAGTGGTGTGGCGTAGCTGCGGTAGGTCCGGAGGTAGCTGACCGTCTCCAGAGCTCCAGGAGCCGGCGCCGAAGAACTGGGTGGTTTCCTCGGTCGGACAGGAACAACTGGAGAGTAGCCAGGTAGCGAATCACCCCGGAGCCTACACGCGCTGGAGGTGGGGGTACCGCAACACACACAAACAAACACGGGGAAAAACAAACACTGCCACGGGAGATAGGGAGTAGGGTTGGATGGAGGAGAAGGGAAACAAGTTAGCAAATATAATAATGACAGGAATTGTGCGGAAGGTAAACTACCAGACTGTAGTTCGCAAGGGACTATACGCTGTATGGGAAACACATTCCACAAACACGCGAATAGTTTACACGGGGGGACCAGTTAACGAGTCAAGCACTACACCAAGTGATGATAGTTAACGAACTGGCGCCGACTGGCAGCCAGCCGAAAGACTATATAGGGCTAACTAATGTGACAAAATACGAAACAGGTGTGAACATAAACCGGGAGTGATTACAAGCCACCAGGTGAGGAAATGCATGCAACGAGGGGGAGGGAGTGAAAGGCGGAAGTAAACCAAAACAACCAGACGAACAAGACAGGGAAGGACATGCCTAGTCCGCGGCAGAGGGGAAAACACGGACAAAGGGATCCAACATGACACGGAGGGAAAACAGGAAAACACGGAAAACGGACAGGAAGGGAGCGGAACATTACAGTACCCCCCCCTCAACGTACGCCACCTGGCGTACCTGGCGGCCTGGTCTTGAATGGGAAGCGACTGTGGAAATCCTGGATTAAGGTTTGATCCAGGATGAGGCCCTTGTGGAGCCATGACCGCTCCTCAGGGCCATACCCCTCCCAGTCCACGAGGTATTGGAAGCCCCGACCCTTACGGCGGATGTCAATGATGCGGTCCACCATATAGGCCGGGGCGTTGTTGATGACCCGGACAGGAGGCGGAGGGAGGGTAGGGGCACTGAGGGGGCTGGAGGCGACAGGCTTGACTTGGGAGACATGAAAAACGGGGTAAACTTTGAGGGAGGCAGGGAGGGAGAGCTTGACAGAAACAGGGTTAACAAGACGTACAACAGGGAAGGGACCAATGAACCGGGGCCGAAGCTTTTTAGAGGAGGAGGGAAGGGAAATGTTAGACGTGGACAACCAGACCTGCTGACCGGCCCTGTATTTGGGGGCTGCGGTCCTGTGCAGGTCCGCCAGACGCTGGGACCGGGAATTGGAACGTAGGAGTGCGGTGCGTGTAAGCCTCCAAATGCGCTTGCATTTGAGGATGTGGGCCCTGACAGAGGGGACTGCTACCTCGGCCTCCTGGACCGACAGGAGAGGGGGTTGGTACCCTAACGAACACTCGAAAGGGGATAACCCGGTGGAGGTACTCTTAAGGGAGTTGTGGGAGTACTCCACCCAGGGAAGGAAACGGCTCCAGGAGGCGGGGTTGCGAGCCGTGACGCACCGCAGGGCGGCCCCCAGGTCCTGGTTCGCCCTCTCTGCCTGGCCGTTCGACTGGGGATGGAAGCCAGACGAAAGACTGGCCGAGGCCCCCAGGGCTACACAGAACGCCTTCCAGACCTGGGAGGAGAATTGGGGCCCACGATCCGACACGATATCGGAAGGGATCCCGTGCAGCCTGACCACATGTACCACCAGGAGCTCCGCCGTTTCGAGGGCGGACGGGAGCTTGGGGAGGGGAATAAAGTGGGCCGCCTTGGAGAACCGATCCACAATTGTCAAAATGACAGAGTTGCCATCTGACAACGGCAGACCGGTTACGAAGTCCACCCCAATGTGGCTCCAAGGACGGCCCGGGACAGGGAGGGGAAGGAGATGACCAGAGGGAGGCTGGTGGGAAGCCTTGCTCCTGGCGCATACAGAGCAGGCCAGAACAAAGGCACGGGTATCCTCCTTGAGGGTGGGCCACCAAAAGCTCCTCCTGACGAGGGCGGTCGTCCTGGCAACACCTGGGTGACACGCCAGGCAGGAGGCGTGAACCCACTCAAGGACCTGGGAGCGGACGGAGTCGGGAACAAACAGGGCAGGGTTAGGGTTATTACGGGGGTCAGGGTGGGAGGTCTGGGCGGACCTCACGATTTCCTCAATCCTCCAGGAGACCGCAGCCACCATACAGGATGCTGGGAGAATGGTTTCGGGGTCAGCAGGACTGGAGGGAAGGGAAAACACATGGGATAAGGCATCTGCCTTAATATTGCGGGAACCGGGGCGATAGGACAAAGAAAAATTAAACCGGGCAAAGAAAAGTGACCACCTAGCCTGTCTGGCATTCAGCCTCTTGGCAGATCTTAAATAAATTAAATTTTGGTGGTCAGTCAAAACAACAAAGGGGGTACCTGCCCCCTCCAGCCAGTGGCGCCACTCCTCAAGAGCCAGCTTAATGGCAAGAAGTTCCCGATCCCCGACATCATAATTCTGCTCAGCGGAGGACAGCCTCCGGGAGAAAAAGGCACAGGGATGGAGCTTGTTGTCTAAGGCGGCACGTTGGGACAGAATGGCCCCCACGCCGGTGTCGGAGGCGTCCACCTCGATCGTAAACTGACGGGAGGGATCAGGGTGGCAAAGGATAGGGGCTGAGGAAAACCGCGTTTTGAGTTGCTCAAAAGCACGCTGAGCTTCGGGATTCCAACAGAAAGAAAAAGTGGTGGAGGTAAGTTTTGTAAGGGGGGCAGCAATGACACTGTAATTTCGGATAAAACGACGATAAAAATTAGCAAAACCAAGGAACTGTTGTAGCAGCTTACGAGAGGTGGGTTGGGGCCATTCCGTCACCGCCTTGACTTTGACCGGATCCGCCCGGATACTGCCCTCCTCGATAATGAAGCCGAGGAACGGGACTGAAGAGACGTGGAATGAGCATTTCTCCGCCTTCACGAAGAGCTGGTTCTCGAGGAGCCGCTGGAGAACCTCCCGGACATGGAGAATGTGCTCCTGAGGGGACTTGGAAAAAATTAAAATGTCGTCAATGTAAACAAAAACGGTCTTACCCAACAGGTCTCGCAGGACGTCATTAACCATGCCCTGGAAGACTGCCGGGGCGTTAGTAAGGCCGAAAGGGACCACCAGGTACTCATAGTGGCCCAACGGGGTATTGAAGGCAGTCTTCCACTCATCCCCCTCCCGTATGCGCACCAGGTGGTACGCATTACGGAGGTCGAGTTTCGTGAAAATGACGGCCTGCGAGAGGGGTTCAAAAGCAGTGTTAATGAGGGGGAGAGGATACTTGTTGCGGATGGTGATGGAATTGAGTCCCCGGTAGTCGATGCAGGGCCGTAGTGAGCCGTCCTTTTTCCCCACGAAAAAGAACCCAGCACCAACCGGAGAAGAGGAGGGACGGATGATGCCCGAGGCGAGGGACTCATGGATATATTCCTCCATGGCGAGTTTCTCTGGTCCCGACAGACTGTAGAGACGGCCGGACGGAAGTTTGGCTCCCGCCAGCAGATCGATACAACAGTCGTACGGGCGATGAGGAGGTAGGGACAGAGCACGTGCTTTCGAGAAGGTGCGACTGAGGTCGTGATACTGTTTGGGAACGGTGGACATATCGGGTTCGGGTAGGTTGGTGCTGGGATTCTTGGACCCCGGAGGGGGAAGCGCGGAGCGGAGACAGCTAGCCAGGCAGTGGCCACTCCACGCCAGGATGCGTCCGCCCTGCCAGTCAATGTGTGGGTTATGGAGACGGAGCCAGGTCTGACCTAAAACTATGGTTGACTGTGTGGAGTTGATGAGGAGGAGTTGAATGCTCTCCCGGTGATTGCCAGAGAGGACAAGCTGTAAGGACACGGTGGAGTGGGTCACTAATCCCAAGCTCCGACCGTCTAAGGCGAAGGCAGTAATGGGTGATGGAAGAAGCTCCGTAGGTATGCCGGCCCTCTGGGCGAAGGTGGTGTCCATAAAGTTGGCGTCGGCTCCAGAGTCGATGAGAGCCGACGAAACTAAGGACTTGTCGCTCCACAGGAGAGTGGCCTTGAAGACTAGGCGATTCTGGGCTGCATGGCAGGGAATGATAGGGCTCGTCAGTACGCCTAGTTTAACTGGCGAGCCTATTCTTTTGGGCGGATTGGACACGAGGCGATCTGATGGCCAGGTTTGCCACAGTAGAAGCACGACCTGGATCGCTGACGGCGTTGGCGCTCCGCAGAGTTGACCACAACTCTGCCCAGTTGCATGGGCTCCTCTTCGGAGACCCCAGACGCCGCCCTGAATCCAGAAACAGATGGGTGAGAGCGAATATGAGGAAGGTGACCGGGATTCCCCCCACGCTCACGGGCCCGGATACGAAGACGGTTGTCGACTGCTATGGCCAGGCTAATCAGGCTATTGAGGGAGGTGGATTCCTCACGGGTGGCTAGTTGGTCTTTGAGCTCCTCGCTGAGTGCCTGGCGGAAAGCCCCCTGAAGGGCGGTGTCGTTCCATCCGGACTCCGCGGCGAGGGTACGGAATTGGATGGCCATCTCTGCGACGCTGCGACCCCCCTGACGGACTTGAAGTAGGCGCTGAGTTGCATCTCGCCCACAGGTAGGGTGGTCAAACACGCGCCGCATCTCGGCGGTGAAGGCAGCGAAGTTGTTGCAGAGCGCGGCTTGGCTATCCCAGATGGATGTAGCCCACTCCAGGGCACCTCCTCCCAGGCTGCTCATGATGAACGCGATCTTACATGGGTCGGAGGCGAAGGAGGAGGGCTGCATCCGGAAGACAATGTCGCATTTCATCAGAAATTCGCGACATTTCCCCAATTCCCCGCGGAATAGCTCCGGATGTTGAACGCGAGGCTCCCGAAATGAAGCGGACACAGGAGGGTCCGCCGGGGGGTCCGGAGCGGGCGGTGTAGGGCCCACTGGAATACGCGGAAGCGGCTGGTGAAGAGACAGCTGAGTAACTTGTTCCGTGATGCTCTTCAGTACTTCCAACACGTCGTCCAGACGACGGCCCTGTTGGTCGCTGACCGCAGTTTGGCAGGAGAAGGCGTGCCGAATCTGCTCCAGGTCGGCTGGGTCCATGTTTTTGGCCAGTTCGTTCTGTTACGTATCTGTGTACGGGACGAACCCAAGTGCAACGACCAGGAGACAGAATTCACAAAAGATGGTATTTAATAAATTAAGTGTTGGGGTAGTCCCAACACTGTACAGGAAAGGCAACACACACACAGAATTAGGAGATCTTGCGCCTGGAAGCCCGGGGCGGGCTGCTCCAAGCCGGAGCTGGACTGGAGGTTCTGGAACGGGCTGTTCCAAACCGGAACTGGACTGGACTGGAACTGGACCGGGTGGTCCACACGGGAAACAGGTACTGGAACGGAATTGTCCCAAACCGGAACTGGACTGGACTGGACTGGACCGGGAGGTCCACACGGGTACAGGTACTGGAACGGAATGTCCCAAACCGGAACTGGACTGGACTGGAACTGGACCGGGAGGTCCACACGGGAATCAGGTACTGGAACGGAATCGTCCCAAACCGGAACTGGACTTGAGCGAGTGCCTGTAACACTCACGCCGGGACTGAACTGGAACTGGCAGGGGAGCGACTCACTACGGCAGGGCAGGACTGGACCGGGCTGACTGCACCGGTATGGAAAAACAAAACAGAGGAGGGTTAGTGCAAGGGAAGGCACGGGAAAGACCGGGAGGTTCTCACGGAGGTGATGGGTTTGGAAGTCGGGAGGCTTTGCGGAAGCACGGCAGGGCAGAGTGGTGTGGCGTAGCTGCGGTAGGTCCGGAGGTAGCTGACCGTCTCCAGAGCTCCAGGAGCCGGCGCCGAAGAACTGGGTGGTTTCCTCGGTCGGACAGGAACAACTGGAGAGTAGCCAGGTAGCGAATCACCCCGGAGCCTACACGCGCTGGAGGTGGGGGGTACCGCAACACACACAAACAAACACGGGGAAAAACAAACACTGCCACGGGAGATAGGGAGTAGGGTTGGATGGAGGAGAAGGGAAACAAGTTAGCAAATATAATAATGACAGGAATTGTGCGGAAGGTAAACTACCAGACTGTAGTTCGCAAGGGACTATACGCTGTATGGGAAACACATTCCACAAACACGCGAATAGTTTACACGGGGGGACCAGTTAACGAGTCAAGCACTACACCAAGTGATGATAGTTAACGAACTGGCGCCGACTGGCAGCCAGCCGAAAGACTATATAGGGCTAACTAATGTGACAAAATACGAAACAGGTGTGAACATAAACCGGGAGTGATTACAAGCCACCAGGTGAGGAAATGCATGCAACGAGGGGGAGGGAGTGAAAGGCGGAAGTAAACCAAAACAACCAGACGAACAAGACAGGGAAGGACATGCCTAGTCCGCGGCAGAGGGGAAAACACGGACAAAGGGATCCAACATGACACGGAGGGAAAACAGGAAAACACGGAAAACGGACAGGAAGGGAGCGGAACATTACAATAGGAGTTCTCTTTTCTTTTAGAGTTTTCATTTCCCTTCTCACTCTTTTCCTTCCTTGGTTTTCCTCTCCTGTCTGTTTCTAGGCAGTACCTTGGTTTCTTCCCATCTCTTTTTGCCTCTGTTTAGTTTTGTTTTCCCTCTGCTCGAGTCTGTGAGCTCTCGTCCATTTTACTGGGTTGTTATCATTTGGCTTTCGCCAAGTTAATTTTCCCTAACTATCTATTTCTCTGCTCGAGTCCGCGAGCTTCGCCCTATGTTCTTGGGTCGCTATTATTTTCAGCTTACGCCGTTATTGTTCCCCTATCTGTTTTATTTCTGCTCGAGTCTGCGAGCCTCGCCCTATTAGGGGGTCGTTATTATTTCGGGCCTTTAGTCGGGAGTTTTTCTCCCGTTTCCTTTCTCTATTTTCCTCTAGTGGATATCCACGTTTCGTATCTTTACAATACAGGTTGTGATCTACATTTCTATGATCAGCATAACTATCTTTTGTTGTTATTTTCTGCAACTTCTCAATGAATAAAGAACATTACAATGGAGTAAATGTACATGAGTTTGGCATCAATAACTGTGGAGAAGATTCAATGGTGCCAATTCACATTTGGAGGTTCTCATAACCCAAACACCACTCTGAATGATGATGAATATTTCTCATGAAGCTCTGCTGTGAGGGTACAGCATTTCCGCCCTCCTCCTTAAAGGGACAATATCTCTGACATGCAGAATTGTGAAAAGCAATTATCCATAGAATAGTGGCTTAGGATCTTAAGTGACTCATCTTAACAAATTATGCAAGTACTTTTCATATAGCAGTTGCAGGCTGGTCCATTTAATAGAAGTCCAAAGGACTGGATGAAAGCTCCTATCAGGGCCTCCAACTCAGTGGGAGTGCTGGATTAGGGGCTCAGGGTTGGTAGGTAATATAGGGGCTGAGCAGCGTTGTAACGCGTTTTTAACCGGGCCCTCCCAGCAGGAGGCTAGCAACCTGCCCGTTCTAATGCAGAGGCGATGTCACACTCTTCCTGGTCTCTTCCCGTCTTATGGCCAGGAGGTTAACGGGCATCTGTAAACAAGCGCGCCCAATGTCTCCCTGTCCCCAGCCTCACCTGAAACTCCTTCCCTTCCTCGAAGGGGAAGTTACTCTCTCTCTGCTCTTCTTGCCAGGGGCCTCCTTGCTTGGAGTTCAAGACGATAGTGTGCTTGTCCCCCGCGATAGTTGAAACGCGCGTCGAAGTGCAACGCAATGATTTCCATGTTGTGGCCCACATTTATCGAGAAACTGGAAGAGAAGAGACAGGGCAACCAATCAGAATGCAAGGAAGAGAGTAGAGGGCATGGTCTACTTGGACATTTTAAAAAGACATTTGGTTGATCATGAATGAAACAGCAAGTGATCACCTCTGATCAACACTTCATTTCTTTCTCTCTTCCTCTTGTTCCACACCGCCCCCCCCCCCTCCCCCCACCCCCACTGTCTCTGTCCGCCGTAACCTCTGCTCCCTCTCACCCTCCTCTCTTGCTCCCTGTGTCACTGCTTCCCTCCCCCCTCTCAAATCCTTCTCTCAACTCCCGACCGACTCTGCATCCGACACCCTGCTCACAGCTCTCTCCACATCACTTAACTCTCTCTGCCCTCTTGTCTCTAGGCCCACACGGTCATCTCCTCCCTGCCCGTGGATGTCCGATGCCCTGCGCACCTCCAGGGCCAGTCTTCGCGCAGCAGAGAGGATGTGGAGGAAATCCAGAGATGCATCAGACCTCTCCTCCTACCAGTCTCTCCTAGCAGCGTTCTCTACAGCAGTCACCGCTGCTAAGGTAACGTACTATCACACTAAAATTCACAAATACAGTTCTAACCCCCGTCAATTGTTCTCCATCTTCTCCTCCCTCCTCAGCAAATCCCCTCCTGCTCCTCAATCCTCGTTCACTGCAGACGACTTCGCAGACTTCTTTGATGAGAAGATCGCTGACATCCGCAGTTCCTTCAGCCCCTCAGCCCCTCTCTCTATGCCCCCCCCCTGTTCCCGCACTCCCCCTCCCCTCACTGTTTTCCACTCTCCTCCTCCCCCTCCCCTCACTGTTTTCCACTCTCCTCCTCTCCCTACCCCTTCTGTGTCCCCCCCCTGCTTCTCCACCTTTTCTCCCCTGTCTGATACCGATGTATCCCACCTCCTACTCTCCCATCGCCCCACTACCTGTGCCCTCGACCGTATCCCTTCATCTCTCCTCCAGGCAATCACCCCAGATATCCTCCCGTTTGTGACCTCTCTGGTGAACTCCTCCCTGACCTCTGGCTGCTTCCCCTCATCCTTCAAGAGAGCCCACATCACCCCGATCCTTAAAAAACCCACGCTGGACCCCTCCAACATCCAAAACTACAGACCGGTATCTCTTCTTCCTTTTCTTTCCAAAACTATTGAACGTGCTGTTTCTAACTAACTGTCTTCTTTCCTTACCCAGAACAACCTACTAGACCCCCACCAGTCCGGCTTCAGACCTGGCCACTCAACGGAGACCGCACTCCTCTCCGTCAGCGAGATGCTTCACGCAGCTCAGACAGCCTCCCTCTCCTCTGTGCTAATACTCCTAGACCTCTCTGCCGCCTTCGACACTGTAGATCACTCCATCCTCCTGTCGTCCCTGTCTGCAGCGGGGATCGGCGGCTCGGCCCTGGCCTGGATTGAGTCCTACCTCTCGGAGCGCTCCTCCCAGGTTGCCTGGGCTGGTAAAGTATCGGCACCCCGTCCACTTACCACAGGAGTCCCCCAGGGCTCAGTCCTTGGTCCCCTCCTTTTCTCCACCTACACCAAATCCCTTGGCCCTGTTATCACTGCTCATGGTCTTTCTTACCACTGCTACGCTGACGATACTCAACTCTTTCTCTCCTTCTCACCCTCTGACACTCAGGTGTCAGCCCGCATCTCCGCTTGCCTGAGAGACATCCAGACCTGGATGGACAACCACCATCTGAAGCTCAATCCAGATAAGACTGAGCTCATCTACATTCCTGCTCTAACCTCTCCCCCTCTCAATCTCTCCATTTCCCTAGGGGACATTCCACTGACCCCAACGCCCTGTGCCAGGAACCTCGGAGTGGTGATGGACAACAGGCTGTCCCTCTCCGAGAACATCGCAGTGGTAACCCGGGCGTGCAGGTTCTTCCTGTACAACATCAGGAGAATCCGCCCTTTCCTCACCACCCACTCAACCCAGCTCCTGGTCCAAGCGATGGTGCTGTCCCGCCTAGACTACTGCAACTCTCTCCTGGCTGGCCTGCCAGCATCGGCCATCAGACCCCTTCAGCTCATCCAGAACGCAGCAGCCCGCCTGGTCTTCAACCTCCCCCGACACTCCCATGTCACCCCCCTGCTCATTGACCTCCACTGGCTACCTGTGATGGCTCGCATCAAATTCAAAACATTGGTGCTCGCCTTCCAGGCAGTCCGAGGATCAGCCCCTCCATACCTCCAAAAACTCATCAGACCCTACACACCTACCAGATCCCTGCGTTCCGCCTCCTCAGGACGACTGGTACCCCCCCCCACATCATACTAGCACCCGGTCTCGACGTCTGTCTGTCCTGGCCCCACGGTGGTGGAATGAGCTCCCCGTGGAGGTCAGAACAACAGAAAGTCTGACCGCCTTCAAGCGCAGATTGAAGACTCACCTCTTTAAGCTGCACCTCTCACCACCCCTCCCTACCTCCTTGTGACCTCCCTTGATTGTGTTTTATAAATCCTTGTTTAAGTGTTTCAAGCTTCTAGTTTAGTACTTGTAAGGTTACTTATTGGCTTACTGTTGTGCATGCCAATGATTGATATCGTGTGGTCCCCCCCCCCCCCCCCAAAAAAAAACAAAAAAACATACTGACTGCGCCTGTGTTTGAATTCGTATTTACCTTTTAGGGTGGTTTTAACACACTTGTTTCAGGTTGGAAAATGCACTAATGTACGTCGCTCTGGATAAGAGCGTCTGCCAAATGTCTAAAATGTAAATGTAATGTAAAATGTAAGTGATTTAGCAAGAGGGTAACAGGAGTCATAGAGACAGAGGCAGTAATGACTTACCAAACTGGATTGGATTTGACAAGACCTGTGACATTCAGTTCCTGTCCTGGCATGAAGGTCATGTTTCTCACCTCCAAAAGCTGATTATAACAGAAAAGAAACAACCAGAAACACTTATGGTCAAAGCATCACGAGGGCATTCTATAGATGCAAACGACTTTAACATTGATGTCCACATTTCACTTTCATTTATCTGCCGCATGGAAGTGCGCAACTTTATCTTCTTTCCATACAATGACTCTTTCACTTCTCTTGGGTATTAGAAATGAGAAGGTCAACACATTCCTAGTTAGATGAAAACTTAAACAAGCAGTGTGAAAAGACTGTGCCCCTTCTACAAGCACAGGCAGAGCTGGGGTTAGCATCACACTGAGCAACAGTTTTCCTAGTAATCTATACCAGTCGCCTTTCTCTGAACTGCATCTCTTGTGGAAGTATCATCCTTCTTTGTGTCATTTTGAGAGCATATCAGTGATAATTCATTAAATCAAACAAATTACTCCATGCGTATCATTAACAGCATTCTGCTGTTTCTATGTTTCTGATTTTCTTTTAAATAGAAAATCGTTTATAATTACATTCATCTTGGCAGTTCAGTTGCTGATTCCTCACAGCTGTACGGCTCTGCTTGTAATGCGAAGTAAACTGAAATGGGTAATTCACCTTTTTACCTGAAAGTGAGACAAGCCTTGGTGAACTCTAACCAATCATTAGAATAGACCAAAAGCAACTGTGCATGTATTACCCCTGAAAGAACCAAATTCACATTTGAATGGAAGCTTTGGTAACAGAAGCAAGACTTAGTGAAAATATGCTGAGCTTGAATTGTTTCAACATTTAGTTTAAAGGAAATCAGAAAAAATGCATCATGGTAGTTTTGAAGCATTATAATTTAGATAACACTTTAGTTGATATCACACCTATTGTCGCAAGCTAGCAGATTTCAAATATTCCTGGCGTATTGGCCAGAAATGTATGAAGTCTGTCTTTACATAAGCATTAAGTCCTATTTTTTCAGTTCACGTTCAGTTCAAGTTTTAATATTAATATTAATAAGTTCAATTAAATTTGTCTTGTTCTAGTATTTTTACAGAGACAATGTCACAAAGACACTTTACACAAACATGATATAGCAAACATTAGGCAAAGCCGATCCTGAAACTCAAAAGATCCTATAGGTGAGGTTAAAACTCCAGTTGGAGCAAAAGACTGTTGGTGAGAAAAAACAACCCAGCAGGACAAAATCTTGGAAGGGACCCAGATATAAAGGGAGAGCCCATCTTCTCTTGGGTGGTCTGATGTCCATTGTTAAAGATTATATAAATGACAATAGACACTTAATGGGAAATCTATTGAATTCTTATTATTATTATCTTATTATAGCTGAAGGAATTAACCTATAGCTGATGAACAGAAAGTCCAAACAAGAAAATCTATATGATTGTTCAGATCAGGAGGGGTGACGCAATGTATGAAGGCCTTCAGATGACTAGAAAATGGCGTAGAGCAAAAAATAAAGAAATAAAAAAAAGAGATGAATAATAGTTGTTCTTTTACATTTTCATTTTTGCCCAATAGCTGTCTATTTCCATTAGCGTGTACTTTGCCTTTTCAAGGTTATTTCCAAACCCATTTGCATTACAGATCTCTTCAGATGAGTCAAATTCAACGATGTACCTCTCCTGGTTCAAGCCCATGGCATATAACCTGAAGGTCTTGATGCATTGCATCAGCCCTCTTGATCTGAACATTTATATACGTTTCCTTGTTTGGACTTTCTGTTTGACCAGCTGTAGTTGAATTCCTTATTAAGATTATGCTATAATCTGCATTTCGTGTTCGATGTGTTCTCTTTTATCTATGTATTATCTGCCGTAGTTTGCGCTTTTAAACGATTCATTTTGGTGAGGTCCCGAAAATGAATGGGAGTGAATGGGGAGGCTGACAACCGGGACTACCCTGCCTGGTAGTTTGTTCAACTTTCACTCTCATCCAAGGGTCAACCATCATTCTCTGGGGGTCATTAACATGGGAATTGTGTGCAGCTGAGCAATAGTTGTTTTGTGCATGACTCATCATCATATCATATAAAACAAATAATTAATTTTATGTGCATGTCTGTGTGACCACTAGTTATGGAACTGGATGTTTAAGTTCAGGTCCCAGGTGCATCAACATTACTCCTTTTATTACGAAACCTATCCTGAAACTCCACGGAAAATATCCAGGATTGGAAAATGTGTGAAATTTGATCTGTATTAACCATCCGCCTTGAACACCAATGAACAGGCTAACTTAAATGATGTAAAACATGTGTATCAAGTCCTGATAAAGTATGCGTGTAGATACAAAATGTATGTAGAAAGACTGCATTGCATCAGCTCTCTTGATCTGAACATTTATATACAGTTCCTTGTTTGGACTTTCTGTTTGACCAGCTGTAGTTTAATTCCTTATTAAGATTGTGCTATAATCTGCATTTCGTGTTCGATGTGTTCTCTTTTATCAATGTATTATCTTAGTTAGTTTGCGCTTTAAAACAATTCATTTTGGTGAGGTCCCGAAAATGAATGGGAGTGAATGGGGAGGCTGACAACCGGGACTACCGGGGATGCCGTTAACTATATTGTGACAGCTGACGTTGCTAGTATTCAATCTAGCTGTTAGGAACGTTCCTAACAGCTAGATTGTCACAATATAGATTACGTCACGTGGCACTGTAATGGCGACATGTAGTCCAGCTGTCTCTCGTGTTCGTGTTTGTTAATTTGAATGTATTTTGTTGTGTCGGGCTTTTGGCTTTTGTTTTTTTCATGCGCTGTGTGTCTGTTGTAGGACGGGGAAGTGGGCTGGAGATTTTTCAGGGCACCCCTGCTGCTCGTTTTTATAATATTGATGAATTGTCTAGTGTAGAACCCGCACAGCTAGACCAATGAGGGAATAGCTGGAGGGGAAAGTGCAACGTGTTTTTCCTCTGCTGTTGTGATGTAAATAAAAGAGGTTAGTGATTTATCCTCTCATGAACAGAGCACAATTACATATAAGAATATACCGGGTCCGTCGCCATGGGTCAGATATGAATGCGCTGCTCCATATCCCGCTTAAGACAGGCCTGAAACGGATCAGTATGATTCTTATTATTCTCCGTTCGCAAACGGGGCCATGTTGTCATCACGGATATATCCGACCTGTCGTCCAAATGTCAATATTCTAATGGGAGCATTAGAACATTCACAAAGGAGCTGAACAACACATTGAATATATCTGTGATCACAAAAAGTAAGCGTAACAGTTACAATTGGTTTACTCGTAATTATCTGACTCCATATGAAACTAGAATTTAGAATTTAGCTTTAATCATGCGTGAAGCTCAGAGTGGTTACACTCGACTCTTCCTTGTGTGCCACCATTACTCAATATATGCTCCCGGGATTAGCACTATTGCTGAATCTCAGTTCGGTGGAGAACACAGAGGTTGGGGGTCTGACCAACACAATACATGCATTATATTTTACATAGATAGTTGCGAGCCAAGGTCAGTGTGCATTTAGAGGGCTCCTTAATTTGGGCTAATTTGACAAGAACTTCCCAGAACCATGCATCACCAATCCCTTTTACTGGCAGAACTTGGCCGCCTTTCCCAACTTGGGGACTCCACATAAAGTACCACGCCACTGATCAGTTGGTCATTGGTCAGAATTGTTCCCCTGAGTATGCAGTCGTAATTTAGGCTGAAAAAGGTATAAAATGGATTAGAGTCATGGAGACCACGCAAGTTAAAATAAGAATAATTTATTAACAGGCAGGTAGGTCATTATCTTAGAATTATCAGTCAATTTACAGAATAAAGAAATTAAGAAAAGAGAACACAGAGTAAATATGTTACCCAGCCTGCTTCAGCTATACACCGACACAGAATATGCACAGTGTGGGAAGTCGGTTACAATCTTCCTTACACAAAACACAGAGTCTGCACGGTGTGGGAAGTCGGTTGCGATCTTACTAGATAGGATTGTCTCCCTTTCTTTTACGCCAAATCATGCATTTGAACCAGGTGGCAGTGCCATAAATTAACCTGGAAGGGTGGTCAAAACAGGAATTTAGACCCCCACTTTTGGGGGATGTTGAGTAGGGTGCCTAATCCCCTGCCTAGGGAGAGGGGAAAAGGAGATTATTACCAGAGAAGGACATTCCAATGTTATAGTTTTTCCCTGAGTTATTGAAACTATGTTTTACTAAACTCCATTTGGTATGAAATGTATCTCATTTGATTCCTTGATTTTACCGGATTACATCCATACCAAATAGATTACCATTATGATTATTATTCACAGATTAATAGTCTTATGTTGCAGTTGTCATGAAAATTCCCTCCTGATGAACCATTTTACATGCAATTCCTATTCTTATTACATAAGACGTAATGTAACAATATAAGGATCACATGTGCAAAGTTTTACCGAGTCTGTTGACCATCTCAACTGAAGTTTTTGAGTCATAACCCAGGAGAGAAGTAAAAGGTGTAATGACAGAGGTGCCAACATGAGGGCACTGTGGTACTGTCCGGAGTTTTTCCCCTAAGACTGACCAGGTGCAAGGTCACGGAAGAGGTTACAGATGGCCGGGTAGGCCATTCCATTCCCATAGTTTGGCCAGAGGCTTAATGACCCCTTCTGCCATAAATGCCCCTAAAACACACATACACACCCATGACACAGTCCACTGCTACCACGGTTACGGTTGCGCTCACTGCTGCTGCCCTGCTGCTACGCTCGGATCCAGATCCACGGTCCTGCTCTTCCGCTCCCGCGCCCACTCATCCCCTGCTCATTCTAACCGGTTGTCTGTTGCCATTACCTCCCCTGCTCTCTCCTAACTCTCATTCCCCGCAGCCTCAAACCCGGACTGTTTGTATTAACTGTCGCTCCCTACTCTTCAGGAGAATGCCATTGATTGAAGTTTAACTTATTGGATGCTTCGCGCTCCCACATCTGTCCCAAGTCCTGTTCCGGCTTGGAACAAGTGCCGCCCGTTGTCCAGTGCCGTTCCGGCCAGGAACGAAGTCCAGTCCGTTGTCAAGTCCAGTTCCGGCCAGGAACGAAGTCCAGTCCGTTGTCGAGTCCAGTTCCGGCCAGGAACGAAGTCCAGTCCGTTGTCAAGTCCAGTTCCGGTTTGGAACAAGTCCAGTCCGTTGTCAAAGTCCAGTTCCAGTTTGGAACAAGTCTAGTCCTTGTCAAGTCCAGTTCCGGCTTGGAACAAGCCTGCCCGGTCCAAGAATATTGTGTGATCTGTATAACCTCTCTTGCCTTTCTCCCCCTGCTACAGGACTGCCCTGTAAGCAATAAAAACACCTGAGAATCTCTTGTCTGAGTCGTGCATTTGGGTTCAGTCAGCTGTCTGGGTCATAACAAGAACATGCAAGCTGCACACTGAAGGGCCCTTGGGATTCGAGCTCGAGACCATCTTGCTGTGAGGCAACAGTGCTAACCACTGCACCACCGTGCCACCCCAGTAAATGAAAAATTGTACAGTTTAAGAGAATTCACTTCAAAATGTGTGCAAACTAAACAGTAGAGTGCAAAAATGAGAACTAATGCCATTGTGAAGACATAATTACGTTTATCACAATAAACATTTTTGCCAATCTGCCAGTAATGTGTGAAATTAGATAGATTACCACAATACCCCCAAAGTTAAGGTTTTTTGCATTTTTACAAATTTGGTTAAAATGGAATACTGAAATAAATCACACTGAGATGTGAAGCAGGTTTACTGTTGGCAAAGTCACTGTTACTCAAATGTAAATTTGCCTCTTCATTTGGTTCTATCACAGGTAACACACACAGAATTGCTTTAGGCCTATTTTCCGTTGATTTTATTGGTTAGAGCCCACCAAGGCTTGTCTCACTGGCATATAAAAACGGGAATCAACCATTCCATTTTACCTTGCATTACAAGCAGAGCCATACAGCTGTGAGGAATCAGCAACTGAACTGCCAAGATGGATGTAAGTATAGACGATTTTCAACTTAAAAGAAAATCAGAAACATAGAAACAGCAGAATGCTGTTAATGATACGCATGGAGTAATTTGTTTGAATCCAACTCCATGTTATCACTGATATGCTCATAAAATGACACAATGAAAGATGATACTTCCACAAGACATACAGTTCAGAGAAAGGTGACAGGTATAAATTACTAAGCAAACTGAGTGTTATTCTAATCTCTGCTCTGCCTCTGCTTGTAGGAGGGGTACAGTCTTTGCACAGTCCTGTTTCACTGCTGAAAAGATTGTTTAAGTTTCCATTTGACTATGAAGGTGTTGACTTTCTAATATAATGCCCAAGAGAAGGGAAAGATTCAGTGAATGGCATACGGATCAATCTTCACACTTTCATACTACAGATAACCACAAGAACAATGCACACATCAATGTGAAAGTCCTTTGCATCAATAGAACCTTTCACCATTAGTGTTTCTGGTGGTTTCTATTCTGTTATAAACAGGCTCTGGAGGTGAAAAACATGCCTTTCAAGAATGGAATGGAACTGAAGGTCACAGGTGTCGTCAGTTCCGATCCGCATCGGTGAGTCATTGTTGCCTCTGTCTCTATGAGGCCTGTTATGTTCTTGCTAAATCTCTTGCCGTTTCATCCATGATCATCCCTCCGCCTTTTAAAAATGCCAAGGTAGAACACACCCTCTCCTCACTTCCTGCATTCTGATTGGTTGCCCTCCCTTGTGCGCTTCTGTTTCTCTTCCAGTTTCACGATCAATGTGTGCCACACAGAGGAAGACATTGCCCTGCACTTTGACATGCGTTTCAACCATGAGGGCGAAATCAACACGATCGTCTTCAACTCCAAGGAGGGCGCCTCCTTTGACCTCAATGAAGAGCAGAGAGTGACTGACTTCCCCTTTAAGGCAGGGCAGGAGCTTGAGGTGAGGCCTGGGACAGGGAGACACTGAGTTAGAGGTCCTGACAGGAGCCTTCATCCAGTCCTGTTCACCTGTGTTAAATGGATCAGCATGTAACTGCTAGATGAAAAGTACTTGTATAATATGTTAAGATGCGACACTTCACCAAATAATATTTAGCCACTATTCTATGGATAATTTCCCTTCACAATCCTGCATGTAAGAGATATTGATCCTTTAAGGAGGAGGGCAGAAATGCTGTACCCTCACAGCAGAGCTTCAGGAGAAATATTTCAGCTGAATCATTCAGAGTCATGTTTGGTTATGAGAAGCTCCAGTGGTGAAATGGAACCATTGACTCATCAACAAAGTAATGATACCAAGCCTTGTACATTTTTTCCAGTGTTATGTCCTTTATTCAGTGAGTAATTTCAGAAAAAACTATTAACAACAATAGATGAATAGCATTTTACAACCACAACAAACAGGGAGAACTCAATCTATTGGTCCTGATGTTATTAAATCAAGCTCTCTTGAAAATAGTAAAGGTGTCCGAAAAGGGTCTATTTTTAATCCACTTCTATTCACACTTATAAATATATAAATAACATTGTATTCTCAACACAGCATTGTTATGGTCATTTTTATGTGGATGATACAATCTTGTATGCCACTGGCTCCATGCTTAACCAAGCTATTGCTAATTTACTTAGTAGTCTGCCTTTGATGCTTTTCCGTTAGCTATTAATCACATGCTTGTCTTAAATTTGGATAAAACAAAAATTTATTTTCAATGAATCTATTGGGGAATACTTCTAATGTCGGCATTCATACACTTCATGGAAGCCAAATTGAAGCTGTAGAATCTTATGAATATTTAGGAATTTGGCTGTATAGTAGATTATCCTCATGTGGAACATCTGTCTCAGAAGAGAAAAGCTAAAATTGGTTTCTTGTACAGAAATAAAGCATGCGTCTCTTTTGCTAATAGGAAGACTATTGTACAATCAACTGTCCTGTCAGTGTTTGATTATGCAGACATTCTGTATATCCACGCTGCCCCTTCCATGTTAAAGCCCCTTGATGTAGTTTATCATAGTGCATTGCGTTTTATAACCAGGGATACATTTCTCACTCATCATTGTGTTTTGTATGGAAAAGAAGGATGGTCGTCTTTAACAAAGAGAAGGGAACTACATTACATTTTGTTTATCTATAAGGCTCTACTTAATAAACTTAACATTACCTCTCATCTTTAATTACTTTTAAATCCAGTAACTATGTTGCCAGGTCTCAGGACTTTTTAGCCTTATATACACCACATATAAACACTGAGCTGGGCAAAATAGGTTTTCAATACTATGCCCCTCACAGTTGGAATAAATTGCAAAAATCATTGAAATGAGAATTTCTTGTTGCCTTAAGCAATTTTAAAGTCTTATACATGGGTTTTATTAATGTTGCACTTGTTTTCTTTGATATATCCTTCCATGCTGTTTGACTGCTGATTGGTAACATGTGACTGAATTGTTCTGGTTCTCTAAAATTTTATACATGTTTTTATTTGTTTGCCAGTCCCTCTTGAAAAAGAGATCTTTTTAAAATAAGGGATACGTTAAATAAATAGACAAATATGTATGGAAATGTGGACGACGACCCATATTGTGAAGATGTTAATGTATATTTATTTGTAGATTGTGGGCTTGTTATTACATTGTTTTTCACTGCAGTGAGGCCTGATTTACTAAGACCTATCATTTGTCTTGTTATTGGTTTTGCATGTGTTAAAACGTTTTGCACACGCTAACGGTCTTAGTAAATCAGTAAACCTTAGTGTGTTATGTGTGAGTTGGTCTGTATTAATATTCTTTTTTGGTAACTTATCTCTCCTGCCTTCTCTCCCCATCGCCCTTTTTAACTTTCCTATGATCTCTCCTTCTCTCTCCCAGGTGTCCATCGTTTTCAACTTTGACACTTTTGACATTTATCTACCAAATGGCCACATGGTGCAGTTCCCCAACCGTCTGAAACACATGCAATACAATAACATGGAATTTGTGGGAGATGCCACGGTCCAAGGAATATTTGTGAAAACTTCTGGAAGACCAACTAAGAGATAGACCTCCATTTTCTGGCTCCTGATTGGCTGCTTGCTTCTTTCTTCCTTCCTACAGCTGTGATTTTGTCTGCCCCTCCCAAACATCAGTGTCTTCATTCCTGTGCCTCTGCAGCATTTCTCTGGTGTCTGTACAAACTCATTGAGTATGAGAATCATTCCAGCTTTGAAAGTAAATCGCTAGCAAACCATTTTTGGTGCCTGTGTTTGGATGTTCATTCAAAGGGTCCAGTCCTTTCTAAATATAAACATTCAAGGTATATGATATGATGAGTCATACACAATAGAGCTATTGCTCTGGGGCAAGAGACATGTTGAGTTTTAGCGGCACACAATACCCATGTTACTGAACCCCAAAGAATGATGGTATGATCCCAGAGGGCCAAGGTGACACTAATAGTTGATAAAAACTACCATGTGAGTTGGGGACTAGTTAACTTGTCAATCATGAAGAGATCACAGTGGGGCAAGGGAGAAAGTGTTTGTCCTCCATAAACCCAAAAGACGTGGAAGAAGGGTGCAGTTTGAGGTCTGAATCAAACAGGGTTCATGTTAGTTTGCTCAATTCAGACTGAAATTCTATTTATTAACCCTATTAACTTTAGCCCTCCAGAGGCACTTCCACCTAGTTTCTACTAGTCTTATTTAAGTGTCAATATCTCAAAAAATATTCACTCAGGGGCTTCAAGCCAAAATTCTGGGGGGTGCACAATTAGAGTGGGGGGGCATAGGGGTCCTTCCCCAGAAAAAAAAAGCAAATAATGACGCAATTTTCTGCAATTTGACATATATATTCGAAGACTTTGGGGGGATCATTTAAAAACTTCAATAAATCAGTTTTTGCAGCTCAGTAATCTCCCACTTTATATCAGGGTAAATACTGTATATTTATTTCGAGATTTTCATGTCAATTATTTTTATTGCTGTTATGGTTATTGAAAATGACACTCACTTATTCACTCACTTCTACACTAGATTCAACACTGCTGCCACTTTTCTTGAAAAAGAGCTAAATGTTGTCTCCTTCACCCAAAAAATTTAAGGGGCATACATTCACATAAAAAAAAACTATATCCACAATGCAAATTAATTTAAAGAACATAGATAATAAAGATGAAAGCCACAGATGAAAGGAACCTGCCAACATGGTGATAGTTGTATTTTCAAGCACAATGCATAGGAAGCAGCATGAGTACAGATGAGATTGTGCTGACATCACATAGCAGTGTCTGCTCTATTGCCAATAAAAGCTCAGACTGAGCTGTAGTAACATATTTGCTCAGCCTCCTTGAAAGATCCATCATCACCACTAGCCTAAGTACATCTAACCTGTAACCACACCTACACACACTGATATAACTAGAGAGAGAGAGTGTCATGGTTTTCAACCCTGTTTCCCCATGCGGTCGTTTTCCTCTGTGGCCACGCGAGGGCGCTGTCCTTTTGATAGATGCTTGCTCCGCCCTGCTGAGTTGGCGGAGCATTGGTTAAGCATTTTCACCTGTGTAGTGGCCGGAGAGATATATAAGCCTACCGTTTCCTTCGTTCGGGGCTTCGACATTAATTGTTAATTGTTATGTACTGTGGTGTATTGTTGGCTGTGAGTTATCGTACCATTTTGGCTTCTTGCCTATTTTTAAACGTCTCGTTGTTGAGGCAGGGCTTATTTCTTACTGGCTTAGTAGTTGATTATCTCGTAGAAGTTTGGGACCGTAAAATCTCTGCTCTATTTCGCTATAGTGTGCTTTTTCTCCGTGTTTGGAGTTTTGGGCGTTTCTGTTGGGAACTTTAGTCCAGTTCGCCCCTAGGTGCATGTCGTCTCATGTGAGATTGGGCGTTTGCGCTTCTGCTGGGCTGCTTAGCTTGTGGAAGTGAATAGTAGTTGTTCTTTGTCCCCCTTCGCCTGTTTGGTTTTCTGACTGAGAGACCTGGCGTTTTGCTTCTACTCAATTCCGTGTTACTGTAAGCCAGTAAGTAGCCTTGGTACGTTTTTCCCTGTTTGGTCTCCTTCTCGTGGACTGCGTTCCCCTTTGTTGTGAGTCAGGGTTTTTATTTGTATTGAGAGGCTGTCTTGCTATTATGTTTGCGTATGTCTTTTGTTACAGCTGTCCTGTTCGCCTTTTTGCCTGCGAGACGATTTTGTTGCGAACTGTTCTGTTTCGTTCTCCGGGTGTGTTGTCTCCTTATGTGGAGCTTGGGCGATGCTGTGGACGTGCTTGTGTTTGACTGCGTGTTTTTAATAATAGCCTCGGAACGTTAGCTCTCTGTTCCATTTCGCCTCGTAACATTTTTTCATTAGTGAGAGGCTAGGGCGGTTGTTTTACATCTAGCTTGCGTTAGTCTGTGGATAGTAAGTTATGGGACGACGGTGCTTCGTCGGCTCACCTGTAAAATGTTTCTCTCTCTTGGGAGATCGGGTGTTTACCCTCTTGGTTTTATTCATTGGACTGCGAGCCTTTTTATATCGCCAGGGAACGTTAAATCTCTGTTCCTGTTCGCCTCGTTACATTTCCCCTTATTTAGAGGCAGGGCTTGTTTTTGTGTTTGTGCTTGTCAGTCAGATAGCCTATAGTTTCTGTGCAGCTGTCCTTTCGTCTTTTGTGCTTGTTCTCCGGGTATGGAGTTTTGGGCTATTCTGTTCAGAACTTAGTTCTGTTTGCCCTTCGGTGCTATTTGTCTCTTAGTGAGACCGGACGATGTTGTGGACATGTTTGCGTATGACTGCGAGTCTCAAACTATGCCTTGGAACATTAATTTCCTGTTCCTTTGCCTCATTACATTCCTCCTGTCTGAGAGGTTAGGGCGTGGCTGTTTTAAGCTTGGTCATTTTTGCTGGTAAGGTTATGGGACTGCGGTTCTCCGTCGGCTCGCCTGTAGAGTGTTTCTTCCCACTGGGAGATCGGGCGTTTACCCTCCTTTTGGTTCCGCATTTGACTGTTAGTTCCAGCTTATGTATTTAGCCACGTATCATTATATCTGTTCTTTCTCCTCCATTAAATCTTATTCATTATTTGTTGACTGCTGTTTATTTGTTTGTGCCTTTACGCTACTCGCCCGTTCTGATTTGTCTCGTTACCGAGACAGGGCACGTATTTATTTCTGGCTGTTTTGATCCCTGTCCTTACGCTCTATTTGGCGTTTGACAGTTAGCCATTAGTAGCGTCTGTAGTGGTGTTTGTGTTCCTTGTCTCCTCCCTTATCTGCGGGTATCCCGCCTTAGTGGCCTAAGGGCTTAATGATTCCCCTTGCTGCGTTTGGCTCCTCCTTCTTCACACGTCACGCCCCATTACAGAGAGAGAGAGAGAGGGGAAGCTATAATAGCCAAGTGTAGGATTTGAATGCCTACGTCACGTGGCGCTGTAATGGCGACATGTAGTCCAGCTGCCTCGTGTTCGGGTTTGTTAATTTAAATGTATTTTGTTGTGTCTGGCTTTTATCTTTTGTTTTTTTCATGCGCTGTGTGTCTGTTTTAGGGCAGGGAAGTGGGTTGGAGATTTTTCAGGACACTCCTACTGCTCGTTTTTTATAATATTAACAAATTGTCTAGTCGATATAATTTTGTTTGTGGTCGTCAGCATGGAGACACATTCGCAACATATGCTCGGAAATGTCCGTTGGATCTGCAGCAACAAAGTTTACCATCGCTCTTCACCAGAGTTGAAGATGTCGGGACTGATCCAGGACTGTCTTCAAAAGGAAACCAGGGAATGGAAGGAGAAGATAATGCGGGGGAGGAGTGAGGCGACGACTGGGAAGGTTGACGCAATTTGGTGGATCCGTTTCGACAGTGTACAGAGACCACAACACTGCGTGTACGGAGAAACTGGAGTTGTGGAGGCGCAGTTTGTCTGTTGGACTGCTTAATGCTACTGGACATCTCGGGACAGCGGGGGCTATTTTTAATCATGGCTGTATTCCACTTTAATTCACTTGATTAATGCAACGATTCTATTGAATGTCTTTATTTGATATGCTTTTTGTGTGTTGTGGGTCTGCCCCACTGTCTATGTCTTTTTGTTGTTGCTGGGGCTACAACTGACGTTCCCAAACAGGAAAATATAAGTTATTCTATTCTATTCTACCTTAACGTCTGTCTGCAAGACTCCAAAAGGAATCCCTAACTCTCTCCAAGTTCACTAGCTATTTATTATTATTATTACCATCATCATCATCATGTTGTTGTTGTGAGAATCATCATTAGAATCAGCTTCACACAGATCAGCAACTTTAACTGCCTGATCATCATCATCATCCCTTGATTGATCTGAAATGGTCATCAATTAAATCTGCATACATTTCCATGAAGGAAAAATAGCCTATCACTGTAAATCTCACCTAAGATAACCTAGGCTACCTCTTGCACTATCAAACCTCCTGACTGAGGACAGGGCTGGGGCTTTCTGTCGTTTTTTTTAAAGAATGACGAGATTTTCCTCTGCATCTTGACCTGGAGATATCAAATGGAATTCAGTGTTTTGCTGACTATAACCTGTGATAGTAGTGGTAAAAACTATCAGCTCACTGCCATAAGATTCACACAGCTCTCCTTTCCTAATATATAAATAGAATGCTATGCTATCACAACTTGTTTTAAGAAATATAGGCATAGTTTGTATAGGCATCCGGTTGTTTAGCCTTCTGGCTCGCTAGCTAGCGTGACCTGTGATTCACAAGTCACGAAAGAAGGCTAAACAACCGGATTGAGGGATGGCTACTAACTTTAGCTGGTACTAGCCAACTATCTTGTAAAGCAAACTATGCCGATATTACTCAAATGCAATTAAGTGTGTATAACTAATTGCATTTAATTTTCACACGTTTCATTTCACACACCACTTCAACACACCGTTAAGCTGTAGCTTACATCTCCTCCAGCATTGATGCGCAACAGAGTGCTGTGTGCGTGCATACCTGCTGTTGCGAATTGCGAACTGATTTAATTCATCCTTCCTTTTGGAAGAAACCAATATCATAAGGAAAGGGGGTGTGTGACTTTTTGAGGTATGATCTATGACATAATTAGAATAAGTTTGACGCAAAATATAAAATGACCATAACTACATATTAGAAAAAATAATAGTAATAAAATAAAAATATTTAAAAATCCAGATATCAAAAAACTGTGCACCAGCGTGATTGGGCATGACGCGTCTGCTGCACATCCATGGTTTAAAGTTTGAATTGAAGAAGAGGCTGTATCAGAATAATATATTTCAGAATAGTCACATGCAGTATATACATAATACACACAAAATAAGTAGCCTACGTAACGCATTTATATACGTTTTTTTTTTTAAACATACAAAAGCACGTGTGTTTCTACACAATAACAGCAACATATTTCAGTGCGATAGGTGTCAATGTGGAAATGTCGACTGTACGGGACTTTGGCTAAATGTAACAAGATAAACTTTGATTTACTGCCAATTTGGTCAGTGTTTTCTGCGGCCCTGGTTGGATGACTCGGACAACATGGGGCAGCAGTGTAGTATAATGGTTAAGGAACTGGGCTTATAACCGAAAGGTTCGATTCCCAGCTAGGACACTGCCGTGGTACCCTTGAGCAAGGTACTTCACCTGCATTGCTTCAGTATATATCCAGCTGTATCAATGGATACTATGTATAAATGCAAAATGCTGTGTAAGTCGCTCTGGATAAGAGCGTGTGCTAAATGCCAGTAATGTAATAACCGTCATCCTTCCAGCAGTCTGCATTTCAGCAACGTGTTCTAGCAATTGAGCCACCGCTGTTTAGTCAGCATAGTTCAGCCACTGCAGTATGGTGTTTCAGGTACTGTGGTCGATTAACAGCTTGGCCTTGATGCTATATTGACTACTGGGCAGGGTGGTTTTTTAGTGTAATTGTTTTCAGAGTGGCCAACCTAGTTCAGGAATGTGGTGGGAAACAGACGGTTCCCACTGTCCATGTTGCAAGAGAAAATGATCTCCCTGCTAGACACCTCAGAGTTAGTCCAATACTGGGCCTTATCTAGGCAACGGGGAGCAGCTCTGGGATTGCCTGTTAGCTGCTGCTACCACGGGGTGAGCTGGGGTTACCATCACACTGAGCAATAGTTTGTAATGTAAGAGCCAAGCCTCCGGTTAGTCTATAGTAATAGGTTATCATGTGGGCAGGTGTAACAGTGATGTATAAGGATGTATAATGATTTTTTTTTTTTCTTCTCATGTTTGTCATTTGGAGTGACCTGCCTGCACTGAGAATGCAGCCCCACGCCTCACAAGTCTATGGTGGGGGATGTAATCCCCTTTACAGGACCTATGATAGAGCTGCAGTGGTAAAAAAGCCATTCATGAGCACCGCCCCACCCTCAACCCTGCCTGGTAGTTTGTTCAACTTTCACTCTCATCCAAGGGTCAACCATCATTCTCTGGGGGTCATTAACATGGGAATTGTGTGCAGCTGAGCAATAGTTGTTTTGTGCATGACTCATCATCATATCATATAAAACAAATAATTAATTTTATGTGCATGTCTGTGTGGTCACTAGTTATGGAACTGGATGTTTAAGTTCAGGTCCCAGGTCCATGAACATTACTCCTTTTATCATGAAACCCATCCTGAAACTCCACGGAAAATATCCAGCGGTGTAAATGGAAAATGTGTGAAATTTGATCTGTATTAATCATCCGCCTTGAACACCAATCGACAGGCTAGCTTGAATAATGTAAAACGTGTATCAAGTCCTGATAAAGTATGCGTGTAGATACAAAATGTATGTAGAAAGACTGGGCCCCTTGAATGAACATCCACACTCATGCACCAAGATGTTCTGCAAAGCAATTCATTACCAAAGCTGTAATGATTCCCATAATGTAGGCCTAGCGCAGCTGTAGGAAGGAAGCAAGAAGCAAGCAGCCAATCAGGAGCCAGAAAATGGATATCTATCTCTTGGTTGCTCTTTCAGATGTTTTCACAGATACGGTTTGGATCTTGGCATCTCCCGCAAAAAAAATGTATTTTTATTTTTTTGTCATCCAGACGGTCTGGGAACTGCACCATGTGACCATTTGGTAGATAAATGTCGAAAGTGCCAAAATTGAAGACAATGGACACCTGGGAGAGAGAAGGAGAGATCATCGGAAAGTTAAAAAGGGGGGTGGGGAGACAATGCAGGAGAGATAATTTACCAAAGAAGAACATTAACACTGTCCAACCCACACAAAACCGTTTCCTCTCGGAGCCACGTGTGGGTGCTCTTCTCCCATTTCTTCCGCTGCCGTGCGGGGTTTTTCCACCTCCGGGTACTTATCTGGCGCACCTGTGTTGAGTTCCCCGCTGACTATATAAGCAGGGTGCTTCCTGCTTCTGGTGCTTTTGTGTTTTCATTGTCTCTACACAAAGCCAGGTATTGACGGTATAGGAATTGGTGACCACTTCTTCTTTTGCTTCTACTAGAAGTACATGTGGGGTCTGCCTTAGTGAGATAGGAGTTCTCTTTTCTTTTAGAGTTTTCATTTCCCTTCTCACTCTTTTCCTTCCTTGGTTTTCCTCTCCTGTCTGTTTCTAGGCAGTACCTTGGTTTCTTCCCATCTCTTTTTGCCTCTGTTTAGTTTTGTTTTCCCTCTGCTCGAGTCTGTGAGCTCTCGTCCATTTTACTGGGTTGTTATCATTTGGCTTTCGCCAAGTTAATTTTCCCTAACTATCTATTTCTCTGCTCGAGTCCGCGAGCTTCGCCCTATGTTCTTGGGTCGCTATTATTTTCAGCTTACGCCGTTATTGTTCCCCTATCTGTTTTATTTCTGCTCGAGTCTGCGAGCCTCGCCCTATTAGGGGGTCGTTATTATTTCGGGCCTTTAGTCGGGAGTTTTTCTCCCGTTTCCTTTCTCTATTTTCCTCTAGTGGATATCCACGTTTCGTATCTTTACAATACAGGTTGTGATCTACATTTCTATGATCAGCATAACTATCTTTTGTTGTTATTTTCTGCAACTTCTCAATGAATAAAGAACATTACAATGGAGTAAATGTACATGAGTTTGGCATCAATAACTGTGGAGAAGATTCAATGGTGCCAATTCACATTTGGAGGTTCTCATAACCCAAACACCACTCTGAATGATGATGAATATTTCTCATGAAGCTCTGCTGTGAGGGTACAGCATTTCCGCCCTCCTCCTTAAAGGGACAATATCTCTGACATGCAGAATTGTGAAAAGCAATTATCCATAGAATAGTGGCTTAGGATCTTAAGTGACTCATCTTAACGAATTATGCAAGTACTTTTCATATAGCAGTTGCAGGCTGGTCCATTTAATAGAAGTCCAAAGGACTGGATGAAAGCTCCTATCAGGGCCTCCAACTCAGTGGGAGTGCTGGATTAGGGGCTCAGGGTTGGTAGGTAATATAGGGGCTGAGCAGCGTTGTAACGCGTTTTTAACCGGGCCCTCCCAGCAGGAGGCTAGCAACCTGCCCGTTCTAATGCAGAGGCGATGTCACACTCTTCCTGGTCTCTTCCCGTCTTATGGCCAGGAGGTTAACGGGCATCTGTAAACAAGCGCGCCCAATGTCTCCCTGTCCCCAGCCTCACCTGAAACTCCTTCCCTTCCTCGAAGGGGAAGTTACTCTCTCTCTGCTCTTCTTGCCAGGGGCCTCCTTGCTTGGAGTTCAAGACGATAGTGTGCTTGTCCCCGCGATAGTTGAAACGCGCGTCGAAGTGCAACGCAATGATTTCCATGTTGTGGCCCACATTTATCGAGAAACTGGAAGAGAAGAGACAGGGCAACCAATCAGAATGCAAGGAAGAGAGTAGAGGGCATGGTCTACTTGGACATTTTAAAAAGACATTTGGTTGATCATGAATGAAACAGCAAGTGATCACCTCTGATCAACACTTCATTTCTTTCTCTCTTCCTCTTGTTCCACACCGCCCCCCCCCCTCCCCCCACCCCCACTGTCTCTGTCCGCCGTAACCTCTGCTCCCTCTCACCCTCCTCTCTTGCTCCCTGTGTCACTGCTTCCCTCCCCCCTCTCAAATCCTTCTCTCAACTCCCGACCGACTCTGCATCCGACACCCTGCTCACAGCTCTCTCCACATCACTTAACTCTCTCTGCCCTCTTGTCTCTAGGCCCACACGGTCATCTCCTCCCTGCCCGTGGATGTCCGATGCCCTGCGCACCTCCAGGGCCAGTCTTCGCGCAGCAGAGAGGATGTGGAGGAAATCCAGAGATGCATCAGACCTCTCCTCCTACCAGTCTCTCCTAGCAGCGTTCTCTACAGCAGTCACCGCTGCTAAGGTAACGTACTATCACACTAAAATTCACAAATACAGTTCTAACCCCCGTCAATTGTTCTCCATCTTCTCCTCCCTCCTCAGCAAATCCCCTCCTGCTCCTCAATCCTCGTTCACTGCAGACGACTTCGCAGACTTCTTTGATGAGAAGATCGCTGACATCCGCAGTTCCTTCAGCCCCTCAGCCCCTCTCTCTATGCCCCCCCCCTGTTCCCGCACTCCCCCTCCCCTCACTGTTTTCCACTCTCCTCCTCCCCCTCCCCTCACTGTTTTCCACTCTCCTCCTCTCCCTACCCCTTCTGTGTCCCCCCCCTGCTTCTCCACCTTTTCTCCCCTGTCTGATACCGATGTATCCCACCTCCTACTCTCCCATCGCCCCACTACCTGTGCCCTCGACCGTATCCCTTCATCTCTCCTCCAGGCAATCACCCCAGATATCCTCCCGTTTGTGACCTCTCTGGTGAACTCCTCCCTGACCTCTGGCTGCTTCCCCTCATCCTTCAAGAGAGCCCACATCACCCCGATCCTTAAAAAACCCACGCTGGACCCCTCCAACATCCAAAACTACAGACCGGTATCTCTTCTTCCTTTTCTTTCCAAAACTATTGAACGTGCTGTTTCTAACTAACTGTCTTCTTTCCTTACCCAGAACAACCTACTAGACCCCCACCAGTCCGGCTTCAGACCTGGCCACTCAACGGAGACCGCACTCCTCTCCGTCAGCGAGATGCTTCACGCAGCTCAGACAGCCTCCCTCTCCTCTGTGCTAATACTCCTAGACCTCTCTGCCGCCTTCGACACTGTAGATCACTCCATCCTCCTGTCGTCCCTGTCTGCAGCGGGGATCGGCGGCTCGGCCCTGGCCTGGATTGAGTCCTACCTCTCGGAGCGCTCCTCCCAGGTTGCCTGGGCTGGTAAAGTATCGGCACCCCGTCCACTTACCACAGGAGTCCCCCAGGGCTCAGTCCTTGGTCCCCTCCTTTTCTCCACCTACACCAAATCCCTTGGCCCTGTTATCACTGCTCATGGTCTTTCTTACCACTGCTACGCTGACGATACTCAACTCTTTCTCTCCTTCTCACCCTCTGACACTCAGGTGTCAGCCCGCATCTCCGCTTGCCTGAGAGACATCCAGACCTGGATGGACAACCACCATCTGAAGCTCAATCCAGATAAGACTGAGCTCATCTACATTCCTGCTCTAACCTCTCCCCCTCTCAATCTCTCCATTTCCCTAGGGGACATTCCACTGACCCCAACGCCCTGTGCCAGGAACCTCGGAGTGGTGATGGACAACAGGCTGTCCCTCTCCGAGAACATCGCAGTGGTAACCCGGGCGTGCAGGTTCTTCCTGTACAACATCAGGAGAATCCGCCCTTTCCTCACCACCCACTCAACCCAGCTCCTGGTCCAAGCGATGGTGCTGTCCCGCCTAGACTACTGCAACTCTCTCCTGGCTGGCCTGCCAGCATCGGCCATCAGACCCCTTCAGCTCATCCAGAACGCAGCAGCCCGCCTGGTCTTCAACCTCCCCCGACACTCCCATGTCACCCCCCTGCTCATTGACCTCCACTGGCTACCTGTGATGGCTCGCATCAAATTCAAAACATTGGTGCTCGCCTTCCAGGCAGTCCGAGGATCAGCCCCTCCATACCTCCAAAAACTCATCAGACCCTACACACCTACCAGATCCCTGCGTTCCGCCTCCTCAGGACGACTGGTACCCCCCCCACATCATACTAGCACCCGGTCTCGACGTCTGTCTGTCCTGGCCCCACGGTGGTGGAATGAGCTCCCCGTGGAGGTCAGAACAACAGAAAGTCTGACCGCCTTCAAGCGCAGATTGAAGACTCACCTCTTTAAGCTGCACCTCTCACCACCCCTCCCTACCTCCTTGTGACCTCCCTTGATTGTGTTTTATAAATCCTTGTTTAAGTGTTTCAAGCTTCTAGTTTAGTACTTGTAAGGTTACTTATTGGCTTACTGTTGTGCATGCCAATGATTGATATCGTGTGGTCCCCCCCCCCCCCCCCCAAAAAAAAACAAAAAAACATACTGACTGCGCCTGTGTTTGAATTCGTATTTACCTTTTAGGGTGGTTTTAACACACTTGTTTCAGGTTGGAAAATGCACTAATGTACGTCGCTCTGGATAAGAGCGTCTGCCAAATGTCTAAAATGTAAATGTAATGTAAAATGTAAGTGATTTAGCAAGAGGGTAACAGGAGTCATAGAGACAGAGGCAGTAATGACTTACCGAACTGGATTGGATTTGACAAGACCTGTGACATTCAGTTCCTGTCCTGGCATGAAGGTCATGTTTCTCACCTCCAAAAGCTGATTATAACAGAAAAGAAACAACCAGAAACACTTATGGTCAAAGCATCACGAGGGCATTCTATAGATGCAAACGACTTTAACATTGATGTCCACATTTCACTTTCATTTATCTGCCGCATGGAAGTGCGCAACTTTATCTTCTTTCCATACAATGACTCTTTCACTTCTCTTGGGTATTAGAAATGAGAAGGTCAACACATTCCTAGTTAGATGAAAACTTAAACAAGCAGTGTGAAAAGACTGTGCCCCTTCTACAAGCACAGGCAGAGCTGGGGTTAGCATCACACTGAGCAACAGTTTTCCTAGTAATCTATACCAGTCGCCTTTCTCTGAACTGCATCTCTTGTGGAAGTATCATCCTTCTTTGTGTCATTTTGAGAGCATATCAGTGATAATTCATTAAATCAAACAAATTACTCCATGCGTATCATTAACAGCATTCTGCTGTTTCTATGTTTCTGATTTTCTTTTAAATAGAAAATCGTTTATAATTACATTCATCTTGGCAGTTCAGTTGCTGATTCCTCACAGCTGTACGGCTCTGCTTGTAATGCGAAGTAAACTGAAATGGGTAATTCACCTTTTTACCTGAAAGTGAGACAAGCCTTGGTGAACTCTAACCAATCATTAGAATAGACCAAAAGCAACTGTGCATGTATTACCCCTGAAAGAACCAAATTCACATTTGAATGGAAGCTTTGGTAACAGAAGCAAGACTTAGTGAAAATATGCTGAGCTTGAATTGTTTCAACATTTAGTTTAAAGGAAATCAGAAAAAATGCATCATGGTAGTTTTGAAGCATTATAATTTAGATAACACTTTAGTTGATATCACACCTATTGTCGCAAGCTAGCAGATTTCAAATATTCCTGGCGTATTGGCCAGAAATGTATGAAGTCTGTCTTTACATAAGCATTAAGTCCTATTTTTTCAGTTCACGTTCAGTTCAAGTTTTAATATTAATATTAATAAGTTCAATTAAATTTGTCTTGTTCTAGTATTTTTACAGAGACAATGTCACAAAGACACTTTACACAAACATGATATAGCAAACATTAGGCAAAGCCGATCCTGAAACTCAAAAGATCCTATAGGTGAGGTTAAAACTCCAGTTGGAGCAAAAGACTGTTGGTGAGAAAAAACAACCCAGCAGGACAAAATCTTGGAAGGGACCCAGATATAAAGGGAGAGCCCATCTTCTCTTGGGTGGTCTGATGTCCATTGTTAAAGATTATATAAATGACAATAGACACTTAATGGGAAATCTATTGAATTCTTATTATTATTATCTTATTATAGCTGAAGGAATTAACCTATAGCTGATGAACAGAAAGTCCAAACAAGAAAATCTATATGATTGTTCAGATCAGGAGGGGTGACGCAATGTATGAAGGCCTTCAGATGACTAGAAAATGGCGTAGAGCAAAAAATAAAGAAATAAAAAAAAGAGATGAATAATAGTTGTTCTTTTACATTTTCATTTTTGCCCAATAGCTGTCTATTTCCATTAGCGTGTACTTTGCCTTTTCAAGGTTATTTCCAAACCCATTTGCATTACAGATCTCTTCAGATGAGTCAAATTCAACGATGTACCTCTCCTGGTTCAAGCCCATGGCATATAACCTGAAGGTCTTGATGCATTGCATCAGCCCTCTTGATCTGAACATTTATATACGTTTCCTTGTTTGGACTTTCTGTTTGACCAGCTGTAGTTGAATTCCTTATTAAGATTATGCTATAATCTGCATTTCGTGTTCGATGTGTTCTCTTTTATCTATGTATTATCTGCCGTAGTTTGCGCTTTTAAACGATTCATTTTGGTGAGGTCCCGAAAATGAATGGGAGTGAATGGGGAGGCTGACAACCGGGACTACCCTGCCTGGTAGTTTGTTCAACTTTCACTCTCATCCAAGGGTCAACCATCATTCTCTGGGGGTCATTAACATGGGAATTGTGTGCAGCTGAGCAATAGTTGTTTTGTGCATGACTCATCATCATATCATATAAAACAAATAATTAATTTTATGTGCATGTCTGTGTGACCACTAGTTATGGAACTGGATGTTTAAGTTCAGGTCCCAGGTGCATCAACATTACTCCTTTTATTACGAAACCTATCCTGAAACTCCACGGAAAATATCCAGGATTGGAAAATGTGTGAAATTTGATCTGTATTAACCATCCGCCTTGAACACCAATGAACAGGCTAACTTAAATGATGTAAAACATGTGTATCAAGTCCTGATAAAGTATGCGTGTAGATACAAAATGTATGTAGAAAGACTGCATTGCATCAGCTCTCTTGATCTGAACATTTATATACAGTTCCTTGTTTGGACTTTCTGTTTGACCAGCTGTAGTTTAATTCCTTATTAAGATTGTGCTATAATCTGCATTTCGTGTTCGATGTGTTCTCTTTTATCAATGTATTATCTTAGTTAGTTTGCGCTTTAAAACAATTCATTTTGGTGAGGTCCCGAAAATGAATGGGAGTGAATGGGGAGGCTGACAACCGGGACTACCGGGGATGCCGTTAACTATATTGTGACAGCTGACGTTGCTAGTATTCAATCTAGCTGTTAGGAACGTTCCTAACAGCTAGATTGTCACAATATAGATTACGTCACGTGGCACTGTAATGGCGACATGTAGTCCAGCTGTCTCTCGTGTTCGTGTTTGTTAATTTGAATGTATTTTGTTGTGTCGGGCTTTTGGCTTTTGTTTTTTTCATGCGCTGTGTGTCTGTTGTAGGACGGGGAAGTGGGCTGGAGATTTTTCAGGGCACCCCTGCTGCTCGTTTTTATAATATTGATGAATTGTCTAGTGTAGAACCCGCACAGCTAGACCAATGAGGGAATAGCTGGAGGGGAAAGTGCAACGTGTTTTTCCTCTGCTGTTGTGATGTAAATAAAAGAGGTTAGTGATTTATCCTCTCATGAACAGAGCACAATTACATATAAGAATATACCGGGTCCGTCGCCATGGGTCAGATATGAATGCGCTGCTCCATATCCCGCTTAAGACAGGCCTGAAACGGATCAGTATGATTCTTATTATTCTCCGTTCGCAAACGGGGCCATGTTGTCATCACGGATATATCCGACCTGTCGTCCAAATGTCAATATTCTAATGGGAGCATTAGAACATTCACAAAGGAGCTGAACAACACATTGAATATATCTGTGATCACAAAAAGTAAGCGTAACAGTTACAATTGGTTTACTCGTAATTATCTGACTCCATATGAAACTAGAATTTAGAATTTAGCTTTAATCATGCGTGAAGCTCAGAGTGGTTACACTCGACTCTTCCTTGTGTGCCACCATTACTCAATATATGCTCCCGGGATTAGCACTATTGCTGAATCTCAGTTCGGTGGAGAACACAGAGGTTGGGGGTCTGACCAACACAATACATGCATTATATTTTACATAGATAGTTGCGAGCCAAGGTCAGTGTGCATTTAGAGGGCTCCTTAATTTGGGCTAATTTGACAAGAACTTCCCAGAACCATGCATCACCAATCCCTTTTACTGGCAGAACTTGGCCGCCTTTCCCAACTTGGGGACTCCACATAAAGTACCACGCCACTGATCAGTTGGTCATTGGTCAGAATTGTTCCCCTGAGTATGCAGTCGTAATTTAGGCTGAAAAAGGTATAAAATGGATTAGAGTCATGGAGACCACGCAAGTTAAAATAAGAATAATTTATTAACAGGCAGGTAGGTCATTATCTTAGAATTATCAGTCAATTTACAGAATAAAGAAATTAAGAAAAGAGAACACAGAGTAAATATGTTACCCAGCCTGCTTCAGCTATACACCGACACAGAATATGCACAGTGTGGGAAGTCGGTTACAATCTTCCTTACACAAAACACAGAGTCTGCACGGTGTGGGAAGTCGGTTGCGATCTTACTAGATAGGATTGTCTCCCTTTCTTTTACGCCAAATCATGCATTTGAACCAGGTGGCAGTGCCATAAATTAACCTGGAAGGGTGGTCAAAACAGGAATTTAGACCCCCACTTTTGGGGGATGTTGAGTAGGGTGCCTAATCCCCTGCCTAGGGAGAGGGGAAAAGGAGATTATTACCAGAGAAGGACATTCCAATGTTATAGTTTTTCCCTGAGTTATTGAAACTATGTTTTACTAAACTCCATTTGGTATGAAATGTATCTCATTTGATTCCTTGATTTTACCGGATTACATCCATACCAAATAGATTACCATTATGATTATTATTCACAGATTAATAGTCTTATGTTGCAGTTGTCATGAAAATTCCCTCCTGATGAACCATTTTACATGCAATTCCTATTCTTATTACATAAGACGTAATGTAACAATATAAGGATCACATGTGCAAAGTTTTACCGAGTCTGTTGACCATCTCAACTGAAGTTTTTGAGTCATAACCCAGGAGAGAAGTAAAAGGTGTAATGACAGAGGTGCCAACATGAGGGCACTGTGGTACTGTCCGGAGTTTTTCCCCTAAGACTGACCAGGTGCAAGGTCACGGAAGAGGTTACAGATGGCCGGGTAGGCCATTCCATTCCCATAGTTTGGCCAGAGGCTTAATGACCCCTTCTGCCATAAATGCCCCTAAAACACACATACACACCCATGACACAGTCCACTGCTACCACGGTTACGGTTGCGCTCACTGCTGCTGCCCTGCTGCTACGCTCGGATCCAGATCCACGGTCCTGCTCTTCCGCTCCCGCGCCCACTCATCCCCTGCTCATTCTAACCGGTTGTCTGTTGCCATTACCTCCCCTGCTCTCTCCTAACTCTCATTCCCCGCAGCCTCAAACCCGGACTGTCTGTATTAATTGTCGCTCCCTACTCTTCAGGAGAATGCCATTGATTGAAGTTTAACTTATTGGATGCTTCGCGCTCCCACATCTGTCCCAAGTCCAGTTCCGGCTTGGAACAAGTGCCGCCCGTTGTCCAGTGCCGTTCCGGCCAGGAATGAAGTCCAGTCCGTTGTCAAGTCCAGTTCCGGCCAGGAACGAAGTCCAGTCCGTTGTCGAGTCCAGTTCCGGCCAGGAACGAAGTCCAGTCCGTTGTCAAGTCCAGTTCCGGTTTGGAACAAGTCCAGTCCGTTGTCAAAGTCCAGTTCCGGTTTGGAACAAGTCTAGTCCTTGTCAAGTCCAGTTCCGGCTTGGAACAAGCCTGCCCGGTCCAAGAATATTGTGTGATCTGTATAACCTCTCTTGCCTTTCTCCCCCTGCTACAGGACTGCCCTGTAAGCAATAAAAACACCTGAGAATTTTGTGTTATTCTAATCTCTGCTCTGCCTCTGCTTGTAGGAGGGGTACAGTCTTTGCACAGTCCTGTTTCACTGCTGAAAATATTATTTAAGTGTCCATTTGACTATGAAGGTGTTGACTTTCTAATATAATGCCCAAGAGAAGGGAAAGATTCAGTGAATGGCATGCGGATCAATCTTCACACTTTCATATACTTTCACACTACAGATAACCACAAGAACAATGCACACATCAATGTGAAAGTCCTTTGCATCAATAGAACCTTTCACCATTAGTGTTTCTGGTTGTTTCTATTCTGTTATAAACAGGCTCTGGAGGTGAAAAACATGCCTTTCAAGAATGGAATGGAACTGAAGGTCACAGGTGTCGTCAGTTCCGATCCGCATCGGTGAGTCATTGTTGCCTCTGTCTCTATGAGGCCTGTTACGTTCTTGCTAAATCTCTTGCCGTTTCATCGATGATCATCCCTCCGCCTTTTAAAAATGCCAAGGTAGAACACACCCTCTCCTCACTTCCTGCATTCTGATTGGTTGCCCTCCCTTGTGCGCTTCTGTTTCTCTTCCAGTTTCACAATCAATGTGTGCCACACAGAGGAAGCCATTGCCCTGCACTTTGACCTGCGTTTCAACCATGAGGGCGCCATCAACACGATCGTCTTCAACTCCAAGGAGGTCGCCGCCTACAACTTCGATGAAGAGAAGAGAGTGGCTGACTTCCCCTTCAAGGCAGGGCAGGAGTTTGAGGTGAGGCCTGGGACAGGGAGACACTGAGTTAGAGGTCCTGACAGGAGCCTTCATCCAGTCCTGTTCACCTGTGTTAAATGGATCAGCATGTAACTGCTAGATGAAAAGTACTTGTATAATATGTTAAGATGCAACACTTCACCAAATAATATTTAGCCACAATTCTATGGATAATTTCCCTTCACAATCCTGTACGAGATATTGATCCATTAAGGAGGAGGGCAGAAATGCTGTACCCTCACAGCAGAGCTTCAGGAGAAATATTTCAGCTGAATCATTCAGAGTCATGTTTGGTTATGAGAAGCTCCAGTGGTGAAATGGAACCATTGACTCATCAACAAAGTAATGATACCAAGCCTTGTACATTTTTCCAGTGTTATGTCCTTTATTCAGTGAGTAATTTCAGAAAAAACTATTAACAACAATAGATGAATAGCATTTTACAACCACAACAAACAGGGAGAACTCAATCTATTGGTCCTGATGTTATTAAATCAAGCTCTCTTGAAAATAGTAAAGGTGTCCGAAAAGGGTCTATTTTTAATCCACTTCTATTCACACTTATAAATATATGAATAACATAGTATTCTCAACACAGCATTGTTATGGTCATTTTTATGTGGATGATACAATCTTGTATGCCACTGGCTCCATGCTTAACCAGGCTATTGCTAATTTACTTAGTAGTCTGCCTTTGATGCTTTTCCGTTAGCTATTAATCACATGCTTGTCTTAAATTTGGATAAAACAAAAATTTATTTTCAATGAATCTATTGGGGAATACTTCTAATGTCGGCATTCATACACTTCATGGAACCCAAATTTAAGCTGTAGAATCTTATAAATATTTAGGAATTTGGCTGTATAGTAGATTATCCTCATGTGGAACATCTGTCTCAGAAGTGAAAAGCTAAAATTGGTTTCTTGTACAGAAATAAAGCATGCGTCTCTTTTGCTAATAGGAAGACTATTGTAAAATCAACTGTCCTGTCAGTGTTTTATTATGCAGACATTCTGTATATCCATGCTGCCCCTTCCATGTTAAAGCCCCTTGATGTAGTTTATCATAGTGCATTGCGTTTTATCACCAGGGATACATTTCTCACTCATCATTGTGTTTTGTATGGAAAAGAAGGATGGTCGTCTTTAACAAAGAGAAGGGAACTACATTATATTTTGTTTATCCATAAGGCTCTACTTAATAAACTTAACATTACCTCTCATCTTTAATTACTTTTAAATCCAGTAACTATGTTGCCAGGTCTCTGGACTTTGTAGCCTTATATACACCACATATAAACACTGAGCTGGGCAAAATAGGTTTTCAATACTATGCCCCTCACAGTTGGAATAAATTGCTAAAATCATTGAAATGAGAATTTCTTGTTGGCTTAAGCAATTTTAAAGTCTTATACATGGGTTTTATTAATGTTGCACTTGTTTTCTTTGATATATCCTTCCATGCTGTTTGACTGCTGATTGGTAACATGTGACTGAATTGTTCTGGTTCTCTAAAATTTTATACATGTTTTTATTTGTTTGCCGGTCCCTCTTGAAAAAGAGATCTTTTTAAAATAAGGGATACGTTAAATAAATAGACAAATATGTATGGAAATGTGGACCACGACCCATATTGTGAAGATGTTAATGTATATTTATTTGTAGATTGTGGGCTTGTTATTACATTGTTTTTCACTGCAGTGAGGCCTGATTTACTAAGACCTATCATTTGTCTTGTTATTGGTTTTGCATGTGTTAAAACATTTTGCACACGCTAACGGTCTTAGTAAATCAGTAAACCTTAGTGTGTTATGTGTGAGTTGGTCTGTATTAATATTCTTCTTTGGTAACTTATCTCTCCTGCCTTCTCTCCCCATCGCCCTTTTTAACTTTCCTATGATCTCTCCCTCTCTCTCCCAGGTGTCCATTGTCTTCAACTCTGACAATTTTGACATTCGTCTACCAAATGGCCACATGGTGCAGTTCCCCAACCGTCTGAAACACATGCAATACAATAACATGCTATTTGTGGGAGATGCCACGGTCCAAGGAATATTTGTGAAAACTAAAAAATAGACCTCCATTTTCTGGCTCCTGATTGGCTGCTTGCTTCTTTCTTCCTTCCTACAGCTGTGATAGGCCTGCACTTTGTCTGCCCCTCCCAAACATCAGTGTCTTCATTCTTGTGCCTCTGCAGCATTTCTCTGGTGTCTGTACAAACTCACTGAGTATGAGAATCATTCCAGCTTTGAAAATAAATCGCTACCAAACCATTTTTGGTGCCTGTGTTTGGATGTTCATTCAAAGGGTCCAGTCCTTTCTAAATATAAACATTCAAGGTATATGATATGATGAGTCATACACAATAGAGCTATTGCTCTGGGGAAATAGAGTTGAGTTTCAGCGGCACACAATACCCATGTTACTGAACCCCAAAGAATGATGGTATGATCCCAGAGGGCCACGGTGACACTAATAGTTGATAAAAAACTACCATGTGGGTTGGGGACTAGTTAACTTGTCAATCATGAAGAGATCACAGTGGAGCAAGGGAGAAAGTGTTTGTCCTCCATAAACCCAAAAGACGTGGGAGAAGGGTGCAGTTTGAGGCCTGAATCAAACAGGGTTCATGTTAATTTGCTCAATTCAGACTGAAATTCTATTTATTAACCCTATTAACTTTAGCCCTCCAGAGGCACTTCCACCTAGTTTCTACTAGTATTATTTAAGTGTCAATATCTCAAAAAATATTCACTCAGGGGCTTCAAGCCAAAATTCTGGGGGGTGCACAATTAGAGTGGGGGGCATAGGGGTCCTTCCCCAGAAAAAAAAGCAAATAATGACGCAATTTTCTGCAATTTGACATATATATTCGAAGACTTTGGGGGGATTATTTAAAAACTTCACTAAATCAGTTTTTGCAGCTCAGTAATCTCCCACTTTATATCAGGGTAAATACTGTATATTTATTTAGAGATGTTCATGTAAATTATTTGTATTGCTGTTATAGTTATTGAAAATGACACTCACTTATTCAGTCACTTCTACACTATAGCTTCTACACTGCTGCCACTTTTCTTGAAAAAGAGCTAAATGTTGTCTCCTTCACCCAAAAAATTTAAGGGGCATACATTTAAATAAAAAAAACTATATCCACAATGCAAATTAATTTAAAGAACATAGATAATAAAGATGAAAGCCACAGATGAAAGGAACCTGCCAACATGGTGATAGTTGTATTTTCAAGCACAATGCATAGGAAGCAGCATGAGTACAGATGAGATTGTGCTGACATCACATAGCAGTGTCTGCTCCATTGCCAATAAAAGCTCAGACTGAGCAGTAGTAACATATTTGCTCAGCCTCCTTGAAAGATCCATCATCACCACTAGCCTAAGTACATCTAACCTGTAACCACACCTACACACACTGATATAACTAGAGAGAGAGAGAGAGAGAGAGAGAGAGAGAGGGGAAGCTATAATAGCCAAGTTTAGGATTTGCATGCCTACGTCACGTGGCGCTGTAATGGCGACATGTAGTCCAGCTGCCTCTCGTGTTCGGGTTTGTTAATTTAAATGTATTTTGTTGTGTCTGGCTTTTATCTTTTGTTTTTTTCATGCGCTGTGTGTCTGTTTTAGGGCAGGGAAGTGGGTTGGAGATTTTTCAGGACACTCCTACTGCTCGTTTTTTATAATATTAACAAATTGTCTAGTCGATATAATTTTGTTTGTGGTCGTCAGCATGGAGACACATTCGCAACATATGCTCGGAAATGTCCGTTGGATCTGCAGCAACAAAGTTTACCATCGCTCTTCACCAGAGTTGAAGATGTCGGGACTGATCCAGGACTGTCTTCAAAAGGAAACCAGGGAATGGAAGGAGAAGATAATGCGGGGGAGGAGTGAGGCGACGACTGGGAAGGTTGACGCAGTTCGGTGGATCCGTTTCGACAGTGTACAGAGATCGCAACACTGCGTCTACGGAGAAACTGGAGTTGTGGAGGCGCAGTTTGTGTGTTGGACTGCTTAATGCCAATGGACATCTCGGGACAGCGGGGGCTATTTTTAATCATGGCTGTATTCCACTTTAATTCACTTGATTAATGCAACGATTCTATTGAATGTCTTTATTTGATATGTTTTTTGTGTGTTGTGGGTCTGCCCCGCTGTCTATGTCTTTTTGTTGTTGCTGGGGCTGCATCTTGACCTGGAGATATCAAATGGAATTCAGTGTTTTGCTGACTATAACCTGTGATAGTAGTGGTAAAAACTATCAGCTCACTGCCATAAGATTCACACAGCTCTCCTTTCCTAATATATAAATAGGATGCTATGCTATCACAACTTGTTTTAAGAAATATAGGCATAGTTTGTATAGGCATCCGGTTGTTTAGCCTTCTGGCTCGCTAGCTAGCGTGACCTGTGATTCACAAGTCACGAAAGAAGGCTAAACAACCGGATTGAGGGATGGCTACTAACTTTAGCTGGTACTAGCCAACTATCTTGTAAAGCAAACTATGCCGATATTACTCAAATGCAATTAAGTGTGTATAACTAATTGCATTTCATTTTCACACGTTTCATTTCACACACCACTTCAGCAACACACCGTTAAGCTGTAGCTTACATCTCCTCCAGCATTGATGCGCAACAGAGTGCTGTGTGCGTGCATACCTGCTGTTGCGAATTGCGAACTGATTTAATTCATCCTTCCTTTTGGAAGAAACCAATGCCATAAGGAAAGGGGGTGTGTGACTTTTTGAGGTATGATATATTACATAATTAGAATACGTTTGACTCATAATATAAAATGATCATAACTACATATTAGAAAAAATAATAGTAATAAAATAAAAATATAAAAAAATCCAGATATCAAAAATCTGTGCACCAGCTTGAATGGGCATGATGCGTCTGCTGCACATCCATGGTTTAAGGTTTGAATTGAAGAAGAGGCTGTATCAGAATAATTTATTTCAGAATAGTCACATGCAGTATATACATAATACACACAAAATAAGTAGCCTACATAATGCATTTAAATACGTTTTTTTTTTAAAACATACAAACGCACGTGTGTTTCTACACAATAACAGCAACATATTTCAGTGCGATAGGTGTCAATGTGGAAATGTCGACTGTACGGGACTTTGGCTAAATGTAACAAGATAAACTTTGATTTACTGCCAATTTGGTCAGTGTTTTCTGCGGCCCTGGTTGGATGACTCGGACAACATGGGGCAGCAGTGTAGTATAATGGTTAAGGAACTGGGCTTATAACCGAAAGGTTCGATTCCCAGCTAGGACACTGCCGTGGTACCCTTGAGCAAGGTACTTCACCTGCATTGCTTCAGTATATATCCAGCTGTATCATTGGATACTATGTATAAATGCAAAATGCTGTGTAAGTCGCTCTGGATAAGAGTGTGTGCTAAATGCCTGTAATGTAATAACCGTCATCCTTCCAGCAGTCTGCATTTCAGCAACGTGTTCTAGCAATTGAGCCACCGCTGTTTAGTCAGCATAGTTCAGCCACTGCAGTATGGTGTTTCAGGTACTGTGGTCGATTAACAGCTTGGCCTTGATGCTATATTGACTACTGGGCAGGGTGGTTTTTTAGTGTAATTGTTTTCAGAGTGGCCAACCTAGTTCAGGAATGTGGTGGGAAACAGACGGTTCCCACTGTCCATGTTGCAAGAGAAAATGATCTCCCTGCTAGACACCTCAGAGTTAGTCCAATACTGGGCCTTATCTAGGCAACGGGGAGCAGCTCTGGGATTGCCTGTTAGCTGCTGCTACCACGGGGTGAGCTGGGGTTACCATCACACTGAGCAATAGTTTGTAATGTAAGAGCCAAGCCTCCGGTTAGTCTATAGTAATAGGTTATCATGTGGGCAGGTGTAACAGTGATGTATAAGGATGTATAGTGATGTTTTTTTTTTCTTCTCATGTTTGTCATTTGGAGTGACCTGCCTGCACTGAGAATGCAGCCCCACGCCTCACAAGTCTATGGTGGGGGATGTAATCCCCTTTACAGGACCTATGATAGAGCTGCAGTGGCAAAAAAGCCATTCATGAGCACCGCCCCACCCTCAACCCTGCCTGGTAGTTTGTTCAACTTTCACTCTCATCCAAGGGTCAACCATCATTCTCTGGGGGTCATTAACATGGGAATTGTGTGCAGCTGAGCAATAGTTGTTTTGTGCATGACTCATCATCATATCATATAAAACAAATAATTAATTTTATGTGCATGTCTGTGTGGCCACTAGTTATGGAACTGGATGTTTAAGTTCAGGTCCCAGGTGCATGAACATTACTCCTTTTATCATGAAACCCATCCTGAAACTCCACGGAAAATATCCAGCGGTGTAAATGGAAAATGTGTGAAATTTGATCTGTATTAATCATCCGCCTTGAACACCAATCAACAGGCTAGCTTGAATAATGTAAAACATGTGTATCAAGTCCTGATAAAGTATGCGTGTAGATACAAAATGTATGTAGAAAGACTGGGCCCCTTGAATGAACATCCACACTCATGCACCAAGATGTTCTGCAAAGCAATTCATTATCAAAGCTGTAATGATTCCCATAATGTAGGCCTAGCGCAGCTGTAGGAAGGAAGCAAGAAGCAAGCAGCCAATCAGGAGCCAGAAAATGGATGTCTATCTCTTGGTTGCTCTTTCAGATGTTTTCACAGATACGGTTTGGATCTTGGCATCTCCCGCAAAAAAAATGTGTTTTTATTTTTTTGTCATCCAGACGGTCTGGGAACTGCACCATGTGACCATTTGGTAGATAAATGTCGAAAGTGCCAAAATTGAAGACAATGGACACCTGGGAGAGAGAAGGAGAGATCATCGGAAAGTTAAAAAGGGGGGTGGGGAGACAATGCAGGAGAGATAATTTACCAAAGAAGAACATTAACACTGTCCAACCCAAAACCGTTTCCTCTCGGAGCCACGTGTGGGTGCTCTTCTCCCATTTCTTCCGCCGCCGTGCGGGGTTTTTCCACCTCCGGGTACTTATCTGGCGCACCTGTGTTGAGTTCCCCGCTGACTATATAAGCAGGGTGCTTCCTGCTTCCGGTGCTTTTGTGTTTTCATTGTCTCTACACAAAGCCAGGTATTGACGGTATAGGAATTGGTGACCACTTCTTCTTTTGCTTCTACTAGAAGTACATGTGGGGTCTGCCTTAGTGAGATAGGAGTTCTCTTTTCTTTTAGAGTTTTCATTTCCCTTCTCACTCTTTTCCTTCCTTGGTTTTCCTCTCCTGTCTGTTTCTAGGCAGTACCTTGGTTTCTTCCCGTCTCTTTTTGCCTCTGTTTTGTTTTGTTTTCCCTCTGCTCGAGTCTGTGAGCTCTCGTCCATTTTACTGGGTTGTTATCATTTGGCTTTCGCCAAGTTAATTTTCCTTAACTATCTATTTCTCTGCTCGAGTCTGCGAGCTTCGCCCTATGTTCTTGGGTCGCTATTATTTTCAGCTTACGCCGTTATTGTTCCCCTATCTGTTTTATTTCTGCTTGAGTCTGCGAGCCTCGCCCTATTAGGGGGTCGTTATTATTTTGGGCCTTTAGTCGGGAGTTTTTCTCCCGTTTCCTTTCTCTATTTTCCTCTAGTGGATATCCACGTTTCGTATCTTTACAATACAGGTTGTGATCTACATTTCTATGATCAGCATAACTATCTTTTGTTGTTATTTTCTGCAACTTCTCATTGAATAAAGAACATTACAATGGAGTAAATGTACATGAGTTTGGCATCAATAACTGTGGAGAAGATTCAATGGTGCCAATTCACATTTGGAGGTTCTCATAACCCAAACACCACTCTGAATGATGATGAATATTTCTCATGAAGCTCTGCTGTGAGGGTACAGCATTTCCGCCCTCCTCCTTAAAGGGACAATATCTCTGACATGCAGAATTGTGAAAAGCAATTATCCATAGAATAGTGGCTTAGGATCTTAAGTGACTCATCTTAACAAATTATGCAAGTACTTTTCATATAGCAGTTGCAGGCTGGTCCATTTAATAGAAGTCCAAAGGACTGGATGAAAGCTCCTATCAGGGCCTCCAACTCAGTGGGAGTGCTGGATTAGGGGCTCAGGGTTGGTAGGTAATATAGGGGCTGAGCAGCGTTGTAACGCGTTTTTAACCGGGCCCTCCCAGCAGGAGGCTAGCAACCTGCCCGTTCTAATGCAGAGGCGATGTCACACTCTTCCTGGTCTCTTCCCGTCTTATGGCCAGGAGGTTAACGGGCATCTGTAAACAAGCGCGCCCAATGTCTCCCTGTGCACAGCCTCACCTGAAACTCCTTCCCTTCCTCGAAGGGGAAGTTACTCTCTCTCTGCTCTTCTTCCCAGGGGCCTCCTTGCTTGGAGTTCAAGACGATAGTGTGCTTGTCCCCGCGATAGTTGAAATGCGCGTCGAAGTGCAACGCAATGATTTCCATGTTGTGGCCCACATTTATCGAGAAACTGGAAGAGAAGAGACAGGGCAACCAATCAGAATGCAAGGAAGAGAGTAGAGGGCATGGTCTACATGGACATTTTAAAAAGACATTTGGTTGATCATGAATGAAACAGCAAGTGATTTAGCAAGAGGGTAACAGGAGTCATAGAGACAGAGGCAGTAATGACTTACCGAACTGGATTGGATTTGACAAGACCTGTGACATTCAGTTCCTGTCCTGGCATGAAGGTCATGTTTCTCACCTCCAAAAGCTGATTATAACAGAAAAGAAACAACCAGAAACACTTATGGTCAAAGCATCACGAGGGCATTCTATAGATGCAAACGACTTTAACATTGATGCCCGCATTTCACTTTCATTTATCTGCCGCACGGAAGTGCGCAACTTTATCTTCTCTCCATACAATGACTCTTTCACTTCTCTTGGGTATTAGAAATGAGAAGGTCAACACATTCCTAGTTAGATGAAAACTTAAACAAGCAGTGTGAAAAGACTGTGCCCCTTCTACAAGCACAGGCAGAGCTGGGGTTAGCATCACACTGAGCAACAGTTTTCCTAGTAATCTATACCAGTCGCCTTTCTCTGAACTGCATCTCTTGTGGAAGTATCATCCTTCTTTGTGTCATTTTGAGAGCATATCAGTGATAATTCATTAAATCAAACAAATTACTCCATACATATCATTAACAGCATTCTGCTGTTTCTATGTTTCTGATTTTCTTTTAAATAGAAAATCGTTTATAATTACATTCATCTTGGCAGTTCAGTTGCTGATTCCTCACAGCTGTACGGCTCTGCTTGTAATGCGAAGTAAACTGAAATGGGTAATTCACCTTTTTACCTGAAAGTGAGACAAGCCTTGGTGAGCTTTAACGAATCATTAGAATAGACCAAAAGCAACTGTGCATGTATTACCCCTGAAAGAACCAAATGAAGAACCAAATTCACATTTGAATGGAAGCTTTGGTAACAGAAGCAAAACTTAGTGAAAATATGCTTCATGTCTGAGCTTGAATTGTTTTAATATTTAGTTTAAAGGAAATCAGAAAAAATGCATCACGGTAGTTTTGAAGCATTATAATTTAGATAACACTTTAGTTGATATCACACCTATTGCCGCAAGCTAGCAGATTTAAAATATTCCTGGCATATTGGCCAGAAATGTATGAAGTCTGTCTTTACATAAGCATTAAGTCCTATTTTTTCAGTTCATGTTCAGTTCAAGTTTTAATATTAAGTTCAATTAAATTAGTCTTGTTCTAGTATTTCTACAGAGACAATGTCACAAAGACACTTTACACAATGACATGACATAGCAAACATTAGGCAAAGCCGAGCCTGAAACTCAAAAGATCCTGTAGGTGAGGTGAAAACTCCAGTTGGAGCAAAAGACTGTTGATGAGAAAAAACAACCCAGCAGGACAAAATCTTGGAAGGGACCCAGATATAAAGGGAGAGCCCATCTTCTCTTGGGTGGTCTGATGTCCAATGTTAAAGATAATATAAATGACAATAGACACTTAATGGGAAATCTATTGAATTTTTATTATTATTATCTTATTATAGCTGAAGGAATTAACCTATAGCTGATAAAACAGAAAGTCCAAACAAGAAAATATATATGATTGTTCAGATCAGGAGGGGTGACGCAATGTATGAAGGCCTTCAGATGACTAGAAAATGGCGTAGAGCAAAAAATAAAAGAATTTAAAAAAGAGATGAATAATTCAATGAACAATGTTCTTTTACATTTTCATTTTTGCCCAATAGCTGTCTATTTCCATTAGCGTGTACTTTGCCTTATTAAGTTATTTCCAAACCCATTTGCATTGCTGATCTCTTCACATGAGTCAAATCCAACGATGTACCTCTCCTGGTTCAAGCCCATGGCATATAACCTGAAGGTCTTGATGCATTGCATCAGCCCTCTTGATCTGAACATTTATATACGTTTCCTTGTTTGGACTTTCTGTTTGACCAGCTGTAGTTGAATTCCTTATTAAGATTATGCTATAATCTGCATTTCGTGTTCGATGTGTTCTCTTTTATCAATGTATTATCTGCCGTAGTTAGTTTGCGCTTTAAAACGATTCATTTTAATGAGGTCCCGAAAATGAATGGGAGTGAATGGGGAGGCTGACAACCGGGACTACCCTGCCTGGCAGTTTGTTCAACTTTCACTCTCATCCAAGGGTCAACCATCATTCTCTGGGGGTCATTAACATGGGAATAGTGTGCAGCTGAGCAATAGCTGTTTTGTGCATGACTCATCATCATATCATATAAAACAAATAATTAATTTTATGTGCATGTCTGTGTGGCCACTAGTTATGGAACTGGATGTTTAAGTTCAGGTCCCAGGTGCATCAACATTACTCCTTTTATTATGAAACCTATCCTGAAACTCCACGGAAAATATCCAGCGGTGTAAATGGAAAATGTGTAAAATTTGATCTGTATTAACCATCCGCCTTGAACACCAATGAACAGGCTAATTTAAATAATGTAAAACATGTGTATCAAGTCCTGATAAAGTATGCGTGTAGATACAAAATGTATGTAGGAAGACTGCATTGCATCAGCCCTCTTGATCTGAACATTTATATACATTTCCTTGTTTGGACTTTCTGTTTGACCAGCTGTAGTTTAATTCCTTATTAAGATTTTGCTATAATCTGCATTTCGTGTTTGATGTGTTCTCTTTTATCAATGTATTATCTTAGTTAGTTTGCGCTTTAAAACGATTCATTTTGGTGAGGTCCCGAAAATGGATGGGAGTGAATGGGGAGGCTGACAACCGGGACTACCGGGGATGCCGTTAACGGTCAGCAGGGACAGCTGACGTTGCTAGTATTCAATCTAGCTGTTAGGAACGTTCCTAACAGCTAGATTGTCACAATATAGATTACGTCACATGGCACTGTAATGGCGACATGTAGTCCAGCTGTCTCTCGTGTTCATGTTTGTTAATTTGAATGTATTTTGTTGTGTCGGGCTTTTGGCTTTTGTTTTTTTCATGCGCTGTGTGTCTGTTGTAGGACGGGGAAGACTGGAGATTTTTCAGGGCACCCCTGCTGCTCGTTTTTATAATATTGACGAATTGTCTAGTCAATATAATTTTGTTTGTGGTCGTCACCATGGAGACGCATTCGCAACATATGCTCGGGAATGTCCGTTGGATCTGCAGCAACAAAGTTTACCATTGCTCTTCTCCGGAGTTGAAGATGTCGAGACTGATCCGGGAGTGCAGGAAAAGTGCAGGAAATCTTCAAAAGGCAACTAGGGAATGGAAGGAGAAGATAATGCATGGGAGGAGTGAGGCGACGACTGGGAAGGTTGACGCAGTTCGTGGATCTGTTTCGACAGTGTACAGAAACCGCAACACTGCGTATATGGAGGAAAGTCGTGGAGGCGCAGTTTGTGTGTTGGACTGCTTAATGCTACTGGACATCTCGGGACAGCGGGGGCTATTTTTTATCATGGCAGCATGGCTGTATTCCACTTTAATTCACATGATTAATGCAATGATTCTATTGAATGTCTTTATTTGATATGTTTGTTTGTGTGTTGTGGGTCTGCCCCACTGTCTATGTCTTTTTGTTGTTGCTGGGGCTACAACTGAAGTTCCTAAAAAGGGAAAATAAAATGTATTCTATTATATTCTATTTTATATGTATCATATCTTACATTACTTAGCAGACACTCGTATCCAGAGCAACTTTTAAGCATTTGGTACATAGTACCAAATGCACCAAATGCACCTTGTTCAAGGTACAACGACAGCGTGCCACCTGGGAACTGACCCTGCAACCTTTGGGTTACAGGCCCAGTCCACGACCCATTATACTGCACTGCTGCCCCATAAGTTAATACCTGTTCTTTTTTTACTGTTTTTTTACTGATTCCCTTCACTGCAATTTGCCGCTGTCACAAAAGCTCTCATTAAAAGTAAATTTGGCTATTCATTTGGTTTCTACACGAGTAAGACATGAACAATTGCTTTGGGCCTATTTCCCGTCGATTCGATTGGTTAGAGCCCACCAAGGCTTGTCTCACTTTCACATAAAAACGCGAATCACCCCTGACATTTTACTTTGCATTTCAAGCAGAGCCATACAGCTGTGAAGAATTAGCACCTGAACTGCCAAGATGAGTGTAAGTATAGACGATCTTCGCCTCAAAAATAGAAACATAGAAACTGTGATGCGGTTAATAATGCACATGGAGTCATTTGTTTGATTCATTTAATCCAACTCCATCTAATTGAAATACTCTTTGTGTGACACAATGAAAGACTATACTTCCACAAGAGATACAGCTAAGAGAAAGGTGACTGGTATAGATTAATAAGAAAACTGTTTCTCAGTGTGATGTTAATCCCTATTCTGCCTGTGCTTGTAGAAGGGGCACAGTCTTTGCACACTGCTGAGAGGATTGTTGACCTTCTCATTTCTAATACACAAGAGAAGTGAAAGAGTCAGTGTATGGAATGCAGATAAGCTTGCATACTTTCATGCTGTAGATAATCACACGAGAAATGCACGCATCAATGTGAAAGTGGTTTGCATCAATAGAACCTTTGACCGTAAGTGTTTCTGGTTGTTTCTATTCTGTTATAAACAGGTTCTGGAGGTGAAAAACATGTCCTTCAAGCCAGGAATGACGCTGAAGGTCACAGGTGTCGTCAAATCTGATCCACGTCGGTGAGTCATGCATCGGTGCTGCCTCTGTCTCTATGAGGCCTGTTACCCTCTTGCTAAATCACTTGCCGTTTCATCCATGATCATCCCTCCGCCTTTTAAAAATGTCAATGTAGAACACACCGTCTCATAACTTCCTGCATTCTGATCGGTTGCCCTGTCTTGTGTGCTTCTGTTTCTCATCCAGTTTCTCGATCAACGTGGGCCACTCCATGGAAGCCATTGCGCTGCACTTTGACGTGCGTTTCAAGCATTTATCCGACGTACTCACGATCGTCCTCAACTCCAAGAAAAACAACTCCTGGCAAGATGAGAAGAGAGAGCATGACTTCGACTTCGAGGCAGAGAAGGAGTTTGAGGTGAGGCCTGGGACAGGGAGACACTGAGTTGGAGGCCCTGACAGGAGCCTTCATCCAGTCCTCTGCACCTGTGTTAAATGGATCAGCCTGTAACTACTAAATCAAACGTACTTGTATAATATGTTAAGATGAGTCACTTCAACCAGAAATCTTTAGCCACCATTCTATGGATAACTGCGGTTATCACAATCCTGCATGTAAGAGATATTGACCCTTTTTAGGAGGAGGGCAGAAATGCTGTACCCTCACAGCAGAGCTTCATGAGAAATATTCCAGCTGAATCATTCAGAGTGGTGTTTCCTCCAGTGGGAAAATGTCATCACTGACTGTTCTACACAGTAATAATGAATATCAAACTCTTCTACATTTCTTCCAGTATCATGTTCTTTATTCAATCAGAAATTGCAGAAAATAACAAGGGATAGATATGTAGACTAGATTATAGAAATATAAAGTATATCATGACCTGTATTGTGAAGTTTCTAATATTTATTTATAGATCTCTTGTGATCTTGTAATTACATTGTTTTTTACTGCAGTCTGTGTGAGATGGACTGTGTTAACTTTCTTCTTTGATAATTTATCTTGCCTTCTCTCTCCACCCCCCTTTTTAACGTTCTTGTGATCTCTCCTTCTCTCTCCCAGGTGTCCATTCTCTTCACCGGTGACTATTTTGACATTCATCTACCAGATGGTCACAAGGTGCAGTTCCCCAACCGTCCGGGTAGCAAGAAATATAGTTACCTCTTTTTTTGTGGAGACGCCAAGATCCAAGACATATCTGTGAAACCATCCAACTGATTGGATGCTTGCTTCCTGCTTCTTTCCTATGGCTGCGTTTGCCCTGCATTTTGTCCAGAAGTGTAAAATCCAGGGGGTCAGAAAGTAAAAGTCCTACCATGTGTTTCTTCCACCCATGAACTCAGCCAGCTGATTTAACTAATTCATTCTGCTTCCTGGCTGAAGAATTGTTCTAATTAGGAAATGCACGTGATTTGCACAAAATACTGGGGAGAACTATTACTTTCTGAACCCGGATTTTACACCTCGGACTTTGTCTGCCCCTCCCAATCAACAGTGCCTTTATTCTTGTCCCTCTGCTGCATTTCTCTGGTGTCTGAACAACTCACTGAGTATGGGAATCATTCCAGCTTTGAAAATAAATGACTAGCAAGCAAATCTTGCTTCCTGTGTGTGGATGTTCATTCAAGGGGTCCAGTCCTTTCTCTATATATCTTGTATCTACATACTTTATCGGGACTTGATACACATGTTCTTTTTCAGTGGTGTTCAAGACGGATGGATAATACAGATTAAATTTCATACATTTTCCATTGACACAGCTTGGATATTTTCTGAGGAGTTTCGGGATAGGTTTAATTTCTTGATAAAAGGAGTAATATTGATGAACCTGGGACCTGAACTTAAACCTTTCTGGTCACAACTCCAGTTCCTTGGCTAGTGGCCACACAGACATACATGGTAAATAATTATTTGATTTATATTATATGATGAGTCATGCAGAAAACAGCTATTGCTCTGGGGCTAAAATAAAGAGACCTGCCGGGTTTCAGCAGCACACAATTCCCATGTTACTGACCCCCAAAACTATGATGGTATGATCCAAGGATGAGAATGAAAGTTGAACAAACTACCAGAGAGTGGTTGAGGGTGGGGCGGTGCTCATAAGGGGCAGGTTTGCCACTGCAGCTCTATCATAGCTGCACTGCACAAACAGGAAGAGATTTCACTGGAGCAAGCAGGAAGGAACCTTTCCTCCGATCCACAAAATACAGAGCAGAACGGCTTAGATCGGGTCTCAATCTAATAGGGTTGAGCTCAATTTGGTGAATTTACAATTAAATTACATTTTCTGAATTGACTGAACTGAAATTTATGGAACATGCCTGTTATGTATGAAGCCGGCGAACGGGACTGGAAGCGCAGTTTGCCCGTGATCTACGGCAGTCATCGCACGGTGCGATTCTTTCCTTAATGAATATGAATTTAAGAGAGGACCGCGCAAATAACGAGCGGAGATATTATACATGTGATTAATTATTAATTCGCTTGAATGTACTAGATTTCACGCAATTATCGAAATCTCTTCGCCTGTAAAGAGCAGGTGAAAATTAATGGAGGCATAAAGGTGTGTTGTGGGGATGACTTCCTTAAACAATGGCATGTATACATATAGACATGTATAGGACTCGAAGACGAGCTGAGACAATCGTTGCAACACACTATTATCACACTATTGAAACTCCACGAGCAACAACGGTACAGATTAAGCAGTCAAGTGATAAGTACTCTGCAAGAAATAAAGGACTACCTAGATCCTCCCACACAATGTTATCATTTCATCATAGCAATAGTTCCTTTAAGTTGCAACGTTACACATGTGGATCATTTCAATCTACAATTACCGCCGCAGCTGGAATATCACAGTCGCATTTTGTTGTGCGCTGTCCATAGTGCTGGATCAACCTGATCTCATGTGAATTCGGCAATATGTACCGATGAGCCTGATCTCATGAAATTCGGCAATATGTACCGATTGTTAGTGTCTCAAAAAACGGTACCTGTTTCCGAATTTTGCACAAGCGCCCCCTGAGCCTGTACTGGGAACTACTGACTAAAGGCTGTGATAGGCCGAAAACATCACGTGTGAGGGTAGTAGTATATGACGTCACGCGTCCCACTGCTTTTCTTGGCAAGACTTTTTTGTCAAAAAATTTTTCTTGGCAAAAATTGTTTTTCTTTTTTTTTCGTGATTCCCGTACCCCACCCACAACCCCTAAACATAACCTCACAGGAGTTCACGTAACTCGGGCTCATGCCCGAACTGTTAAGATAGTGTCCCTTTTTGCTACCATATTGTTACCAACAATTTTGAAATAAAATAAATTATAAAAAATAAAAAAATAATTAAAAAAATAAAATAAAAGTAAAAAAATGTCCCAGGGTCCCGCCCAACCCCTAAACATAACCTCATAGGAGTTCACGTAACTCGGGCTCATGGCCGAACTGTTAAGATTTAAAGAATCTATATTTGCACAACTATATTTTTCTATCACAAGCTTCTCTCGCATTATGTATCTTTCACGAAATCTCCTTACAGTCTACAACTGAGCATTAGTCAGTAGTTCCCAGTACATGCTCAGGGGGCGCTTGTGCAAAATTCGGAAACAGGTACCGTTTTTTGAGACACTAACAATCGGTACCAACCTGATCTCATGTGAATTCGGCAATATGTACCGATTGTTAGTGTCTCAAAAAACGGTACCTGTTTCCGAATTTTGCACAAGCGCCCCCTGAGCATGTACTGGGAACTACTGACTAATGCTCAGTTGTAGACTGTAAGGAGATTTCGTGAAAGATACATAATGCGAGAGAAGCTTGTGATAGAAAAATATAGTTGTGCAAATATAGATTCTTTAAATCTTAACAGTTCGGCCATGAGCCCGAGTTACGTGAACTCCTATGAGGTTATGTTTAGGGGTTGGGCGGGACCCTGGGACATTTTTTTACTTTTATTTTATTTTTTTAATTATTTTTTTATTTTTTATAATTTATTTTATTTCAAAATTGTTGGTAACAATATGGTAGCAAAAAGGGACACTATCTTAACAGTTCGGGCATGAGCCCGAGTTACGTGAACTCCTGTGAGGTTATGTTTAGGGGTTGTGGGTGGGGTACGGGAATCACGAAAAAAAAAGAAAAACAATTTTTGCCAAGAAAAATTTTTTGACAAAAAAGTCTTGCCAAGAAAAGCAGTGGGACGCGTGACGTCATATACTACTACCCTCACACGTGATGTTTTCGGCCTATCACAGCCTTTAGTCAGTAGTTCCCAGTACAGGCTCAGGGGGCGCTTGTGCAAAATTCGGAAACAGGTACCGTTTTTTGAGACACTAACAATCGGTACATATTGCCGAATTTCATGAGATCAGGCTCTGCTGGATAGCCTACACCCTTCCGACGCACCAAAAACATCAATTTCCCCACACCCAATGAAGATATTCAATACAAGAAACGGATCTTTTTATTTTTATATTTTGTCAATACAAACAATACAATTCAAGTAAAAATGACAAATACAATAACATACAAACATGTAAAGGGGCATTACGCAGAGGCAATTTCAAATTAATCTAACAAGCATATAGTCTTTCTGGCTTTCTTATTAACAGAGTATTTAATACAATCTAAATAATTAAAAAGGGCTATCTTGAAGTGATTCAAATTGGGATTTAAGTCACTCCACCTTTTCTGGTGGATATGATATTTCCCTAACAACAGAAATAAATCAATTATGTATACTTTTTCTTTTGGGAAATTATTTTCATGAAAGAGAACTAATACATTTGACATACCCAAAAATAGATTTATTTTGCGCTTCAGATTCAGAAACTGAACTACCTTATGCCAAAAAAAGATGAGAAAGTACATTCAAAAACAGATGTTCAACAGTTTCCCTTTCAATATTACAGAATGAACAGCTATAATCTATGTCCAATTGGAATCTCTGTAGTTTATCCTTTGCTGGATATATTTTGTGCATAATCTTGAAAGCTACTTCTTTGGTTTTATTAGTGATACAATAACGACTGAAAACACACCACATATCTTCCCATACTAATGAAGAAAAAACACTGAAGTCCACCCATATCTCGATGGAGGAGTAAAAGTGGGAGTGCTAAATAAAGATCTAACCATCTGGTTGCTTCACTTGTCATGAATTATATCAATGTTATCTAAAAACAAGTGCTTTGAGACATAGCTATGGTCTATACTATAGTATATACTTTGATCTCTATATAAAGATAGAGTTTTCCTAGAGACTGAGCCCAAAACAGTGAAGTATTCTTTAACTGAAATCTGACAGTTGAATCTGCTATACAACTTATCAATGCTTAGAAACTGATTGTCAGAGTTCAATAACTGACCAACCAAGACTCAAACCATTATTTAAAAAAAAGAGTTCTATTTTTGTGTGTAATGTAAAATGTAATGTAATTCCAAATGTAAAAAATGTGTAGCGAAAAGGTGTGTTTAAAAATCATACACCACATCTATAGCACTTGCTTGTGAAAATTGAATAATTTTACAGGTATTTTGTTAACATCAAAACTACATTTCAGAAAAACGTTGATACCACCAAACTGTTCAAATATATTATTAGGGAAAGTATTCCAGAGAGAATAATTATTTTTGATGAAGTTTCTCAGCCAATTGATCTTATTTGAGTTGGCGTAATCAAGTATATTCAAACCACCCTGTTCATGGGGATTACATATTATGTTCTTCTTTAAATAATGGGGTTTATTCCTCCACACAAAGTTAAATAATATTCTATCCAGCTCCTTGATAACATTCTTTGGTACAAATAAAGCCTGAGAAATGTAAGCAGCTCTTGAACACGACCATAGATGGATAGATCTCTCTGTAGCCATTAATTAAGCTTCCTTTTAGTAGATTCAACAATGGGATCAAAATTCATAGAGCCTCGTGCCGTTTCATCCTTACAAAGTTTAACACCAAGGTATGTAACAACTTCCTTTACTGGGATACCTTCAACTTCAGTAATATTTATATTCTTAAGAGTTAACAGTTCACATTTTTTAATATTTACTTTTAAGACCAGATGCCTTTGAAAAATGATCTATGGTACAAATTGCCTTACCAACCTATAAAGTGGTGTCATCAGCCAGCTGACACATTTGTAGCTCTTTCCCAAAAACATTCATACCCTGGAAAAAATTCATGTTCACATAATGAGAGAGGATTTGTGTGACAAGCAAAAGGGGAAATTGGACAGCCCTGTTTAATACCTCTTAAAAGGGAGAATCTACCAGATGTGCCATGAGCCAATTTAACAGAGCTGTTGCAATCTGTGTAAAGAGTTGCTATTGCATTTCTAAAGAAATTTCCAAATTTAAAATACTTTAATATCTTAAACATAAACTTGTGTTCTATTGTGTCAAATGCTTTATAAAAATCAATAAACAGGATCAGACTGTCATCATTAATAAAATGGTTATAATGTATAAGATCAAGGACAAGACGAATGTCATTACATATATTTCTCCCCTTCATGAATCCTGACTGAAACTGATCAATCAGGGAATCCAAGCCCAGTTTCATTCTATTAGCAAATATAAGTGCAAACAATTTGGCATCATTGTAATGGGTTTCCATCCATCTAATGACAGTGTATCCTTATTATGTTTGGGTAGTAAAGTAATGATCCCCTGTCTGAGAGAGGGGGTAATATTCCTTTACCCATGGCTTCAACAAATACGGAGAGAATAAACGGGCTGAGGACATTTTGAAACGTCACTAGTTTCACTAAAATTCACTAAGCCCATCGTTACCAGGGGACTTATTTTCTTTAAGTTTGTTAATATTGTCTGTAATTTCTTTAATACTAAGATCCTTATCACATATGTCCCTGAATTCAAACAAAAGAGGTATTGTCCAGGTCCCTTTAAAAGTTGTCCATCAGAGATTCATTTATACCACAACTAGGATAGAGTAATTGATAAAATTCTGAATCATGTTTTGAGATCACCTTCAAGTCATCTGTAACAATATAATTTACATGCAATTTGTTACTTGAAAGCTGATCAGCATTTCTTTATTCTAAGCTGTGGAAATATCTGGTGTTTTTTTTTTTCTCACCCTGCTCAAGCCACCTACATGTTGACCTAATAAAGGCCCCTTTTGTCTTCTCCTCATAGGTTTTGTCTAACTCCCCTTGTAACTTTAACAGAGACTGGATTTCTTCCTCAGTTAAGTTTGGCTTACTACTAAGAGTAATAATTTCCTTGATGATAGATTCCTCCCTGACCCGTTTTTCTTTTGCAATCGTTTTACTCATTCTAATTGCCAAACTTCTCACTTTATATTTCAGTTCCCAACATAGCCCATAGTGGTTAGTACTAGAGCCATGTCTAAAATATTTATTAATAATTTACAACGTTTAAGCGTAAAGTCATCATTAAGTAACAATGACTTGTTCAACATCCAGTAACCCCTAGAGAACCTAATTTCAGTTGTCCTATCACCCACATTAACTGTTATGTGAATAGCCTTATGATCTGTAAGAGCTGCAGGCTCAATACTAACTCTTTCTACATTAGAACTTATGTCATTAGAGATCAACCACAGATCAATGCGAGATTGCACAGATAAATCACTCTTTTGCCATGTGTACATTAGTGTCTGCGGGTTGGATTTTCGCCAGATATCAGTAAGTCCCAGACTAGTACATAACTTAAATATCACATTATTTATTGCAGCACATACTCATTTAAGGGGCTATCTATCCAAACTATCATCTGGGGCTGTATTACAATCTCCCCAAAGTATAATTTTGCTGTTTATATATTTTTTAGACAGGTAAACAACCTTTCCTCTAATTCATCAAAAAGTGTTAGGTTTGTAGATCTGCAATTTGTACCATAAACATTAAACAAAATATACTGCCGATGTGTATCAGCCACCGCAAGTAATTGCCATCTGCCCTCATTGTTACTCTCATTGTGAATTTCCCTTGTAGCTTCCTCTGAGAATAGCGACCCCTGCTGACCTGTTTGTACCATTGTCCCCCCATTGATTCCTCCAAAAATTGTGATCTGAAGTACAACTATGTGTTTCTTGTAAAAAGTAAAAATCAGCCCTTCTTTGTTTCAAGAATAAGAAGATAGATTTTCTTTTACTTATATTACGTAAGACCCTGACATTAAGGGAATTGGCAGATTACCTAGTTTTTTTTTTTTAAACTGAGCTTTTAAAGTTCTACTACACGTGCAAAATTCGATTAGTAACCTATAGGCTAGGTTCGCTGACTCCGTGGGTGCGTCCCAATAGTCGAAAAATGCCACCTTTCCTCCTCCACTACCACTCCTCTACTCCGTGCCCCGGAAACGGATCTTTGTGTTTTTGTAATGTTCCGCTCCCTTCCTGTCCATTTTCCGTGTTTTCCTGTTTTCCCTCCGTGTCATGTTGGAGTGTTTTCCTGTTTTCCCTCCGTGTCATGTTGGATCCCTTTGTCCGTGTTTTCCCCGCTGCTGCGGACTAGGCGTGTCCTTCCCTGTCTTGTTCGTCTGGTTGTGTTGTCTTACTTCCGCCTTTCACTCCCTCCCCCTCGTTGCATGCATTTCCTCACCTGGTGTTTCGCAATCACTCCCGGTTTATTTTCACACCTGTGCCTTATTTAGTCCTGTCATTAACCTCACTATATAGTCTTTCGGCTGGCTGCCAGTCGGCGCCAGTTCGTTAACTATCGTCACTTGGTGTTAGTGCTCGTCTTGTTATCTGGTCTTCTAGTGTGAACGATTCGCTTGGTTGTGGGATGTTATTCCCGTACAGCATTAGTTCTACGCGAAACTACGGATTGGTAGTTTACCTCCCGCACAATTTCCTGTCGTTTGATGTAGCTAACCTGTTTCCCTTCTCCTCCATCTAACCCAGCACCCATTCACCCGTGGCAGTGTTCGTATCCCCCCGTTTTCGTTGTGTGTGTTGCGGTACCTCCACCTCCAGCTCGTGTAGGCTCCGGGTTGGCTTGTTACCTGGCTACCCTCCAGTTGTTCCTGTCCGACCGAAGAAGCCAACTAGTTCTTCGGCGCCGGCTCCTGGAGCTCTGGAGACCAGTCAGCTCCTTCCGGACCTACCGCAGCTACGCCACACCACCCTGTCCTGCTGTGCTACATCAGTCACCTGTCTACCAAGCCCTGCACCTCCGTGAGAACCTCCCGGTCTTTCCCGTGCCTTCCCTTGCACTAACCCCCCTCTGTTTTGTTGTTCTGTACCGGTGCAGTCAGTCCGGTCCAGTTCCTGCCCTGCCGTAGTGAGTCGCTCCCCTGCCAGTTCCAGTCCAGTCCAGGCGTGAGTCGTACGAACTACCTGTCCAAAGTCCAGTTCCGGTTTGGAACATTCCGTTCCTGACACGGATCCCTGTGTGGACCTCCCGGTCCAGTTCCAGTCCAGTCCAGTTCCGGTTTGGAACATTCCGTTCCCGAACCTGATTCCCGTGTGGACCTCCCGGTCCAGTTCCAGTCCAGTCCAGTTCCGGTTTGGAACATTCCGTTCCAGAACCTGATTCCTGTGTGGACCACCCGGTCCAGTTCCAGTCCAGTCCAGTTCCGGTTTGGAACATTCCGTTCCAGAACCTGATTCCCGTGTGGACCACCCGGTCCAGTTCCTGTCCAGTCCAGTTCCGGGTTGGAACGAACAGTTCCATATCCTCCAGTCCAGCTCCGGCTTGGAGCAGCCCGCCCCGGGCTTCCAGGCGAAAAACCTGTGTAATACTTGTGTTGCCTTTCCTGTACAGTGTTGGGACTACCCCAACACTTAATTTATTAAAAATACCTTTTTGTGAAATCTGTCTCCTGGTCGTTGCACTTGGGTTCGTCCCGTAACAGATACGTAACAGAACGAACTGGCCAAAAACATGGACCCAGTCGACCTGGAGCAGATTCGGCACGCCTTCTCCTGCCAAACTGCGGTCAGCGACCAACAGGGCCGTCGTTTGGATGACGTGTTGGAAGTACTGAGGGGCATCACGGAACAAGTGACGCAGCTGTCTCTTCACCAGCCGCTTCCGCGCATTCCATTGGGCTCTACTCCGCCCGCACCGGATCCTCCGGCGGACCCTCCTGTGTCCACTTCATTTCGTGAGCCTCGCGTACAACATCCTGAGTTATACCGCGGGGAATTGGGGAAATGTCGCGAATTTCTCATGAAATGCGACATTGTCTTCCGGATGCAGCCCTCCTCCTTCGCCTCCGACCCATGTAAGATCGCTTTCATTATGAGCAGCCTGGGAGGAGGTGCCCTGGAGTGGGCTACATCCATCTGGGATAGCCAAGTCGCGCTCTGCAACAACTTCGCTGCCTTCACCGCCGAGATGCGGCGAGTGTTTGACCACCCTACCTGTGGGCGAGATGCAACTCAGCGCCTACTTCAGGTCCGTCAAGGGAGTCGTAGCGTCGCTGAAATGGCCATCCAATTCCGTACCCTCGCAGCGGAGTCCGGATGGAACGACACCGCCCTTCAGGGGGCTTTCCGCCAGGCACTCAGCGAGGAGCTTAAAGACCAACTTGCCACCCGTGAAGAATCCACCTCACTCAATAGCCTTATTAGCCTGGCCATAGCAATCGACAACCGTCTCCGTATCCGGGCCCGTGAGCGTGGGGGGAACCCCGGTCATCTTCCTCACATACGCTCTCACCCTTCTGCTTCTGGATCCAGGGCGGCGTCTGGGGTCTCCGAAGAGGAGCCCATGCAACTGGGCAGAGTTGCGGTCAACTCTGCGGAGCGCCAACGTCGCCTGCGATCCAGATCCTGCTTCTATTGTGGCAAACCTGGCCACCAGATCGCCTCATGCCCCATCCGCCCAAAAGAATAGGCTCGCCAGTAAAACTGGGCGTACTGACGAGCCCTATCATACCCTGCCATACAGCCCAGAATCGCCTGGTTTTCAAGGCCACTCTCCTGTGGAGGGACAAGTCCGAGGTCTCGTCGGCCCTCATCGACTCTGGGGCCGACGCCAACTTTATGGACACCACCTTCGCCCAGAGGGCCGGCATCCCCACGGAGCTTCTACCCTCTCCCATTACTGCCTTTGCTTTAGACGGTAGGAGTCTGGGGTTAGTGACCCACTCCACCGTTCCCTTACAGCTCGTCCTTTCCGGCAATCATCGGGAGAGCATTCAACTCCTCCTCATCAACTCAAAACAATCGTCCATAGTTTTAGGTCAGACCTGGCTCCGCCTCCATAACCCGCACATCGACTGGCAGGCCAGACGCATCCTGGCGTGGAGTGGCCACTGCCTGGCTAGCTGTCTCCGTTCCGCTCTTCCCCCTCCGGGGTCCAAGAATCCCAGCACCAACCTACCTGAACCCGATATTTCCAACGTTCCCAAGCAATATCACGACCTCGGCCGGACCTTTTACAAATCACGTGCTCTGTCCCTACCTCCTCACCGCCCTTACGATTGCTGTATAGACCTGCTGGCGGGAGCCAAACTTCCGTCCGGCCGTCTCTACAGTCTGTCGGGACCAGAGAAACTCGCCATGGAAGAATACATTCATGAGTCCCTCGCCTCGGGCATCATCCGTCCCTCCTCTTCTCCGGTTGGTGCTGGGTTCTTTTTTGTAGGGAAAAAGGACGGCTCACTACGGCCCTGCATCGACTATCGGGGACTCAATTCTATCACTATCCGCAACAAATATCCTCTCCCCCTCATTAACACTGCTTTTGAACCCCTCTCGCAGGCCGTCATTTTCACCAAGCTCGACCTCCGTAATGCGTACCACTTGGTGCGCATACGGGAGGGGGATGAGTGGAAGACTGCCTTCAATACCCCGTTGGGCCACTATGAGTACCTGGTGGTCCCCTTCGGCCTTACTAACGCCCCGGCAGTCTTCCAGGGCATGGTGAATGACGTACTGCGAGATCTATTGGGTAAGACTGTTTTCGTTTACATCGACGATATTTTGATTTTTTCTAAGTCCCCTCAGGAACACATTCTCCATGTCCGGGAGGTTCTCCAGCGTCTCCTCGAGAACCAGCTCTTCGTCAAGGCAGAGAAGTGCTCCTTCCACGTCTCTTCAGTCCCGTTCCTCGGCTTCATCATTGAGGAGGGCAGTATCCGGGCGGATCCGGTCAAAGTCAAGGCGGTGACGGAATGGCCCCAACCCACCTCTCGTAAGCACCTACAACAATTCCTTGGTTTTGCTAATTTCTATCGCCGTTTTATCCGTAATTACAGTGTCATTGCTGCCCCCCTTACCAAACTTACCTCCACTGTTTTTTCTTTCTGTTGGAACTCCGAAGCTCAGCTTGCTTTTGAACAGCTTAAAGCACGGTTTTCCTCAGCCCCTATTCTTTGTCACCCTGATCCCACTCGTCAATTTACGATTGAGGTGGATGCCTCCGACACCGGCGTGGGGGCCATTCTGTCCCAACGTGCCGCCTTGGACAACAAACTCCATCCCTGTGCCTTTTTCTCCCGGAGGCTGTCCTCCGCTGAGCGAAATTATGATGTCGGGGATCGGGAGCTTCTTGCCATAAAGCTGGCTCTTGAGGAGTGGCGCCACTGGCTGGAGGGGGCAGGTACCCCCTTTATTGTGTTAACTGACCACCAAAATTTAATTTATTTGAGGTCTGCTAAAAGGCTTAATGCTAGACAGGCTAGGTGGTCACTTTTCTTTGCCCGGTTCAATTTTTCTTTATCCTATCGCCCCGGTTCCCGCAATATTAAGGCGGATGCCTTATCCCGTGTGTTTTCCCTTCCCTCCAGTCCTGCTGACCCCGAGCCTATTCTACCAGCGTCCTGTATGGTGGCTGCGGTCTCCTGGAGGATTGAGGAGATCGTGAGGTCCGCCCAGACTTCCCACCCTGACCCCCGTAGTAACCCTAACCCCTCCCTGTTTGTTCCCAACTCCGTCCGCTCCCAGGTCCTTGAGTGGGTTCACGCCTCCTGCCTGGCGTGTCACCCAGGTGTTGCCAGAACGACCACCCTCGTCAGGAGGAGCTTTTGGTGGCCCACCCTCAAGGAGGATACCCGTGCTTTTGTCCTGGCCTGCTCAGTGTGCGCCAGGAGCAAGGCTTCCCACCAGCCTCCCTCTGGTCTTCTCCTTCCCCTCCCTGTCCCGGGCCGTCCTTGGAGCCACATTGGTGTGGATTTCGTTACCGGTCTGCCTTTGTCAGAGGGCAACTCTGTCATTCTGACAATTGTGGATCGGTTCTCCAAGGCGGTTCACTTCATTCCCCTCCCCAAACTCCCGTCCGCCCTCGAAACTGCGGAGCTCCTGGTGGTACATGTGGTCAGGCTGCACGGGATCCCATCCGACATTGTTTCGGATCGTGGGCCCCAATTCTCCTCCCAGGTTTGGAAGGCGTTCTGTGTAGCCCTGGGGGCCTCGGCCAGTTTGTCGTCTGGCTTCCATCCCCAGTCTAACGGCCAGGCAGAGAGGGCGAACCAGGACCTGGGGGCCGCCCTGCGGTGCGTCACTGCTCGCAATCCCGCCTCCTGGAGCCGTTTCCTCCCCTGGGTAGAGTACTCTCACAACTCCCTTAAGAGTACCTCCACCGGGTTATCCCCATTCGAGTGCTCGTTAGGTTACCAACCCCCTCTCCTATCGGTCCAGGAGGCCGAGGTAGCAGTCCCCTCTGTTAATGCTCACATCCTCAAATGCAAGCGCATTTGGAGACTTGCACGCACCGCACTCCTGCGTTCCAATTCCCGTTCGCAGCGTCTGGCGGACCTGCAGGTCTGGCTATCCACATCCAACATTTCCCTTCCCTCCTCCTCTAAAAAACTTCGGCCCCGGTTCATTGGTCCCTTCCCTGTTGTATGTCTTATCAACCCAGTTTCCGTTAAACTCTCCCTCCCTGCCTCCCTCAAAGTTTACCCCGTTTTTCATGTTTCACAAATTAAGCCTGTCGCCTCCAGCCCCCTCAGTGCCCCTACCCTCCCTCCTCCACCTGTCCGGGTCATCGACAACGCCCCGGCCTACACGGTGGACCGCATCATCGACATCCGCCGTAAGGGTCGGGGTTTCCAATACCTCGTGGACTGGGAGGGGTATGGTCCTGAGGAGCGGTCATGGCTCCACAGGGGCCTCATCCTGGATCAATCACTGATCCAGGATTTCCACAGTCGCTTCCCATCCAAGACCAGGCCGCCAGGTACGCCAGGTGGCGTACGTTGAGGGGGGGGGTACTGTAATGTTCCGCTCCCTTCCTGTCCGTTTTCCGTGTTTTCCTGTTTTCCCTCCGTGTCATGTTGGATCCCTTTGTCCGTGTTTTCCCCGCTGCTGCGGACTAGGCGTGTCCTTCCCTGTCTTGTTCGTCTGGTTGTGTTGTCTTACTTCCGCCTTTCACTCCCTCCCCCTCGTTGCATGCATTTCCTCACCTGGTGTTTCGCAATCACTCCCGGTTTATTTTCACACCTGTGCCTTATTTAGTCCTGTCATTAACCTCACTATATAGTCTTTCGGCTGGCTGCCAGTCGGCGCCAGTTCGTTAACTATCGTCACTTGGTGTTAGTGCTCGTCTTGTTATCTGGTCTTCTAGTGTGAACGATTCGCTTGGTTGTGGGATGTTATTCCCGTACAGCATTAGTTCTACGCGAAACTACGGATTGGTAGTTTACCTCCCGCACAATTTCCTGTCGTTTGATGTAGCTAACCTGTTTCCCTTCTCCTCCATCTAACCCAGCACCCATTCTCCCGTGGCAGTGTTCGTATCCCCCCGTTTTCGTTGTGTGTGTTGCGGTACCTCCACCTCCAGCTCGTGTAGGCTCCGGGTTGGCTTGTTACCTGGCTACCCTCCAGTTGTTCCTGTCCGACCGAAGAAGCCAACTAGTTCTTCGGCGCCGGCTCCTGGAGCTCTGGAGACCAGTCAGCTCCTTCCGGACCTACCGCAGCTACGCCACACCACCCTGTCCTGCTGTGCTACATCAGTCACCTGTCTACCAAGCCCTGCACCTCCGTGAGAACCTCCCGGTCTTTCCCGTGCCTTCCCTTGCACTAACCCCCCTCTGTTTTGTTGTTCTGTACCGGTGCAGTCAGTCCGGTCCAGTTCCTGCCCTGCCGTAGTGAGTCGCTCCCCTGCCAGTTCCAGTCCAGTCCAGGCGTGAGTCGTACGAACTACCTGTCCAAAGTCCAGTTCCGGTTTGGAACATTCCGTTCCTGACACGGATCCCTGTGTGGACCTCCCGGTCCAGTTCCAGTCCAGTCCAGTTCCGGTTTGGAACATTCCGTTCCCGAACCTGATTCCCGTGTGGACCTCCCGGTCCAGTTCCAGTCCAGTCCAGTTCCGGTTTGGAACATTCCGTTCCAGAACCTGATTCCTGTGTGGACCACCCGGTCCAGTTCCAGTCCAGTCCAGTTCCGGTTTGGAACATTCCGTTCCAGAACCTGATTCCCGTGTGGACCACCCGGTCCAGTTCCTGTCCAGTCCAGTTCCGGGTTGGAACGAACAGTTCCATATCCTCCAGTCCAGCTCCGGCTTGGAGCAGCCCGCCCCGGGCTTCCAGGCGAAAAACCTGTGTAATACTTGTGTTGCCTTTCCTGTACAGTGTTGGGACTACCCCAACACTTAATTTATTAAAAATACCCTTTTGTGAAATCTGTCTCCTGGTCGTTGCACTTGGGTTCGTCCCGTAACAGATACGTAACAGTTTTAATCTAATGTCGCTGATTGCATCTTAATTACGTATTAATGCTTACATATTAATTCATGTCTCGACGCAAACCACAATGTCATGTACATTGGATACTGTACATGCAAATACTTGTACTCAAAACGTTCAGGCAGTTTTGCATATTTCCGGATAGGAGAGGAGTGGTAGTCGGGGAGTGGAGGAAGGGAGGTGGAGAGTGAAGAATATTGGGACGCAGCCCGTAATTAGCTGTAGCCGTAGTGAATTTCACGAATATTGCGTAGTCTGCGCACCAAATGAAGGCTACCCTCGTCAGATCACAATTTGCGCCGCGATTTTTATCTAGGCCACGTGCATCTGGCAATGAGTGTCTAGAACAGTGGTTCTCAACCCTGGTCCTGGGGACCCCCAGTGCAGGGCCGGCCCAAGCCTCCATGGGGCCCTAAGCAAAATTTGATTTTGGGGCCCTCTATTACTGCCAATAATACTGATTATTGATCATTCACACACCTACTATAAACCTATTCTACTTATTCTACTCTGTCATTACGAATACACTTGTAAAACTAAATGTGAGAACTTTTTTGTTGTAGTTAGATTGTAATCCACAGTGATTAATGCCATGGAAGCCAGATTTGCAAACTTGCAGAAAAATCTTTCAATTAATATTTGGCAAAGTCAGCAACTCCCCCTACTGGCCACATAAAGAATCAATACATAAAACCTCAAAGAGCAGCCCGGCATGTTTTACTGATCTATGGTTTTGAATCTGAAATGGTAGCAAATTCAGCCACAAGAGCAGCCTGGGGTTGATTTACACTTAATATTCAAAGTGATATAGTACTAAGTGGGAATAACTTGAATAGTAAGCTATCTAACCTACCAGTTAAAAGAGACATTTCTCTCGTTTTGAACTAACGTTAGCAAACTGTTAACTAATTATATGCTAACGTAATTTCAACTATAATTAGGGACTTTCCTAATTTGAGGAAACTTTGCAAAATCTCCTTGACACCAAATGTTATACCAAGACATGCAAACATACCTTTATCTTGATGTTTTTTCTCCTCTTCTTATTTCTTCCTTTTTCTTTTCTCTGCCCCTGAAAGGTATGTCCTTTTTTGCGACATGATTAGGCCTTTCACTATCTCCTGGAAGCGCACTGTTAACGTTTCTAGAGCGGAGCTCTGACCTCTGACATTCTGACCTCTCACATTTGACACTCTGTTAACATAATACATATATATATATATTTTTTTTTTTTGTACAATAACGTACATTTGATAATATATGAATCATCATCACTCACACATGGAAAAAAAATAATTAATTACGTTTTTCTTTTTTTAAGTTAATTGCTCTTGGGGGCCCCCTGGTGGTCACGGGGCCCTAAGCAGCCGCTTAGTTCGCTTATGCCTTGGGCCGGCCCTGCCCCAGTGTATGCTGGTTTTCGTTCCAACCACAATTGCAATACCAGAATTTTAACAAGCTGTTATTTTTTCTTAATTAGGTGTTTTTATTGTATAGAGAGAACACTTTAAACTCTTTACTATCTTAAGCCACGTTATGTTAGCAACAGCTATGCATGCTTTGAAGAAAAAAAATCCCATGTTCGTTATGCTTATTGTGTTGTATTGCAAACAATTACAAAGAAGAGGTAAGAACTCAGGTGAATAGGCTCCTAATTAGGTCATTGAACACAAGTTTAAGTTCCTTCATAATTTTTTCCTTAAACTTGTTAACACAATGCAGGTTTGGCTCGTTATCATTTGCTTTGTCTTTGAATTCTTCATTATTTACCAAACGTTTAGTTTTAGTGGCCATGTGTCCACAATTTCACCAATTATGAGTCAATTGATTCACCTCAGTCTTTAATTTGATCAGTTAAAACATTTTTTACCTCCTTTTAATTGTTTACAATACAGCACAATGTGAATATTGGACTTTTATTCTTCATGGCATGCATAGCTATTACTAACATAATGTGGCTTAAGAATGTAAATAATCCCTCTAAACATTAAAAACACCTAATTAAGAAAAATTAACAGCTTGTTAAAATTCAAGTATTGCAATTGTGGTTGGAACGAAAACCAGCATACACAGGGGGTCCCCAGGACCAGGGTTGAGAACCACTGTTCTAGACACTCATTGCCAGATGCACGTGGCCTAGATAAAAATCGCGGCGCAAATTGTGATCTGACGAGGGTAGCCTTCATTTGGTGCGCAGACTACGCAATATTCGTGAAATTCACTACGGCTACAGCTAATTACGGGCTGCGTCCCAATATTCTTCACTCTCCACCTCCCTTCCTCCACTCCCCGACTACCACTCCTCTCCTATCCGGAAATATGCAAAACTGCCTGAACGTTTTGAGTACAAGTATTTGCATGTACAGTATCCAATGTACATGACATTGTGGTTTGCGTCGAGACATGAATTAATATGTAAGCATTAATACGTAATTAAGATGCAATCAGCGACATTAGATTAAAACACAAAGATCCGTTTCCGGGGCACGGAGTAGAGGAGTGGTAGTGGAGGAGGAAAGGTGGCATTTTTCGACTATTGGGACGCACCCACGGAGTCAGCGAACCTAGCCTATAGGTTACTAATCGAATTTTGCACGTGTAGTAGAACTTAAAAAGCTCAGTTTAAAAAAAAAAAACTAGGTAATCTGCCAATTCCCTTAATGTCAGGGTCTTACGTAATATAAGTAAAAGAAAATCTATCTTCTTATTCTTGAAACAAAGAAGGGCTGATTTTTACTTTTTACAAGAAACACATAGTTGTACTTCAGATCACAATTTTTGGAGGAATCAATGGGGGGACAACATTTGGCTTTGTAATGGTACAAACAGGTCAGCAGGGGTCGCTATTCTCAGAGGAAGCTACAAGGGAAATTCACAATGAGAGTAACAATGAGGGCAGATGGCAATTACTTGCGGTGGCTGATACACATCGGCAGTATATTTTGTTTAATGTTTATGGTACAAATTGCAGATCTACAAACCTAACACTTTTTGATGAATTAGAGGAAAGGTTGTTTACCTGTCTAAAAAATATATAAACAGCAAAATTATACTTTGGGGAGATTGTAATACAGCCCCAGATGATAGTTTGGATAGATAGCCCCTTAAATGAGTATGTGCTGCAATAAATAATGTGATATTTAAGTTATGTACTAGTCTGGGACTTACTGATATCTGGCGAAAATCCAACCCGCAGACACTAATGTACACATGGCAAAAGAGTGATTTATCTGTGCAATCTCGCATTGATCTGTGGTTGATCTCTAATGACATAAGTTCTAATGTAGAAAGAGTTAGTATTGAGCCTGCAGCTCTTACAGATCATAAGGCTATTCACATAACAGTTAATGTGGGTGATAGGACAACTGAAATTAGGTTCTCTAGGGGTTACTGGATGTTGAACAAGTCATTGTTACTTAATGATGACTTTACGCTTAAACGTTGTAAATTATTAATAAATATTTTAGACATGGCTCTAGTACTAACCACTATGGGCTATGTTGGGAACTGAAATATAAAGTGAGAAGTTTGGCAATTAGAATGAGTAAAACGATTGCAAAAGAAAAACGGGTCAGGGAGGAATCTATCATCAAGGAAATTATTACTCTTAGTAGTAAGCCAAACTTAACTGAGGAAGAAATCCAGTCTCTGTTAAAGTTACAAGGGGAGTTAGACAAAACCTATGAGGAGAAGACAAAAGGGGCCTTTATTAGGTCAACATGTAGGTGGCTTGAGCAGGGTGAGAAAAAAAAAACACCAGATATTTCCACAGCTTAGAATAAAGAAATGCTGATCAGCTTTCAAGTAACAAATTGCATGTAAATTATATTGTTACAGATGACTTGAAGGTGATCTCAAAACATGATTCAGAATTTTATCAATTACTCTATCCTAGTTGTGGTATAAATGAATCTCTGATGGACAACTTTTAAAGGGACCTGGACAATACCTCTTTTGTTTGAATTCAGGGACATATGTGATAAGGATCTTAGTATTAAAGAAATTACAGACAATATTAACAAACTTAAAGAAAATAAGTCCCCTGGTAACGATGGGCTTAGTGAATTTTAGTGAAACTAGTGACGTTTCAAAATGTCCTCAGCCCGTTTATTCTCTCCGTATTTGTTGAAGCCATGGGTAAAGGAATATTACCCCCTCTCTCAGACAGGGGATCATTACTTTACTACCCAAACATAATAAGGATACACTGTCATTAGATGGATGGAAACCCATTACAATGATGCCAAATTGTTTGCACTTATATTTGCTAATAGAATGAAACTGGGCTTGGATTCCCTGATTGATCAGTTTCAGTCAGGATTCATGAAGGGGAGAAATATATGTAATGACATTCGTCTTGTCCTTGATCTTATACATTATAACCATTTTATTAATGATGACAGTCTGATCCTGTTTATTGATTTTTATAAAGCATTTGACACAATAGAACACAAGTTTATGTTTAAGATATTAAAGTATTTTAAATTTGGAAATTTCTTTAGAAATGCAATAGCAACTCTTTACACAGATTGCAACAGCTCTGTTAAATTGGCTCATGGCACATCTGGTAGATTCTCCCTTTTAAGAGGTATTAAACAGGGCTGTCCAATTTCCCCTTTTGCTTGTCACACAAATCCTCTCTCATTATGTGAACATGAATTTTTTCCAGGGTATGAATGTTTTTGGGAAAGAGCTACAAATGTGTCAGCTGGCTGATGACACCACTTTATAGGTTGGTAAGGCAATTTGTACCATAGATCATTTTTCAAAGGCATCTGGTCTTAAAAGTAAATATTAAAAAATGTGAACTGTTAACTCTTAAGAATATAAATATTACTGAAGTTGAAGGTATCCCAGTAAAGGAAGTTGTTACATACCTTGGTGTTAAACTTTGTAAGGATGAAACGGCACGAGGCTCTATGAATTTTGATCCCATTGTTGAATCTACTAAAAGGAAGCTTAATTAATGGCTACAGAGAGATCTATCCATCTATGGTCGTGTTCAAGAGCTGCTTACATTTCTCAGGCTTTATTTGTACCAAAGAATGTTATCAAGGAGCTGGATAGAATATTATTTAACTTTGTGTGGAGGAATAAACCCCATTATTTAAAGAAGAACATAATATGTAATCCCCATGAACAGGGTGGTTTGAATATACTTGATTACGCCAACTCAAATAAGATCAATTGGCTGAGAAACTTCATCAAAAATAATTATTCTCTCTGGAATACTTTCCCTAATAATATATTTGAACAGTTTGGTGGTATCAACGTTTTTCTGAAATGTAGTTTTGATGTTAACAAAATACCTGTAAAATTATTCAATTTTCACAAGCAAGTGCTATAGATGTGGTGTATGATTTTTAAACACACCTTTTCGCTACACATTTTTTACATTTGGAATTACATTACATTTTACATTACACACAAAAATAGAACTCTTTTTTTTAAATAATGGTTTGAGTCTTGGTTGGTCAGTTATTGAACTCTGACAATCAGTTTCTAAGCATTGATAAGTTGTATAGCAGATTCAACTGTCAGATTTCAGTTAAAGAATACTTCACTGTTTTGGGCTCAGTCTCTAGGAAAACTCTATCTTTATATAGAGATCAAAGTATATACTATAGTATAGACCATAGCTATGTCTCAAAGCACTTGTTTTTAGATAACATTGATATAATTCATGACAAGTGAAGCAACCAGATGGTTAGATCTTTATTTAGCACTCCCACTTTTACTCCTCCATCGAGATATGGGTGGACTTCAGTGTTTTTTCTTCATTAGTATGGGAAGATATGTGGTGTGTTTTCAGTCGTTATTGTATCACTAATAAAACCAAAGAAGTAGCTTTCAAGATTATGCACAAAATATATCCAGCAAAGGATAAACTACAGAGATTCCAATTGGACATAGATTATAGCTGTTCATTCTGTAATATTGAAAGGGAAACTGTTGAACATCTGTTTTTGAATGTACTTTCTCATCTTTTTTTGGCATAAGGTAGTTCAGTTTCTGAATCTGAAGCGCAAAATAAATCTATTTTTGGGTATGTCAAATGTATTAGTTCTCTTTCATGAAAATAATTTCCCAAAAGAAAAAGTATACATAATTGATTTATTTCTGTTGTTAGGGAAATATCATATCCACCAGAAAAGGTGGAGTGACTTAAATCCCAATTTGAATCACTTCAAGATAGCCCTTTTTAATTATTTAGATTGTATTAAATACTCTGTTAATAAGAAAGCCAGAAAGACTATATGCTTGTTAGATTAATTTGAAATTGCCTCTGCGTAATGCCCCTTTACATGTTTGTATGTTATTGTATTTGTCATTTTTACTTGAATTGTATTGTTTGTATTGACAAAATATAAAAATAAAAAGATCCGTTTCTTGTATTGAATATCTTCATTGGGTGTGGGGAAATTGATGTTTTTGGTGCGTCGGAAGGGTGTAGGCTATCCAGCAGAGCCTGATCTCATGAAATTCGGCAATATGTACCGATTGTTAGTGTCTCAAAAAACGGTACCTGTTTCCGAATTTTGCACAAGCGCCCCCTGAGCCTGTACTGGGAACTACTGACTAAAGGCTGTGATAGGCCGAAAACATCACGTGTGAGGGTAGTAGTATATGACGTCACGCGTCCCACTGCTTTTCTTGGCAAGACTTTTTTGTCAAAAAATTTTTCTTGGCAAAAATTGTTTTTCTTTTTTTTTCGTGATTCCCGTACCCCACCCACAACCCCTAAACATAACCTCACAGGAGTTCACGTAACTCGGGCTCATGCCCGAACTGTTAAGATAGTGTCCCTTTTTGCTACCATATTGTTACCAACAATTTTGAAATAAAATAAATTATAAAAAATAAAAAAATAATTAAAAAAATAAAATAAAAGTAAAAAAATGTCCCAGGGTCCCGCCCAACCCCTAAACATAACCTCATAGGAGTTCACGTAACTCGGGCTCATGGCCGAACTGTTAAGATTTAAAGAATCTATATTTGCACAACTATATTTTTCTATCACAAGCTTCTCTCGCATTATGTATCTTTCACGAAATCTCCTTACAGTCTACAACTGAGCATTAGTCAGTAGTTCCCAGTACATGCTCAGGGGGCGCTTGTGCAAAATTCGGAAACAGGTACCGTTTTTTGAGACACTAACAATCGGTACATATTGCCGAATTCACATGAGATCAGGTTGATCCAGCACTATGGACAGCGCACAACAAAATGCGACTGTGATATTCCAGCTGCGGCGGTAATTGTAGATTGAAATGATCCACATGTGTAACGTTGCAACTTAAAGGAACTATTGCTATGATGAAATGATAACATTGTGTGGGAGGATCTAGGTAGTCCTTTATTTCTTGCAGAGTACTTATCACTTGACTGCTTAATCTGTACCGTTGTTGCTCGTGGAGTTTCAATAGTGTGATAATAGTGTGTTGCAACGATTGTCTCAGCTCGTCTTCGAGTCCTATACATGTCTATATGTATACATGCCATTGTTTAAGGAAGTCATCCCCACAACACACCTTTATGCCTCCATTAATTTTCACCTGCTCTTTACAGGCGAAGAGATTTCGATAATTGCGTGAAATCTAGTACATTCAAGCGAATTAATAATTAACCACATGTATAATATCTCCGCTCGTTATTTGCGCGGTCCTCTCTTAAATTCATATTCATTAAGGAAAGAATCGCACCGTGCGATGACTGCCGTAGATCACGGGCAAACTGCGCTTCCAGTCCCGTTCGCCGGCTTCATACATAACAGGCATGTTCCATAAATTTCAGTTCAGTCAATTCAGAAAATGTAATTTAATTGTAAATTCACCAAATTGAGCTCAACCCTATTAGATTGAGACCCGATCTAAGCCGTTCTGCTCTGTATTTTGTGGATCGGAGGAAAGGTTCCTTCCTGCTTGCTCCAGTGAAATCTCTTCCTGTTTGTGCAGTGCAGCTATGATAGAGCTGCAGTGGCAAACCTGCCCCTTATGAGCACCGCCCCACCCTCAACCACTCTCTGGTAGTTTGTTCAACTTTCATTCTCATCCTTGGATCATACCATCATAGTTTTGGGGGTCAGTAACATGGGAATTGTGTGCTGCTGAAACCCGGCAGGTCTCTTTATTTTAGCCCCAGAGCAATAGCTGTTTTCTGCATGACTCATCATATAATATAAATCAAATAATTATTTACCATGTATGTCTGTGTGGCCACTAGCCATGGAACTGGAGTTGTGACCAGAAAGGTTTAAGTTCAGGTCCCAGGTTCATCAATATTACTCCTTTTATCAAGAAATTAAACCTATCCCGAAACTCCTCAGAAAATATCCAAGCTGTGTCAATGGAAAATGTATGAAATTTAATCTGTATTATCCATCCGTCTTGAACACCACTGAAAAAGAACATGTGTATCAAGTCCCGATAAAGTATGTAGATACAAGATATATAGAGAAAGGACTGGACCCCTTGAATGAACATCCACACACAGGAAGCAAGATTTGCTTGCTAGTCATTTATTTTCAAAGCTGGAATGATTCCCATACTCAGTGAGTTGTTCAGACACCAGAGAAATGCAGCAGAGGGACAAGAATAAAGGCACTGTTGATTGGGAGGGGCAGACAAAGTCCGAGGTGTAAAATCCGGGTTCAGAAAGTAATAGTTCTCCCCAGTATTTTGTGCAAATCACGTGCATTTCCTAATTAGAACAATTCTTCAGCCAGGAAGCAGAATGAATTAGTTAAATCAGCTGGCTGAGTTCATGGGTGGAAGAAACACATGGTAGGACTTTTACTTTCTGACCCCCTGGATTTTACACTTCTGGACAAAATGCAGGGCAAACGCAGCCATAGGAAAGAAGCAGGAAGCAAGCATCCAATCAGTTGGATGGTTTCACAGATATGTCTTGGATCTTGGCGTCTCCACAAAAAAAGAGGTAACTATATTTCTTGCTACCCGGACGGTTGGGGAACTGCACCTTGTGACCATCTGGTAGATGAATGTCAAAATAGTCACCGGTGAAGAGAATGGACACCTGGGAGAGAGAAGGAGAGATCACAAGAAAGTTAAAAAGGGGGGTGGAGAGAGAAGGCAAGATAAATTATCAAAGAAGAAAGTTAACACAGTCCATCTCACACAGACTGCAGTAAAAAACAATGTAATTACAAGATCACAAGAGATCTATAAATAAATATTAGAAACTTCACAATACAGGTCATGATATACTTTATATTTCTATAATCTAGTCTACATATCTATCCCTTGTTATTTTCTGCAATTTCTGATTGAATAAAGAACATGATACTGGAAGAAATGTAGAAGAGTTTGATATTCATTATTACTGTGTAGAACAGTCAGTGATGACATTTTCCCACTGGAGGAAACACCACTCTGAATGATTCAGCTGGAATATTTCTCATGAAGCTCTGCTGTGAGGGTACAGCATTTCTGCCCTCCTCCTAAAAGGGTCAATATCTCTTACATGCAGGATTGTGATAACCGCAGTTATCCATAGAATGGTGGCTAAAGATTTCTGGTTGAAGTGACTCATCTTAACATATTATACAAGTACGTTTGATTTAGTAGTTACAGGCTGATCCATTTAACACAGGTGCAGAGGACTGGATGAAGGCTCCTGTCAGGGCCTCCAACTCAGTGTCTCCCTGTCCCAGGCCTCACCTCAAACTCCTTCTCTGCCTCGAAGTCGAAGTCATGCTCTCTCTTCTCATCTTGCCAGGAGTTGTTTTTCTTGGAGTTGAGGACGATCGTGAGTACGTCGGATAAATGCTTGAAACGCACGTCAAAGTGCAGCGCAATGGCTTCCATGGAGTGGCCCACGTTGATCGAGAAACTGGATGAGAAACAGAAGCACACAAGACAGGGCAACCGATCAGAATGCAGGAAGTTATGAGACGGTGTGTTCTACATTGACATTTTTAAAAGGCGGAGGGATGATCATGGATGAAACGGCAAGTGATTTAGCAAGAGGGTAACAGGCCTCATAGAGACAGAGGCAGCACCGATGCATGACTCACCGACGTGGATCAGATTTGACGACACCTGTGACCTTCAGCGTCATTCCTGGCTTGAAGGACATGTTTTTCACCTCCAGAACCTGTTTATAACAGAATAGAAACAACCAGAAACACTTACGGTCAAAGGTTCTATTGATGCAAACCACTTTCACATTGATGCGTGCATTTCTCGTGTGATTATCTACAGCATGAAAGTATGCAAGCTTATCTGCATTCCATACACTGACTCTTTCACTTCTCTTGTGTATTAGAAATGAGAAGGTCAACAATCCTCTCAGCAGTGTGCAAAGACTGTGCCCCTTCTACAAGCACAGGCAGAATAGGGATTAGCATCACACTGAGAAACAGTTTTCTTATTAATCTATACCAGTCACCTTTCTCTTAGCTGTATCTCTTGTGGAAGTATAGTCTTTCATTGTGTCACACAAAGAGTATTTCAATTAGATGGAGTTGGATTAAATGAATCAAACAAATGACTCCATGTGCATTATTAACCGCATCACAGTTTCTATGTTTCTATTTTTGAGGCGAAGATCGTCTATACTTACACTCATCTTGGCAGTTCAGGTGCTAATTCTTCACAGCTGTATGGCTCTGCTTGAAATGCAAAGTAAAATGTCAGGGGTGATTCGCGTTTTTATGTGAAAGTGAGACAAGCCTTGGTGGGCTCTAACCAATCGAATCGACGGGAAATAGGCCCAAAGCAATTGTTCATGTCTTACTCGTGTAGAAACCAAATGAATAGCCAAATTTACTTTTAATGAGAGCTTTTGTGACAGCGGCAAATTGCAGTGAAGGGAATCAGTAAAAAAACAGTAAAAAAAGAACAGGTATTAACTTATGGGGCAGCAGTGCAGTATAATGGGTCGTGGACTGGGCCTGTAACCCAAAGGTTGCAGGGTCAGTTCCCAGGTGGCACGCTGTCGTTGTACCTTGAACAAGGTGCATTTGGTGCATTTGGTACTATGTACCAAATGCTTAAAAGTTGCTCTGGATACGAGTGTCTGCTAAGTAATGTAAGATATGATACATATAAAATAGAATATAATAGAATACATTTTATTTTCCCTTTTTAGGAACTTCAGTTGTAGCCCCAGCAACAACAAAAAGACATAGACAGTGGGGCAGACCCACAACACACAAACAAACATATCAAATAAAGACATTCAATAGAATCATTGCATTAATCATGTGAATTAAAGTGGAATACAGCCATGCTGCCATGATAAAAAATAGCCCCCGCTGTCCCGAGATGTCCAGTAGCATTAAGCAGTCCAACACACAAACTGCGCCTCCACGACTTTCCTCCATATACGCAGTGTTGCGGTTTCTGTACACTGTCGAAACAGATCCACGAACTGCGTCAACCTTCCCAGTCGTCGCCTCACTCCTCCCATGCATTATCTTCTCCTTCCATTCCCTAGTTGCCTTTTGAAGATTTCCTGCACTTTTCCTGCACTCCCGGATCAGTCTCGACATCTTCAACTCCGGAGAAGAGCAATGGTAAACTTTGTTGCTGCAGATCCAACGGACATTCCCGAGCATATGTTGCGAATGTGTCTCCATGGTGACGACCACAAACAAAATTATATTGACTAGACAATACATGTTCATGAGAGGATAAATCACTAACCTCTTTTATTTACATCACAATAGCAGAGGAAAAACACGTTGCACTTTCCCCTCCAGCTATTCCCTCATTGGTCTAGCTGTGCGGGTTCTACACTAGACAATTCATCAATATTATAAAAACGAGCAGCAGGGGTGCCCTGAAAAATCTCCAGCCCACTTCCCCGTCCTACAACAGACACACAGCGCATGAAAAAAACGAAAGCCAAAAGCCCGACACAACAAAATACATTCAAATTAACAAACATGAACACGAGAGACAGCTGGACTACATGTCGCCATTACAGTGCCACGTGACGTAATCTATATTGTGACAATCTAGCTGTTAGGAACGTTCCTAACAGCTAGATTGAATACTAGCAACGTCAGCTGTCCCTGCTGACCGTTAACGGCATCCCCGGTAGTCCCGGTTGTCAGCCTCCCCATTCACTCCCATCCATTTTCGGAACCTCACCAAAATGAATCGTTTTAAAGCACAAACTAACTAAGATAATACATTGATAAAAGAGAACACATCGAACACAAAATGCAGATAGCATATAGCATAATCTTAATAAGGAATTAAACTACAGCTGGTCAAACAGAAAGTCCAAACAAGGAAATGTATATAAATGTTCAGATCAAGAGGGCTGATGCAATGCAGTCTTCCTACATACATTTTGTATCTACACGCATACTTTATCAGGACTTGATACACATGTTTTACATTATTTAAATTAGCCTGTTCATTGGTGTTCAAGGCGGATGGTTAATACAGATCAAATTTTACACATTTTCCAATCCTGGATATTTTCCGTGGAGTTTCAGGATAAAAAGTTTTCGTAATAAAAGGAGTAATGTTGATGTACCTGGGACCTGAACTTAAACATCCAGTTCCATAACTAGTGGCCACACAGACATGCACATAAAATGTATTATTTGTTTTATATGATATGATGATGAGTCATGCACAAAACAGCTATTGCTCAGCTGCACACAATTCCCATGTTAATGACCCCCAGAGAATGATGGTTGACCCTTGGATGAGAGTGAAAGTTGAACAAACTGCCAGGCAGGGTAGTCCCGGTTGTCAGCCTCCCCATTCACTCCCATTCATTTTCGGGACCTCATTAAAATGAATCGTTTAAAAGCGCAAACTACGGCAGATAATACATTGATAAAAGAGAACACATCGAACACGAAATGCAGATTATAGCATAATCTTAATAAGGAATTCAACTACAGCTGGTCAAACAGAAAGTCCAAACAAGGAAACGTATATAAATGTTCAGATCAAGAGGGCTGATGCAATGCATCAAGACCTTCAGGTTATATGCCATGGGCTTGAACCAGGAGAGGTACATCGTTGGATTTGACTCATGTGAAGAGATCAGCAATGCAAATGGGTTTGGAAATAACTTAAGGCAAAGTACACGCTAATGGAAATAGACAGCTATTGGGCAAAAATGAAAATGTAAAAGAACATTGTTCATTGAATTATTCATTTCTTTTTTAAATTATTTTATTTTTGGCTCTACGCCATTTTCTAGTCATCTGAAGGCCTTCATAAATTGCGTCACCCCTCCTGATCTGAACAATCATATATATTTTCTTGTTTGGACTATTTTATCAGCTATAGGTTAATTCCTTCAGCTATAATAAGATAATAATAATAAAAATTCAATAGATTTCCCATTAAGTGTCTGTTGTCATTTATATTATCTTTAACAATGGACATCAGACCACCCAAGAGAAGATGGGCTCTCCCTTTATATCTGGGTCCCTTCCAAGATTTTGTCCTGCTGGGTTGTTTTTTCTCATCAACAGTCTTTTGCTCCAACTTGAGTTTTAACCTCACCTACAGGATCTTTTGAGTTTCAGGCTCGGCTTTGCCTAATTTTTGCTATGTCATGTTTGTGTAAAGTGTCTTTGTGACATTGTCTCTGTAGAAATACTAGAACAAGACTAATTTAATTGAACTTAATATTAAAACATGAACTGAACGTGAACTGAAAAAATAGGACTTAATGCTTATGTAAAGACAGACTTCATACATTTCTGGCCAATATGCCAGGAATATTTGAAATCTGCTAGCTTGCGGCAATAGGTGTGATATCAACTAAAGTGTTATCTAAATTATAATGCTTCAAAACTACCGTGATGCATTTTTTCTGATTTCCTTTAAACTAAATATTAAAACAATTCAAGCTCAGACATGAAGCATATTTTCACTAAGTTTTGCTTCTGTTACCAAAGCTTCCATTCAAATGTGAATTTGGTTCTTCATTTGGTTCTTTCAAGGGTAATACATGCACAGTTGCTTTTGGTCTATTCCAGGGGTCACCAACCTTTTTAAACCTGAGGGCTACCTTAAGATTCCCAAATGGCTTGAGGGCTACCAGCTCAAAACATATGTATAAACAAATCAAAAAAGCGTACAATATTCACACAAAAAACTATATTCATAACTTTTTGACAAGTATTTGTAAATTAATGTATTTATGTTTCATTGTCAGTGACATTTATTTTGTGCAAATGAACATGTCACAATTTCATTCAACAAAAAACAGAACTCAAATTGTTTTTTCCCAATACATGAGATTGTGTCAACTCCAACTTTGAATCTGATTTAATCAATGAACAATGATCAATTGACCAGGTAACATGGTGTTTTACTAAAACACTGTTCAGTCTTGTCTGTCAGTTAGTGAGAAACCTGGCATTCCATTTTGTCCACTAGTTTGCTGTATTCTGGTGTATAGTTTGACACTGCCACTCTCAGTGACTCCTGCAGATGTGAATCAGTTAGGCATGTTCGGTGTTTATTTTTTATAAAGTTCATATTGGAAAAGGCTGATTCAAAGAGATAAGTGGATCCGAAGAGACAAGCAACCTTCATAGCTGCTGTGCAGATAGATTTGTACTTTTCCATGTCCACTAGGTTCCAAAAGTTTGGGTTACTCAGATGTGCTTTAAGGTACAGGTCATTTTGCAAAGTTATTATTTCCATTTCCACCTTCCCTGCATCCAAGGTGAAGGTTGTACTTAGGTTCTCAGCTGTGCCTGTAATGTCCACTGACATAAAGGGATTTGAAATGAATAACACACATGGCTCAATTTGCTCAAAATCACAAAATCTGTTCTCAAACTCTTTCTTCAGTCTGTTAATCACTTGGCAGTATTTTTCTACAGCTTTATCAAAAGCCACAGATGCAGAGACATTGTCACTAAGAACTTTTTGCACAGAGGGGAAGTGCACAACACTTTTTCTTTTCAAATGCGCAGAGAAAATGTTCATTTTAGCTTTAAAAGCTTTTACAGCACTTATCATATTTGTGACAGTCTTACCTGTGCCTTGCAGCTCACAGTTCAAATTGTTCAGTTTTTCTGTGACGTCTGTTAAAAAGGCAAGGTCAAGCAACCACTCAGTGTTGTCCAAGAGGGAGGTGTCCTCTTCTCTGCTCTGCATAAACTCCTTTATTTCACCCAAAAGTGCCAAGAAACGTTTCAAAATCCGCCCTCTGCTGAGCCATCGGATTTCTGTATGCAGCAACAGGTCTCCATATTCTGCGGAAAGCTCCTCCAAAAGCACCTTAAATGTCCGGTGTTGTTTGGCTTTAGCGCGAATGCTATTGATGATTTTTACAACGGGGGTCATTACATGGTCAAACCCGGTCACTTTCGCGCATATCGCCTGCTGGTGGATGATACAGTGGTAGTGTAGGAAAGGTGGAAAGTCTGGGTCATTCTTGCAATGCGCAATGAAGCCCACGGCATCCTACCATTGCCGGTGCACCATCGGTAGTTACCGACACGAGCTTCTCCAGCGGCACTTTTTTCTCCACGAAGAAAGTTTTTATCGCGTTGTAGATGTCCACTCCTCGTGTAGTTGTCCTCAGCGGTATCAGCGTGAGGAGCTCTTCTTTAGTGGATAAATCGTCAAATACCATGCGAATAAACACCATTAGTTGAGCTGTACTGCTGCTGTCCACAGACTCATCACATTGGATGCTGAACCACCGGCATGTACTTAAGTCCTTGTCCAGCTGCTCATTCAAGTTTTCGGACATAGCAGACACTCTTCTGGTCACTGTACTTGCCCCAAGTTGTACTTCAGCCAGACTTGAGATAACATCGGACCCATTTTTATCGTCTTTAAAAACAGTCTCTGCGATTATCATCAGAGCCCCCTTAACAATCTCTCCATCAGAAAACGTCTTCTTGTTTTTAATCAAATAATGTGTAGCTCTGAATGAAGCTTCGGTTGCCTTTTTGGCCTTCTTCAGCGGTCTTGTGAAAAAGGTCTGCTGCTTGGTCAAAGCGGCCTTTAACTCACGCGCTTTCTCCGCCCGAAGCGCAGTCTTGGGGGGAAAGTTTGTGTTTAAGCTGCCGTGAGTGTTTTGATAGTGTCTCTCCACATTGTGCCGCTTTGAAATCGCCACCGTAGCTCCACAAATAAGGCACACACACTTATCTCGTATTGATGTAAAAAAGAACTCCTCTTCCCAGTCTTTGTTAAAAACATACGTTTTTTTTCTCTTCTCAGCCATGTTTTTTAGCGCGGTATAATCTTGATGTATTAGCTAGCAAAAGCGGGGTTAATTGTCATGCGCAGGTGACTGGTGAACTATGACCTCGAACTATACAGATGCATATTGTTTTGATATCTATATATATATATTTTTTAGATTAGCACCTAAAAATTCGCATATGTGAAACTTTCAATAGAATTTACATAAGGCGCAGCATTTTTTTTTTGCGAACCATAAGGGCGACTTGCTATTTTTAGAACAAGTCCCACGGGCGACTGAGAAGGAGCCAACGGGCGACCGGGTGCCCGCGGGCATAGGGTTGGTGACCCCTGGTCTATTCTAATGATTGGTTAAAGCTCACCAAAGGCTTGTCTCACTTTCAGGTAAAAAGGTGAATTACCCATTTCAGTTTACTTCGCATTACAAGCAGAGCCGTACAGCTGTGAGGAATCAGCAACTGAACTGCCAAGATGAATGTAATTATAAACGATTTTCTATTTAAAAGAAAATCAGAAACATAGAAACAGCAGAATGCTGTTAATGATATGTATGGAGTAATTTGTTTGATTTAATGAATTATCACTGATATGCTCTCAAAATGACACAAAGAAGGATGATGACTTCCACAAGAGATGCAGTTCAGAGAAAGGCGACTGGTATAGATTACTAGGAAAACTGTTGCTCAGTGTGATGCTAACCCCAGCTCTGCCTGTGCTTGTAGAAGGGGCACAGTCTTTTCACACTGCTTGTTTAAGTTTTCATCTAACTAGGAATGTGTTGACCTTCTCATTTCTAATACCCAAGAGAAGTGAAAGAGTCATTGTATGGAGAGAAGATAAAGTTGCGCACTTCCATGCGGCAGATAAATGAAAGTGAAATGCGGGCATCAATGTTAAAGTCGTTTGCATCTATAGAATGCCCTCGTGATGCTTTGACCATAAGTGTTTCTGGTTGTTTCTTTTCTGTTATAATCAGCTTTTGGAGGTGAGAAACATGACCTTCATGCCAGGACAGGAACTGAATGTCACAGGTCTTGTCAAATCCAATCCAGTTCGGTAAGTCATTACTGCCTCTGTCTCTATGACTCCTGTTACCCTCTTGCTAAATCACTTGCTGTTTCATTCATGATCAACCAAATGTCTTTTTAAAATGTCCATGTAGACCATGCCCTCTACTCTCTTCCTTGCATTCTGATTGGTTGCCCTGTCTCTTCTCTTCCAGTTTCTCGATAAATGTGGGCCACAACATGGAAATCATTGCGTTGCACTTCGACGCGCGTTTCAACTATCGCGAGGACAAGCACACTATCGTCTTGAACTCCAAGCAAGGAGGCCCCTGGGAAGAAGAGCAGAGAGAGAGTAACTTCCCCTTCGAGGAAGGGAAGGAGTTTCAGGTGAGGCTGGGGACAAGGAGACATTGGGCGCGCTTGTTTACAGATGCCCGTTAACCTCCTGGCCATAAGACGGGAAGAGACCAGGAAGAGTGTGACATCGCCTCTGCATTAGAACAGGCAGGTTGCTAGCCTCCTGCTGGGAGGGCCCGGTTAAAATCGCGTTACAACGCTGCTCAGCCCCTATATTACCTACTAACCCTGAGCCCCTAATCGAGCACTCCCACTGAGTTGGAGGCCCTGATAGGAGCTTTCATCCAGTCCTTTGGACCAGCCTGCAACTGCTATATGAAAAGTACTTGCATAATTCGTTAAGATGAGTCACTTAAGATCCTAAGCCACTATTCTATGGATAATTGCTTTTCACAATTCTGCATGTCAGAGATATTGTCCCTTTAAGGAGGAGGGCGGAAATGCTGTACCCTCACAGCAGAGCTTCATGAGAAATATTCATCATCATTCAGAGTGGTGTTTGGGTTATGAGAACCTCCAAATGTGAATGGCACCATTGAATCTTCTCCACAGTTATTGATGCCAAACTCATGTACATTTACTCCATTGTAATGTTCTTTATTCAATGAGAAATAGCAGAAAATAACAACAAAAGATAGTTATTCTGATCATAGAAATGTAGATCACAACCTGTATTGTAAAGATACGAAACGTGGATATCCACTAGAGGAAAATAGAGAAAGGAAACGGGAGAAAAACTCCCGACTAAAGGCCCGAAATAATAACGACCCCCTAATAGGGCGAGGCTCGCAGACTCGAGCAGAAATAAAACAGATAGGGGAACAATAATGGCGTAAGCTGAAAATAATAGCGACCCAAGAACATAGGGCGAAGCTCGCAGACTCGAGCAGGGAAATAGATAGTTAGGGAAAATAAACTTGGCGAAAGCCAAATGATAACAACCCAGTAAAATGGGCGAGAGCTCACAGACTCGAGCAGAGGGAAAACAAAACAAAACAGAGGCAAAAGAGACGGGAAGAAACCAAGGTACTGCCTAGAAACAGACAGGAGAGGAAAACCAAGGAAGGAAAAGAGTGAGAAGGGAAATGAAAACTCTAAAAGAAAAGAGAACTCCTATCTCACTAAGGCAGACCCCACATGTACTTCTAGTAGAAGCAAAAGAACAAGTGGTCACCAATTCCTATACCGTCAATACCTGGCTTTGTGTAAAGACAATGAAAACACAAAAGCACCGGAAGCAGGAAGCACCCTGCTTATATAGTCAGCGGGGAACTCAACACAGGTGCATAAGTACCCGGAGGTGGAAAAACCCCGCACGGCGGCGGAAGAAATGGGAGAAGAGCACCCACACGTGGCTCCGAGAGGAAACGGTTTTGGGTTGGACAGTGTTAATATTCTTCTTTGGTAAATTATCTCTCCTGCATTGTCTCCCCACCCCACTTTTTAACTTTCCGATGATCTCTCCTTCTCTCTCCCGGGTGTCCATTGTCTTCAATTTTGGCACTTTCGACATTTATCTACCAAATGATCACATGGTGCAGTTCCCAGACCGTCTGGATGACAAGAAATACAAATACATTTTTTTTGCGGGAAATGCCAAGATCCAAACCGTATCTGTGAAAACATCTGAAAGAGCAACCAAGAGATAGACATCCATTTTCTGGCTCCTGATTGGCTGCTTGCTTCTTGCTTCCTTCCTACAGCTGCGCTATGCCTGCACGATGGGAATCATTACAGCTTTGGTAATAAATTGCTTTGCAGAACATCTTGGTGCATGTGTGTGGATGTTCATTCAATGGGCCCAGTCTTTCTACATACATTTTGTATCTACACGCATACTTTATCAGGACTTGATACACATGTTTTACATTATTTAAGCTAGCCTGTTCATTGGTGTTCAAGGCGGATGGTTAATACAGATCAAATTTCACACATTTTCCATTTACACCGCTGGATATTTTCCGTGGAGTTTCAGGATAGGTTTCATGATAAAAGGAGTAATGTTCATGCACCTGGGACCTGAACTTAAACATCCAGTTCCATAACTAGTGGCCACACAGACATGCACATAAAATTAATTATTTGTTTTATATGATGATGAGTCATGCACAAAACAACTATTGCTCAGCTGCACACAATTCCCATGTTAATGACATGGTTGAAAAAACGGTTGAGAGTGAAAGTTCAAAAAAAGTTCAAAAAGTTGAAAAAACTACCAGGCAGGGTTAAGGGTGGGGCGGTGCTCATGAATGGCTGTTTTGCCACTGCAGCTCTATCATAGGTCCTGTAAAGGGGATTACATCCCCCACCATAGACTTGTGAGGTGTGGGGCTGCATTCTCAGTGCAGGCAGGTCACTCCAAATGACAAACATGAGAAAAAAACAAAACATCATTATACATCCTTATACATCACTGTTACACCTGCCCACATGATAACCTATTACTATAGACTAACCGGAGGCTTGGCTCTTACATTACAAACTATTGCTCAGTGTGATGGTAACCCCAGCTCACCCCGTGGTAGCAGCAGCTAACAGGCAATCCCAGAGCTGCTCCCCGTTGCCTAGTTAAGGCCTTATATTGGACTAACTCTGAGGTGTCTAGCACGGAGATCATTTTCTCTTGCAACATGGACAGTGGGAACCTTCTGTTTCCCACCACATTCCTGAACTAGGTTGGCCACTCTGAAAAAAATTACACTAAAAAACCACCCTGCACAGTAGTCAATATAGCATCAAGGCCAAGCTGTTAATCGACCACAGTACCTGAAACACCATACTGCAGTGCCTGAACTTTGCTGATTAAACAGCGGTGGCTCAATTGCTAGAACACGTTGCTGAAATGCAGACTGATGGAAAGATGACAGTTATTACATTACAGGCATTTAGCACACGACTTACACAGCATTTTGCATTCATACATAGTATCCATTGATACAGCTGGATATATACTGAAGCAATGCAGGTGAAGTACCTTGCTCAAGGGTACAACGGCAGTGTCCTAGCTGGGAATCGAACCTGCAACCTTTCGGTTACAAGCCCAGTTCCTTAACCATTATACTACACTGCTGCCCCATGCTGTCCGAGTCATCCAACCAGGGCCGCAGAAAACACTGACCAAATTGGCAGTAAATCAAAGTTTATCTTGTTACATTTAGCCAAAGTCCCGTACAGTCGACATTTCCACATTGACACCTATCGCACTGAAATATGTTGCTGTTATTGTGTAGAAACACACATGCTTTTGTATGTTTAAAAACAAAAAGTATTTAAATGCATTACGTAGGCTACTTATTTTGTGTGTATTATGTATATACTGCATGTGACTATTCTGAAATAAATTATTCTCATACAGCCTCTTCTTCAATTCAAACTTTAAACCATGGATGTGCAGCAGATGCATTCCCATGCCCATTCAAGCTGGTGCACAGATTTTTGATATCTGGATTTTTTAATATTTTATATTTTTATTTTATTACTATTATTTTTTCTAATATGTAGTTATGATCATTTTATATTATATATAATGACAAAAATAACCAAAATCGGTGCTAATTTTATGGTATAAAGTTGAGAAGGAACTATTTGCTTCCTTATAGAATCAATTGTTTTCAGAACTACCAACGACAGGTTTTTGCATAACTACGGACAAAATAGAACTAGTAACGAGAAATAGAATTAGCAACGAGATGTTTTCTGTTCAAATAGAACTAACAACGAGCAGTTTTGCATGACAACGCAAACTACATGCCAAAATGGCCTCGGAAGGATATTTAAATTTCAGCTGATTAAGTCGATAAAAATCAATAAATATAAATGTGACTATATATAATAATTGTTGGTAACCATGGTATAAGCGCAATAATGACCTCGGAGCCGGGCATTACAGTTTAAATGACCTCGGCTGCGCCTCGGGCAAAAAATAAATAAAGCCCAAAGCCCTGACCAAACCCATCATTTTGCAAAACAAACTTGCGGTAAACTTCCTTAAGTTGCTAATGTTTTATAATATAACATTTAATATTCATCCTCGATTTTACTGTGTCATTTATTCGCATTGAATGTGTGGTATTCGTCACATAATTAATGTTCATTCAGTTATCTTCAATTTATATTCAGCTAACATCAGCTAATTTGATTAGCTAGATAGCATACCAGCTGAGCTCGGTAGCCAAGCTAGACGCAATGCATCACCACCATTGCTAACCGCTAATTAACTCGACGGTGGCAGAGTAGTCTGTCACGGTTTGCCGCAGAAACCCTGTTCTGAAAACTCTTCCAGATAAAGTGGGGATTAAGGTTAGTGGGTTCACATGCTTGCTAAAAGCACAGTAGCTACATCGTAGCTGGCATAAACTTTAATCTGCATCCTGTAACCTAATCACAAACATTTACAAACGCAGACTCCGTATTCTTTTCCGATAAATTATTGGTTTTATTTTAAACATCCCCGTATTGAGTCAGTACAAACATACCGCTAACACTTTGGCTCTATTCCCCGCACATTTTCGTAATTCTTGGGACCTAAAAAAATGATCCAGGTGTAGAAATATCCGGTTAGATTTCTAGCTAGAGCAGCTGGCTAATGTTAGTAACGTTAGCTAGGCAATCACGGTAGCTAGCGAACTTATATGGCCAGTCAGCAAGGATTACTTGACAGCAAGGATAACTGTTAAATTAAAATGGCTTGCCATAAGCTATCGTTAGCTTGCTAGCTAAATGTTAAAACGACTTGCCATGAGATATCGTTAGCTTGCTAGCTAGCTAACCCAGCATTGCTAAGCAATGGTAACGTTCATGACAGGGGAGTACAGGGGGAGTACATAACAGGGGGCTATTGCGTACGGGAGGGGTTGGAATAGCTAAATTAATATCTAAATTGATAAGGTTATACAGGTATGGAGCAATTGATTTGAGATACTTAACCCATAGTTTGGCTGCTTGCTCCGAGACACTGGGCCTGTAGTGTAGCTGCAACATCCCCTTCTGTCTCATCTTACGAAACAGTATTTTTTTTCGTAGTAGACACATAGCTCGCTCCAACCAAATGCGTCCACAAAACAACAGCTTGTTCACGGTAGGCTACTAAGGAATGTTCTCCATCGACTTCCACTCAAAAATACAGCGTGTCTCCCTGTCCCAAGCATAGACTGTATAAAAATAGGTCCGAGTGAGGGCAGTGAGAACCATATAGAACCTATCTATGCCAGTGATCCCAGGACTCAACCTGTCCCTCTGATTGGTTCTGAACAAATGTTAATACCCTGTCCAAACGACACAATATTTAAAAAAATCAGCACATGCACAGGCATTAGATGAGGGAAAGGCACCTATTGCAATTACATTTTTTTTGTGTAAAAAATGTATTTACTGAGTATTTTGACCACATTGCTGCAATTGACTTACATGGGGAAAGACCTATACTGGAGCCAACCGCAGTGGCGCTAGTGAGCAACGGCACAATCTTCTACCACTGTTTCTGAGTCGTGCATTTCGGGTCCTACCCTCACGCACCCGTCTCATTATTGTTGGTATAGTTCCTTTAATAAACCAAAAAATATTTATTGTGCCTTCAATACACTTCATTTTTTCACATTTGTTGCTTTCTTTTGAGATGTTTAGTTTTTATTCTTTGAATGAACCGGCAACAGAACTCTGTTCTCTTCAGGCACAGCACTACCACACTGTTGATAGCAAGCACTGATGTCCGAATGTGGCCGTGACTAGAAAATGCCATAGAGCAAAACAATTAGAATTTTGAGTTTTGAAGTCATGTCTTTGAAATCATTTTCAAGTCTTGTCTTCCCATAAATTTAATCCAACTACGTCCCTCTGCTGGATTAAGCCCATGCCATTATACAACCTGAAGGCCTTTATGCATTGCATCACCCCTCCCGATCTGAACATTTATATATATTTTTATTGTTTGGACTTTCTGTTTTACCAGCTATATGTTAATTCCTTAGGATATAATCTACCATTCCATTTTGTCTGTTTTCTTCAATAGATCATCAAGTGTCTATTAGTATGTATATTATCTTCAACAATGGACATTAGGCCACCCAACAGATATTGGGCTCCCCTTTATATCTGGGTCCTTCCCTCTACTGGCTTGTTCTTTCTAATCAATATTTGAATATGTTTTTATCCAACTGGAGAGTTTTAACTTCTCCTGCTGGATGTTTGGGGGTTCAGGCTTGGCTTTGCCTAATCTTTCAAATTTAATTGAACTGAATATTTGATCACTGATTGTAAAATAATGGCATAGTCCTTATGAAGATCATTGTTATGCTGTTGCTATGGTAATCTCACTTTCTACAAAGATGCAAATGCAGTGCATTATTTCCATTATTTGATTATTACTTATAGAATAATGTCCTTTATAATAAAGAATTGCTCTTTTGAATTTCAGAGTGCACTGCATTAGCTTTGAGATTGCTATTACCAATGCAATGTTCTCTGCTCTTCCAAAGAACTAGGCTATTATTTGACTAGCAGTTATGATGTTTTGACTGTACGGCCACTATTGCATATTAGCCCATCTGCTCATTCTGTGTTTCAGTATTCCCTGAGAATATTTTCATTCTATTTACTTCCCACATGATGCATAGTGTCCTTTAAACCCTGCGTTTTCAACAGGGTGTCCGTGGACCCCTTGGGGTCCTTGGAATTACTGTAGGAGTTCCCTGGCCAGACTTGATATGAGATGACTATAGATTACAATTTAAAACCTTTTTGTAAATAAGTTTCTCTTTAGCTTACGATGGGAGTCCTCTGGGTGCTTTTGAGTCTAGGTACGTGTCCCTTGATCACAAAAATGTTGAAAATCCGTGCTTTAAACATGCTGCTGGACAGGTATTTTCATATTGAGAACACTAATCCAGAGTGAGTTGTAAAATGTAATTTTGTAATATTCCATGGTTCCACTGGTTTTAGATGCAGTTAAAATCTATAAAATAAAAATCTATTTATCTATTGCACTGTAAATTGTATTCCATAATACTTTCTAGTGAACATTTTTCATGTTATTTCCTTTCAATTGCAAGTTTCTTTTCTATGAATAAACTAGCAGCACCACGCCGTGCTGTTCTGGCACAACGCTGCTGACATCAAGCAGTAACATTCAAGTATTTTCGGTTATTTCTAGAAAATGTCGCAAAGCAAAAAACATAATGAATGACGCTTGTAATTGTAAATGCTTAAAGGCGCATGGACAAATAACAGATTATTTATATTAGCATGCACACTCCATGGGTGAAGTATCAATTCAATTTGAGCTAGTTGTCGAAAATGGTGCTGTGTTCTAGAAGTACAGTACCGAGGGAGAAGGCAGTCTCAGAATCGGTACAACATGCTTGGATCGTAACAAAAAACAGGCTTGGATCGTAACAAAAAGGCAGGCTTGGAAATAACGCTCAAAAGTGCACTGAAAACAGGAGGCAACAATTTCGCGAAGAAAAGATATGAACACTGATCTTAAATGCAGGTGTAGACAGGTGCAGACACTTAGCTTGAGAGCAGCATGCGAATGGAAATCAGGTGTGGAAGGCTTACAAGGTAACAAGATAATTAGTAATCGTTAGTAATAAACCTATCCTGACCTAGCGTTAGTAAATGAGTAAATGACATGCACGAGAAACGTAAGGTAAACATGAACACATGGTTAGAGAGTTAGTGTTACCCAATCCTGATCTAACGTTAGTAGATTAGTAAACTAGACACGGGAGAATGAAATAATTAGGAAAGCGTGAGCGACAGCAAGAGAGATAGAGAAAGCGTGAACGGCTGAACGCAAGGCTGCGGAAAAACACGGAAATGTGTATGCTAAACAATGAACGGAAAACGAATCAAATATAAAACGTGACATGACGTGACTAGAAAACAAATCGTAACAATAATCAAACATGAAACGTGACATGACATGAAAATGAAACGTAACAAGAAATAAACATTAAACGTGGCGTGACTAGACTAAACATAATACGTGACACTAACAAGAAATCTAACTAAGACAAGAATGAAACATAAAACATGACATGACAGGCTAGAATAGTGACAAATAATGCTTTTCACCACCTTTCTGTACATAGAGTTTTATAGTAGATATTATTATGTCATCAACATCACATTGATTGAAATGACAAGTACATGGCACCGACAAAGTTCATTTATTAAACACAGGAAAATAAATAGAACATTATGTATGGAATATAGGAACACACATGGAACATTATTATGGATCATAGTAACAACCATGGGGCATAGATGTGAGGTTGGGGAGATCTCTTGGGAATCAAGCAGCTGCTTTAAATAAGTGCAGGTGGCCTCAACTGTGCCAATGCATCAGAAGTGCTTGTGGGTGTCAATACTGTAAGTGTATGGTTATTTTATATCAATTTACAAGAAATACAATTTACACTTTGGGACATTCATTATGAAGGAACTGATTTTTTAAAAAGTGTGCAATGTAAATGTAACCAAGTGTAGTGTGAAAGTTACTGAAATGAACTGGGAATGTGCATACACAGCAAAAATGCCAGTGTAAATCTAACACTGCTGGTGTACATTAAACATCCTAGGGAGTTAAATGTACACCACAATTTTTGCTGTGTAGTAGAGTAGCATGTCACTGCACTTACTGCCAGTGTAATATCCGACATCTCAAATGTTTTGCTCATGAAACAGGAACCAGGAACAAAGAGGAAATTAACAGTTGGACATAAGTGGAAACAAAGCTATGAAGTTTTATCTGAATTCTAACACAATAAATGAACATGAGGCAGTTTTAGAGGGCCCTAAGGGCTCTATTTTCAAACCAGTGCAAGGGGACGGTATAGTCAAACGCAAGCTTGTTGACAGCATCAACGTCTTAAAACTGGCGCTATGGCGTTTCTCAGCAATACCGCTAGGATCAACAAATTCTCAACATAACATCCTTTCGCTTGGGCTGCAGTGGGATGGGTGGCGCTGTCTGGGGCGTGTTCTAAAATACTTTCGGCTCAGTGACAATTTGAACCAACGAAAACCCATTGCGTTATGATCCGCTGGAACCACCTCTTAGCGGCAACGCAATAGACTCTGGCAATTTGGCAACTTGTTAGTCATGTAGTTCTATAGGTGATGCCAACATTACACTTCCATTTAATGAACAAATAGCCTATAATTATTATTAATTAATTCATTTTAATTTAAACTACTAGAATAAAACAGGACAGCTTACAAGAAACTTGCGATCATGTAGGCCAATAGCCTATAATATATAAATTACACATTGACACAGTTGAATCATAAGCCTACCATTTGAATCATAATTATGCCTACATCACCTCATGTAGGCTAATTAATGCATTCGCCACCTCCTCCCGTGCCTTCCGAACTTCTGGGAGACGAGGTGGTGTGGATTGTGATCCATAAATTACTAGTCCTAGCCTGTACTTCTGTTGCAAGTATGTCTGATTCCTGTGCGGAAAATCGCTCTTGTCGTTGACGGTCCAGTGCGTTTGGGTTGCTCATTATGAAATTGCATGGAGCGATTGCGTTCCAACGCGATTGCGTTTTAAAGCATGAGAACAACAATTTGATTGGCTACCATAGAGACACACCTTGGACGTTTAAACCCAGCCTTTTAGCAATACCGCCATAAGGTGCGCCAAGATTGCCGTCATGAAATTACCAAATTTCTCGCCGACACGCCCTCAGAGCGATACCGCCAAGCGATTACTCTTGCGTTCACCATTGCGTTTGGTTTATTAAAATAGAGCCCTAAGGGCTCTATTTTCAAACCAGCGCAAGGGGACGGTATAGTCAAACGCAAGCGTGTTGACAACATCAACGTCTTAAAACTGGCGCTATGGCGTTTCTCAGCAATACCGCTAGGATCAACAAATTCTCAACATAACATCCTTTCGGTTGCGCTGCAGTGGGATGGGTGGCGCTGTCTGGGGCGTGTTCTAAAATACTTTCGGCTCAGTGACAATTTGAACCAACGAAAACCCATTGCGTTATGATCAGCTGGAACCACCTCTTAGCGGAAACGCAATAGACTCTGGCAATTTGGTAACTTATTTGTCATGTAGTTCTATGTAGTGTCTATAGGTGATGCCAACATTACACTTCCATTTAATGAACAAATAGCCTATAATTATTATTAATTAATTCATTTTAATTTAAACTACTAGAATAAAACAGGACAGCTTACAAGAAACTTGCGATCATGTAGGCCAATAGCCTATAATATATAAATTACACATTGGCACAGTTGAATCATAAGCCTACCACTTTAATCATAATTATGCCTACATCACCTAATGTAGGCTAATTAAACAAACGATTAATTTAGTCTTCAATCAATCATCAGCAGGGTATATAAGTGACTATTTATGGAGGCCGGTGTTAGTGGCCTAAAAGGATTCAATCCCGTGACACTGACGATGGAGTACGTGATCGGTCGACGTTTGCGGCGACGACGACAATACACAGAAAGGATATACTTTCAGCGGGTGTCCTTCCTCAACTATACGGACAATGAATGCAGTAAAAAGTTACATCTTTCCAGAGAAGCAGTAGCCTACATCTGCCGCATCTTAGAGCCGCATCTTCAGAGTGACTCCAGAGGAGGACATGCCCTACCCGTCCCAGTTAAAGTTACTGCCGCGCTTACTTTTTATGCGACTGGGTCATTCCAGCATACCGTCAGTTCCACCTCCGGAGTCTCCCAAACAGCTGTCAGTGCTGCCATTCAGGCTGTGACATCAGCCCTGGTCAACCAGGCCAACAGGTATATTATTTTCCCTTCGTCGCCAGAACGCCAGCGCGAGACAAAACTCGCATTTTTTCTCAAGTGTGGGTTCCCTGGGGTGCTTGGTGCTATCGACTGCACGCACATTCAAATCCGCGCACCACCCGAGCATGCAATAGTTTTTGTCAATCGCAAAGGCACACATTCCATCAATGTCCAGGTGACATGCGATGCCGGCTGCAAAGTCACACATGTATTTGCCAATTACCCAGGTTCAGCCCACGACTCCTTCATTTTGGCAAACTCTCAAATTCCTGGAGCCTTCGAAGGGAACGTGGATGGGTGCTTATTGGGAGACAACGGGTACCCTTTGAAGAATTGGCTGATGACACCATACATCGCACCCAGCACTAGAGCACAACACATTTTCAATCACCGACTAGCAAAGGGTCGCGTTGCCATTGAGAGAACATTTGGCCTACTCAAAATGAGATTTAGGTGTTTGGATAGGTCGGGTGGATCACTGCAATATACCCCTGAGAGCGCAGCTGCCTTCATGGTGTCCTGTTGTGTGCTGCATAATATCGCACATCTTCACCAATGTGAAATTCGCCTGCCGGAAGACGTACTTCAGCACCACAGACAGCGACAAAATGAGCTTGCCCCACCTGCATCAGTGGCCGCGGTCCCCATCACAGCCAGAGGAAATAGAAATCAACTGGCTGAGCAGTTTAATAGGGCTAGATAAATGGTAAGTATCGGATCAGCTTTTAAAATGAACATTTCAATGCATGTTCCCACGTAGAATCATACGCACATCCAAGTTGAAGGTGCTGGGCTGAGATGAATCAAGTGTAATTTTAGAAAGAAAGCCCGCACAGTAAATGCTCATACACACCTTTATTCGTGATTGCACACGTTAGACAACATTTCGATCCGGTGAGGATCTTTGACGAAGATCCTCACCGGATCGAAACGTTGTCTAACGTGTGCAATCACGAATAAACGTGTATGAGCATTTAAGTGTGCGGGCTTTTTCTAAAATTCTATATGCATGTTAAATCAAGGATTTACAAAGCAGGCATAAACTGAACTCAAAATTTATTGCAGGCTTTTTTTAAACAAGGCATTGAAACATTTAAAAATACAGAACTTAACATTCGTTTCACTTTTTGCCTTTCCCTCGGCCTCTCCCTCGGCCTCTCCCACCTCTTGTTTTAGCAACACGTCGCAGAGGATGGACAGCTGCTGGGGAATTGCTGGAAGGTAATAATGGGACTGGAGAGGGATGGGGGTTGGAGGAAAGGGTTTGGGGGAGTAGAGTGGCCAATCGCTCCACAGCTACGGCCAAACGAAGAAGAGTATTGCTCATGTTTAATCGCATATGCTCCATCCGGATGAGCCGGGTATTTATGGAACCGATGGCCACCCTTATCCCCCTTAATTCACGCTCCAGCATTGTGAACCCGTTCCTCTGCTGGTCCAAGAAGGGCTGGTCGTCTCCACTTCTGCGCCGGCGTGGTTTGCCTGGGAGGAATGGACCTGGGCTGTGTTAATTGCGATGTTTCTGCCTCAGGTTCACTGGACACTGGATTCGGAGGGGCAGCAGAGCAGCTTGGACCAGGGACGGCAGAGCCATCTGCCAAACACATTTTTGTTTGTTAAAATGAATAACTTGTATAAAAGTATCACATGTTGCATAATTAATGCCCATTTTTGTTTGAAAATAAATGGCATGGCTCAAAATTATATAGTCTGGTTCTTGCATTGTTATATAAATAAATTAGTCTCACCTGACAAACCAACCTCCAAGCCTCCGAATCCATCCACGCTCAGTGGTGTCAACGTAGAGGAGGCCACTTCCTCTGCAGTAGTGAGGTCTTGGGTGGACTGGGGGCCTCCTCCAGTCGCCATCGCCTGCCTTTTTTTAACGGCCAGCTTCTCCTTACCCCTTCGCCGCAGGTCATTAAATCGCTTTCGGCATTGACAGGCCGTTCGAACAGGGCCTATATTGGCTGCATTTAATGCATTCGCCACCTCCTCCCATGCCTTCCGAACTTCTGGGAGACGAGGTGGTGTGGATCGTGATCCATAAATAACTACAGTCCTAGCCTGTACTTCTGTCGTAATTATGGCGGATTCCTGTGGGGAAAATCGCTCTTGTCGTTGACGGTCCAGTGCGTTTGGGTTGCTCATTATGAAATTGCAAGGAGCGATTGCGTTCCAACTGGCTTCTTTTTAAAGCATGAGAACAACAATTTGATTGGCTACCATAGAGACACACCTTGGACATTTAAACCCAGCCTTTTAGCAATACCGCCATCAGGTGCGCCAAGATTGCCGTCATGAAATTACCAAATTTCTCGCCGACACGCCCTCATAGCGGTACCGCCAAGCGATTACTCTTGCGTTCACCATTGCGTTTGGTTTATTAAAATAGAGCCCTCAATGTCGTTGACCTTCATAAATCAGGCATTGGCTATAAGAAAATAGCTTTATGTCTAAAACAACCTTTTTCCACCATTAGGGAAGTTAAAGCAACTGGTGCTGTGATGAACCTGCCTGGAAGAGGACGCGAGCGTAGTTTGACTTCACGCACAGTGAGGAGGATGGTTTGAGAGGCAAGACATTTCTCCAAGGATCACGGTTGGAGACTTGCAGAAGTCGGTTGCATCCTGGGGTCACTAAGTCTCCAAAAGTACAATTAGACACCACCGCTCTGCCAACAAGCTATCTAGAAGGCCTGCTAGACGAAAGCATCTGCTGTCATCTGACTGGGCTGAAGCCAGGGGCCCCCAATATTTAGGGGGCCCCCAAAATTAGTTAACAGAATAAACTATTGATCTGTTTAAGCAGATACACCTTGAATGTCCCTTTGGAATGCAATCCCGGGCAGGCTTTCCACATTCTACAATTCCTTGTTTGTCCAAATAAGGTCTGGCCAGGAAGAGGGCTGTAACACCTCACCACCAAGAGAACCCCCTTCTCCTCCAGGAAGAGAAACTGCAGTCTACTCCCCCCCGATCTAGTGATAGCAATAAAATACTTTGTACGACGGTGTGTGATCTTATGATTTTACCTGTCATTTATCTAGATACCAGATGAGGTCCAGGTGATGGCCACTCTGTGATGCAGATACTTATGTGGACAAGCGCATGCCTGATAACCTACAATCCCCCCTCCAAACACATTCTTTATTCCTTCCCATGTATTTTGCCCCCTCTTATACTCTTACATACCCCACATTTCAATTGGTATTAATCCCAATTCACCACATTTATCATATTATCCAGTTATTCACATGTACATACATAAGATGCTTTATACATACAGCGTTGTTTCAGACCAGAATATTTTACAAGAACCTTTTACGGCCTGTGAACAGCCCTGGGCTCCCGGCGTCATTAGGAGTAAAAGGGTCGCAAGGCTGTCCAATGTGCTGAAGAGTGCCTTTTTCAACCTGTAATGTCCATTCATTCCAGCTGTCGTTTACGACTTTGTGCTTTTTGTGGCTCATAGTTGTAGCGCAGTGGAGTTGGAAGTCCCATGTGAAGAGGCAAAGATAAACGTGGTGGGTAGAACAGTAGATTCTTAGGCCACCTGGTGAATTGTTTTATTGCACCCTCAAGGAAGTCGCCACAAGCTCAGTAACCCAGGGTTTATAATTGACAATCCAGAGGATCAATTATTTTCAGTCTTACAGTACCTTCTGGCTGTGAGGTGACAGTGCTACCCACTGCACCACCCTGTCGCCCCGGGAATGTAAAATTGCAAGTCCTTCTGGGTAAGAGTGTTCTATGGAAATTGGGGGTAGGACTAGATTAAGCTATAAATTACACTGGAACAGTATGGAACCCATGGTTGGCTAAATGGCTGTAAGTCATCAAGGGTCTGAGGTATCAAATGAGCCTCAAACCATCACTCTGCTGCCAGATATGCAGTAGATATGGATGGGTCACTTTAAGGGTTGTTTCACCTGACTTATTTTTCCATAGATTTCAAAAGGAGATCCATTCAAATGCAGAAAGGTTATCGTATTGCTTGTAAGAGTACCTGAAAATAGGATAAAGAGTATTTTGATATGCTTTTATACCCAGTCATGATAGCATCACCTATTTACCTGTGGAATATTCCAAAGAGGTGTTTTTTGAACTTCCCAGTCTTTTTTTTTTTTTTGCCCCTGTCCAAACCTTTTTGGAATGTGTTGCAGGCATCAAACTCAAAATTAGAGTATATTTACAAAAATCAGTAAAGTTGATAAGGTAAAACATGAAATATACTGTTTTCAATTAAATATATGTAAAAGACAATTGACAAGTTACTGCTTTCTGCTTATATGTGCATTTTACATACTGTCCCAACTTTTTTCGAATTGAGGTTTGTACTTGTAGTTCACCGATTTGAAAAATATTCCAGAATTAAGGTCCTTGGCCACCCCTCAACCTATGTGCAAAGTTTCATCCAAATCGAAGTGTAGGCACTCGGGCTGTTATGGACAGAAAAAACGACACAGAGTAGGTCGTTGATCTGGAACTGGGCCGGCTCCTCGTCATTGTATGACGTTCTGGAGGAAAGCAGGTTGAGGAACATCTTGAGCAGGACCATGTTCTCTCCTGTTACATTGGAGATCTGGAAGATGGACGACATCTCTCCCCCCATCTTTCATGTTATTCCTTGATAAGATGACTATAGAAAACTAATAGGAGTTGATTGCATATTGCTTTTTTTTTGGAATAAGACATTATGAAATAACATAGGCCTCGAGCTTCAAGTGAAAAGAATGAGAGCTGGAGGCTCTTTATTTTTGCACTGAATTTTCAGCATGATAAAAATGGAAATTACCATTGCAAATTTCATGAAATCTAGTCTTCAAAGGGACCATACCATTATATTTGAATCATTGATTAAATATTCTGTTGAATTTTTTTTTTTTTGATAGAGCATTTTTAGAGAGACACTTTCACAAAGATGCTTTACAGAAACAGGATGGAGGCAAAAAAGCACCTGACCCCCCAGAAATCCAGCAAGTGAGTTAAACACTCTCCATTAGGGATAAAAAATAAAATAAAAAACTCAAATGGTGGTGAGAAAGAACAACCCATTGGGACTAAATATTGGAAGGTAGATATAGAGGGGGATGTCCATTGTAAAAGATAACGTAAATGGTAATAGATAGTAATGAGGTAATGAGGAATTAATTGGAGCAAACAAACAGAGGGGAAGGGCAGATAGCCTGAAGAATTAACCTAGCTGGAAAACCAGAATGTCAGTAGAAATGTATATTAATATTCATATTGTGAGGGTTAAGGTTCGGAGAACCAAACGCGACCGATAAGGATTTCTAAAAGATTTCTAGAGAGAGATACGCCACAAAACGCGAAAGTAGCAGCACCAGGATTGGGATAACACCGGATTGGGAGAAATACTTCCCTAGCACTAGGCAAAACACAGCAACCTCCAAAAACTGAGGCGATCTCGATAAACAGCGAGAATAACTAACAAAAGAACCTCACACACTAAATAATTTGGCGTAACAAGAGGTGATGAAACAAAACTAAACTCGAAAAAACGAGCGAAGGAAAAGAATAGAAAAGACCTGTTAGCCAAAACTCTTGTGGCAAAAGAGCTGAACACAACTGGCGACAGGTAAAAATAATAAAGGATAAAGAAAGATTGGAAAGGAAAGAGAAAACCAATCTAATCCTAAATCTTATAACCGGACTTGCTGCGTTTCCTATTCGTACGAACCAGAAATGCAGCGACTGAAATTCCTATACCTTACCGACTTCGTATGTCAACATAGCAAAGACAATCTCGAAGTGCAGAAATACAGAAGTCCTGAGGTATTTATAGCCAGCAGGAAACTTAAAACAGGTGAAGGGAATAATTGTCGGGCAAGACACGAATACCGGAATGGAGGCAAAACGTAGAAAAGCAAAGGCTGCAAATAACCATGACACATATCAAAAGGGCTGATGCAAAGCATGAAGGCCTCCAGGTTATATCATGCTGTGGGCTTCAGCCAGGAGAGGGACACAGCTGGATTAGACTTGTAGGAAAAGAACAGAAAGGCAAATTGCTTTGGAAATAGTTTATTACACAGGCAGTTTGCACGTGAATGGGAAGAATCTGCTATTGTACAATAATGAAAAGGTGAAAGAACAATCATCATTCATTTGTTGCTCTATGAGATTTTCTAGGCACAGCCACACATATTCAGTGCTTAGTTTCAACAGTGGCAGTGTTGTACCAGGCAGGGCCCGTTCTTGGCATAGGCCATATCGGCAGTTGCCCAGATCACTATCCATTTGGGGAGGCACCATCATCTTGGGTGGGGTGCTAAACAAATGGGGAAAATGGGGAAAAGGAGCACATTGCGTTCATGATAGTCAGTGAACTCCCTCTTAGAACGCTACCTTTCCTCATCCGCTGGTACGCGATCAGTAACTATTACATATTACACTCTGGCCTCCCCATTTGTAATTGTTACTCTTCGAATTTAATAAGTGCCTAACCCTCTCCTGTTTCTTTTCCCTGGGGCTTCTGCCCTTCCTTCACCTTGAGCTGCGGTCTGCTCCAGTCCTGCCCCTCGCCCTGAGTCTGCAGACTGGTCCTGCCCTGTCCCTCCTCTGATTTATGCCCACACCTTGACACAACCAGAGTCCCAGATGTACCACCCCACCCCTCTGAGTTGCATATTGTACATCTTTTCATTGGACTTTCTTCTACCAGCTAGTGTACTAGCTTAAATTAGACCCTGCCAGCCAGCGAAGGATGGGCTCCCCTTCTCTAGCCAGGTTCCTTCCGAGATTTCTTCCCATTGGGGAGTTTTTTCCCGCCACCGTTTGAGTATTTTTCTTCCCACTGGGGTGTTTTTACCTCGTTTGCTGTTTGGGGGTTCAGGCCTGGTTTTTACCCAATTCTCCTTCTGTTTCCCTGTACAGTGTCTTTGCGAGAATTCTCCGTAAAAAGCACTATACAAAATAAATTTAATTTAATATTTCATACTTCTTCTGATCACCACAAGGTAGCAAAATGACGTAGGATCAGGACATTTGTATTTGACTTGACCGTCATCTTCGGCAGAATGTAAGGCCAACTCATGATCATACTCGCCTAGAATGTAAAAAGGATAGTTTCAGTGCTCACTTGACCCTCGTTTATTGTGAAACACATATTAAAGAAACATAAAGGACAGAAGGAGGACAACATGTCTTCCAGATACCAACAATTGTTAAAGTAATAATGTATTCAACATGTATGATAGGAATAGAATGAAAATGTACTAAGGCAATACTGACAGGCTAATATACTATAGCAGGTGTACAGTCATCATTGGGACTGTTATAGTTGGGGATGATGCAATTTTTACTGTCAACACTATGTATGTATGTATGATATGTATGAGATTTATTATATTTTCTTGTGTAGCTATGTCTTTAGTAATGCTGAAATTAGTAAGTGCAAGGCAAATTTCCCTACGGGGACAATAAAGTATATCTTATATCTTATTATACAGTCAATGCCCCATGGTAAAGACACATGGAACATGATTTATCAAACATCAGAGTATACATGAAGCATGATTCATGGGAACACACATGGAACATACATAGATCAGAAGTTGTGGAGAGTTGAGCAGGTGCTTTAAATAACTGTTGGTGCCCTCACATGTCAGTAAATATAACTAAGACTGTAAAGTAAAGTATATACTATATGAACACACGACACATTTTACGTCTTTATTTTTAGCATGATACTGAAATAAATAAAGCTCGGATGTGAAGGAGATTGAGTTGCGCAATAGTCTTGCTTCAGTAGGCAAATCTGTCATTCAAATGTGAATTCACCACTATGCATATTTCTGAAAGCAAGTCATGAAGTGATCCAATCAGGCACTAATGTGACTCGATTTGCAATCGATTTGAATAGCTTGAGTTCCCTATAGCTTGTGACTGGTGACCTGGCACATAAATACGAGAATCCCGCGTTACAATATTACTTCGCATTTGAACCAGAGCTGTACAGCTGTGAAGAATCAACACCTGTCACCAAGATGGCTGTAAGTCTAGAGAATCTTCGGTTACAAAAATAACAGAAACAACGTAATGCCGTGACATGCCGGTGTTTGGTGATGGGGCACTGCGGGTCTAACGGTGTTTGTTGATGGGGCACATTGCTTGCACATTTTGGTTTCACTGCTGAGGAAATTGGTTTACTTTTTATTTAACTACGAGTGTGGACTTTCTAATGTCTAATACCAGTGAAAGGGTCAGTGTATGAAATACAGATCACTTTGGAAGTGTGTATATATGCTGCAGATAATCACAAGAAAGTGAGAAAATCATGGATCAATGTGAAAGTGGTTTTCATCTATAGAAGGCCCTTATGATGGTTTTGTCTTTGTGATGTTTTATCCTCTGTTCTAAATAGAAAGTCGAGCTGATAAACGTGCCCTTCAAGCCGGGGATGCATTTGACTGTCATTGGTGTCATCAAACCCGACCCGGTTCGGTGAGTCATTGCTGCCTTTGGGCTCTATCTTGGCGATCTTAGCGCTTTGTCTAAACGCGTGGCGTAAAGTGCATTTAGGGCGTGTCCAAGTCCACTTTTGCTAGTTTGACGGTGTGTTTTTTGAGAGCTAAGCATGGCGCAACGCGCAAATAGTCTCTTCATTAATTATAGGTGTGTCTTGGGCGTGACATGCAATAAATCTATCAAAATGTCATATCCCATTCCCTTTAAAAGCTTGCTTTTCCACCTTGGCGGATTGCTTATATGATGGCAAAACAGACATGCCCGTGCGTGTTTAGTGCTAAGGAATAGGCTATGATCAATAATAGTATGATCGATATTATTCGGACTAACCATTATAAGTTCCTGGTAATTCCCGACAGTGCTGTTATTTTGCTAAATATATGCGGTTAAATTTCGTAAAAAGCACCTGTAACAGCTGAGAATAAGCTACCTGCTCCTGTTAAAGCGCACATGCAGAGAATGGCATTATAATTAATTGTGAATTAATTGTTCTCTTTAAAATAATTTTGTTTAGTTATGGTAGGCCTATAATAGGTGAAATCAGCGGGGTTTTAATAAGCTGAGAGTATGGAAGCCTGGTCACTGTAATTTAAAAAATATGAAGGCTAAAATTCAGTTAACATGGTGAAATTTATCTCCGTTTTTTAACTGTAGGCTATCGAAAAAACCGCACAGCGAATCCCGGGGACTGTAGTCTAGGCTATTTGAAAAACAGTAAATGCAATATTCACTGGACAAGGTTTTGAACTTTTTTCAGTCAAAAGGATTCTATTTACTTACAGGCTGTATGCCTAGATGAACAGAGTTGTATTGTAGCCTAATGACATGTGAAGCACATTTTCAGAACTCAAATGTCCATCTATTGCAGTGCGCGAGTTTTCAATTGAATGACAATTCACGCATTAGGTATAAATGACAATTTGCATATTACGCTTGATATAGGTGTGATCAGCTCCTTTTTAATGGATAGCCATTGTCCCGTAACAGAAGATTGTCCCCCCAGAAGATTACAGGAATTATTGGCAAATATATAGGCTGAGTCATAGCTTGTTCCAGGATAATTGCAAATAGTCTATTCATGTAACCGTACACATACCACCGCACATCGCCTGGATGTTGTTGGAGTGCGCTGAAAGCAATTTAATGCGGCATTCCCCTTCGCTGAGGGACAGGTATGTGGTCTTTGACCTGTGCAACTGCTAATTATTATTATGCATTTTTTGATATAGCCTACACAATAATATTTCACATTGTAATCTTGATATTTTTAGTCATGCTTGTGCGTGCCCCTGTGTGTAACAGACTGGAGGGTGTACGCGCATTGTGCACACACCTATGTAGATGCACTTCTATGCGCCGTTAAAATAACGTGTAAACAACTGCGACATGACTTTAGACCAGGTTTTTGGTGGTTCTAGCGCAAGCGCTTTCTCACGGCTCAAGATAGCAATACACCAAAAATAATCCTGGCCACACCTCATCTTAAGACCAACACGCCCAGTTCTCTAGCTATGGGTGCAACATCACTTGGTATTTAACTGACATAAGCACGAGGGGCTATAATGAACCCTATGCCAGGTGTAAGATAGCAAAGACACTTGCGTTTGGGTTAGCGCCGCTTAGCGCCGGGTGTAAGATAGGGGTTTCTGTCTCTATGAGGAATGTTTACACTTCTTTTTTGCTAAATCTTTCCTGTCTTAATCCACGATCATCCGTCTGTCCCTTTAAAACGTCTACTCACTTTCTGCATTCTTATTGGTTGCCTTTGTTTCTCTCCCAGTTTCTCAATCAATGTGGGCCACTCCGAAAGTGACCTCGGGATGCACTTCAACCCGCGCTTCAACTATAGTGTGGACACAAACACGATCATCATGAACTCCCGGAAGGGCGGCTGGCAAGAGGAGGTGAAGGACAGCAACTTCCCGTTCCATGCAGGGCAGGAGTTTAAGGTGAGGCCTATAACAGGGAGACACTGTGCTTGAAGCCCTGACAGAAACCTCCATTCATAACCAAGTACCCCTCGCTGCAGTCGCCCAGCACTCGTTTCGATTGGTAGAGGAAGTTTATAGCCCATACACATGGCCCGGGCCGACCCTGCCCCATTTTGCAGGCTGCAACAAGGGGCTTCTTAATTCTTCTACTATCAAAAGTTTGGTGCAAACATTGTTTATATTTTAAACAAGGGGAGGGTTTACACACTAGAGACAAAAAAAATTAGCAAACATTGCTTCTCTTCTCTGTGTCAGTTTTCTAAAACACTAAAGCACATACAATTTCAATAATGAGGTCTACTAACACGTTTTAAAGAATATTGGATGCAAATACAAACTTAATGTGTCATCACAGTGGACGGTTATATTGTTTTACAGTAGAATAGAAAGGGCAGTCTATCTAACAGATTCATATTCATAGCTAAGTTTGCTGCTTTTGGTGTTAAGGTTGGATACAATAGTTTTAATAATCATTGTATGCACTGCCTGTCATATGCATTCACACATTTTACATGTTGATGTAAAAATTTACAAAGAACAAACCTAGATTGAAATTTAAATTTTTTTTTCCAGCTGATTAGCCCGAATCTGCACTGTTGGGTATAAATTAAAAATATAAATGCTTTATATAATTATATTCTTTATGCACTGCGGTTGTTACTGCTATTGATAAGATATGATTGTCTTCTGAACAATAAACACCACTAACATTAACATCATCAGCTTTATTCATGTAGTTCCTTTCATACTTTACGTTGTACGCATAAAATAACAGTAAAATTATAAGCTAGTAATAATCCTTTATTGTAAAGTTCTAAATAGTAAAATAAAATACTATATAATATACATCTACAAACCCCAATTCCAAAAAGGTTGGGACAGTATGTAAAATGCACATAAAAGCAGAAAGCAGCGATTTGTAAATTCACTTTTACATATATTTAATTGAAAACAGTACAAAGAAAATATATTTAATGTTTTACCATATCAACTTTATAGATTTTTGTAAATATACGCTAATTCTGAATTTGATGCCTGCAACACGTTCCGAAAAAGTTGGGACAGGTGCAAGAAAAAAAAGACTGGGAAGTTCAAAAAACACCTGTTTGGAATATTCCACAGGTAAACAAGTGATGCTATCATGGCTGAGTATAAAAGGATATCAAAAAACTTTTGATATCTTATTTTCAGGTGCTCTTACAAGCGATACTATAACGTCTCTGCATTTGAATGGATCTCTATAGGAATTGGGGGGGACTAGATTAAGTATTAAGTGTAAATGACATGGGAATAGTATTGAACCCATGGTTGGCTAATTGGCTGTAAGTCATCAAGGGTCTGAGGTATCAAACGAGCCTTAATCCATCACTCTGCTGCCAGAGGGTTGTTTCTCCTGACTTATTTTTCCATAGAGTTCAGTAGGTAAATGAGTCAGGAGAAACGACCCTTAAAGTGATCCATCCATATCTTCTGCTTATCTGGAAGCAGAGTGATGGTTTGAGCCTTGTTTGTTACCTGAGAACCTTGTTGACTTACAGCCATTTAGCCAACCATGGGTTCCATACACCAAACTATATATAGTTAGGTGGTTCCATACTATTCCAGTGTAATTTACAGCTTAATCTAGTCCCACTCCCAAATTCCCATAAAGATCCATTCAAATGCAGAGTGGTTATAGTATCGCTTTTAAGAGTACCTGAAAATAAGATATGAAGAGTCTTTTGATATTATTTTATAACCATTCATAATAGCATCACCTGTTTACTAGTGGGATGTTTCAAACAGGTGTTTTTTTTTCCCGAAATCTTTTTTTTGCCCCTGTCCAAACTTTTTTGGAACGTGTTGCAGGCGTCAAATTCGGAATTAGCGTATATTTACAAAAATCAATAAAGTTGATAAGGTAAAACATTAAATATCTTTGTACTGTTTTCAATTAAATATATGTAAAATAGAATTTACAAATAACTGCTTTCTGCTTTTATGTGCATTTTAATGCAACCCAGTGATATTCTATGTAATACACTATTCGGAAATACGATTACGTTCTTAACTTGTTTAGGTCTTAACTCACTGGCAGAAATTTCCAAGTAACTATTGATGAGTACAAGTCCAAAAGTTATGACATTACTTGCGGTGTTCCACAAGGCTCAATTTTAGGTCCTTTACTCTTTAGTTTGTGTATTCTCCCACTTGGTAGTATCATCAGGAGGCATGGAATACATTTTCACAGCTACGCAGATGACACTCAGCTATATTTTGCGGTATCTCCAGTTGATACAAGCCCTATTGATGTTCTTTCTGACTGTATCTTAGACATCAATGCATGGATGTCAACAAACTTTCTACAACTAAACCAGAATAAAACAGAGGTACTGGTTATTGGGGAAAAGACTCAGAGAGAGAAACTGACTACTAAGCTACCATCTATAGCACTGACTCCTAGTCAGCAGGTGAGGAACTTAGGTGTGATATTTCATTCAGATTTTAACTTTATGGCTCACATCAGGAATGTCACCAAGACTTCCTATTATCATCTGAAGAATAGTATTATGGTTCGACCATTTTTTATCCCAGGCTAACACTGAGAGACTAATGCACGCATTTATTACCAGCAGGCTCGACTACTGTAATGGTCTCCTAACTGGTCTGCCCAGAACCTCCCTCCCCCAATCAAAACGAGTGATGGGTGGGGTCAGCCTGGGTAACCCCACACCATTCTGCAGGTTGCAGCGAGGGGCTCGTTGCCATAACTGTTCTGAACTTGCTCAATTGGAGATGCAACTGTGCAACTGCTAAATCAGAAGTGCTTTAATGTGACACGCACCCAGACATTTTTTGCCAGCATTCTGGCGAAGGGCAGAAGTTTTTTAAAAAAATTTTGAGGAGGGCAGAAATGCTGGACCCTCATTGTAGAGCTTCATGAGAAATATTCCAGCTGCATTGTGAAGAGTGGTGTTTGCTTATGAGAATCTCCAGTGGTGAAATGGCATTAGTGCGTGTTCTCAACTGTAATTAATACCAAAACTTTGTACATTTCTTCCTATATTCTGTTGTTTATTCAAAGACCAAGGACCAATAACTTTTGTCCAGCAAAGAAAAAACTAAATAAATGTATCAAGACAATGTTGATCAAGACATGTTTCGTATTTTACTACTTATTCATTGGTAGAGCTCTTGTGAGCTTGTAATTACATTGTTTTTCACTGTGTTCTGTGTTAATGTTTTTCTTCGGTAACTTATCTCTCCTGCCTTCTCTTCCAATCCTCCATCTTTAATTTCCTTTGATGTATCCTTCTCTCTCCAGGTGACCATTACATATAACTCCAACAACTTTTATGCTACTCTAGCTGATGGCACTTTGGTGACGTTCCCCAACCGTGGGGGTGATGTTGAATTCAAATACATCTTCTGTGAAGGAGATGCTGATATCACCAGTTTTAAACTAGAATAAAGACCAACCAGGAGTTGCTGGACATTACCTTTCTGCATGCTTCACACTGCGCCGACCAGCCCCTCCCAAACATCAATGGCTTTAATTGTGTGCCTCTCTGCAACATTACTCTTGTGTCTGTACAAAATCCCTGACTGTCTATGGGAATCATCGCAGCTTGGATAATAAAGCTCTTGCTTGAGATAATCTTTTAAAAGGTGCTAATGTGTGGCTGTTCATTTGGGGTGAGGGGTAGTTAGTGGATGTTTAATAGATTGAATTTCACACACTTTCTATTTAGATAATAGAAATGTGGATATTTCTGAGCTGGGACCTGAGCTGTACCTCACTGGTCACAACTCCAGGTCCATAAGCAGTGGGCACACGGACATGCCCAGAAAAAGTGTAATTTGTTATATGATAGTAACATGATAGCAAGCGAACGTTGAATCGACTTAGAATCAACGTCGGCAGAAACGTCGTTTCAATGTGCAATTCCGACGTTGATTCAACATCAAATTGCTCATCGAGATCACGTTGAATCAACGTCAGAATACCAACACATATTAAATATTCCAACGTAGAATCTACGTCCGTTCAATGTTTAAACTTGGTCGATTTTACGTTGATATTATATTTTTTCGATGTTTATTTGAATGTCTGTAAGCATACGGATATTTACTTTTTTTAAAGTTTTGGGTTATGTGCTGCAACAAGGGCCTATATGGCTACAGTATCTCACTGCAATGTAGTCATATGCTAAGTGAACATTCGTTAATTGCTGACATTATAGGCTATCCAACATCAGTTATAGGCTTCATCCTGGAAAATATCAAACAGACTGTATATGCAATAGAGTATTGTGAATATTTATTTTACAAAGCAATAAAAAAGAGAAACAAGATAATAAAAACATGTTAAGGAACAAGCTAAAAACAACGAATATCAGTTCCACAATAATAAGCCTACATTAATAGTGAGGCAGAAGAAACGTTCAGGAACAAGCAAAACACTGAAACAAGCTGAAACGGATTTAAATTCTAATATAAAACAAATGCACATTAAAAGGTTAAATATTAACATGATAAAACATTTTTTTAAAATAAATAAATATTAATTCTACATTAATAATCAAAGCTCCGTCTCTGTCGGGGGCGTATAGCAGCGATCTTTTAACCACAAAGAAGACTGGGTTGCGCCTCCCCCCAGGGAAATAGGCTACAATTAAATTTCCCCACAAGTTTTGTCGCCATCACTGACTCACTCCATTAGCTAACTGAACTAGGGTGCGTTTCCCAAAAGCATAGTTAGGCTAAGACATCGTAAAACCCTTCGTACGAAGCTTCTTGAACTTTGGGTGCGTTTCCCAAAAGCATCTTAACTTAAGACGCTCTTAGAAACGCTCGTAGATTAACGATTACTCCAGACCAGTCGTAGACGGTTAAGTGCGTTTTAGAAGCCCATAAATCACATAATTTATTTGATTTTTCGTGTTAGTGTTCATTTAATTTTACGGTTACCTTAACCACTGACTGTTTTTTTTATAGTGATGTTCTTATGTTTATATATATTTGGAAATTACCCATAAAAGCCATTCCTTAAATAGCCCTATAAATAAATAAGTTTGAGACAAGAAAAATCAGTGGGGAAAATATTTTATTTCAAAAGAAACTTTGACGTGCCTAACCGCCACGTATTGAGCATCACAATGGGGTTCGCGTCTCCCAATCTATCGCCCCTCCTCCTCTCGTATCAGCAGCACCACAGACAGAAGCACAGAGATGTAAAATCCAGGGATCAGAAAGTCCTGCTATGTGTTTCTTCCACCCATGAACTCAGCCAGCTGATTTCACTAATTAGTTCTACCTCCTGGCTGAAGAATTGTGCAAATGAGCAAATCCAGGTGATTGGAACTAAATACTGGGGAGGACTTTTTACTTTCTGAACCCGGATTTTACACCTCTGGTTAAGTAGCTCTTAAAGGGATAGTTCGGAATTTTGGACATAATGGGCCCTATCTTGGCGCTTATCTAAAGTCAATTTAGGGCGTGTCCAAGTCCACTTTTGCTATTTTAACGGCGTGTTTTTTGGGCGCTAAGCACGGCGCAACGTCCAAATGGGCTGAACCTAGTCTCTTCATTAATTATAGTTGTGTCTTGGGCGTGACATGCAATAAATCAATCAAAATGTCATATCCCATTCCCTTTAAAAGCCTGCTTTTCCACCTTGGCGGATTGCTTATGATGGCGAAACAGACATGCTCGTGCATGTTTAGTGCGATCAAGGAATAGGCTATATGGATCAATAGTAGCCTATGATCAATATTATTCGGGCTAACCATTATGAGTTCCCGATAATTCCTGACAGTGCTGTTTACAAAATATATGCGGTTAAATTTCATTAAAAGCACCTGCAATAGCTGAGAATAAGCGACCAATTGCTTCCGTCTCACCTTAGAAAACGCCAAATTAGCCTGCTTTTTTAACAAATTTTGTTTGATTATGCAATGAACTCATGTTCAAGCTTCATCCGAAGTTCATTAGGCTACCTGCATTCTAATTTTGATTAATAACATAAATAGCGTTATTTTGCCTTAATGATGACACTAAATACAATAAATCTGTCAGGTTGGCAACCCATAGGTTCAGCATATTTTCCCTTGTTTTATAATGTCCTGCTTATGGAAATGTGACCAACCTGTTTTACTGGTAGTGTAATACTTTAAAACGATCCACTTTCCCAGGAAGACCGTGAAAAGTGTGATTTACAGCAGGGGAAACAGACCTGCTCCTGTAAAGCGCACATGCAGATAATGGAATTTAAATGAATTGTAAATTAATTGTGTAATGTGCTGCAAATTTTGTTTCTAATTAGACGCTTAGTTCTCTTTAAAATCTTTTGTTCAGTTATGGAATAACAGGTGAAATCAGCAGGGTTTTAATAAGCTGAGGGTATGGAAACCTTGTCACTGTAATTAAAAAAATATGAAGGACGAAGAATAGCTAAGGTTACAATTCAGTTAACATGATGACATTTATCTCCGTTTTATCACCATAGGCTATCGAAAAAACCTTATGCACAGCGAGTCCGCTGTAGCCTAGGCTATTTGAAAAACAATAAAAGCAATATTGACTGGACAAGGTTTTGAACTTTTTTCTGTCATAAACCATTCCATTTACTAACAGGCTGTATTCCTCGATAAACAGAGCTGTATTGTAATCACATCTGAAGCGCATTTTCAGAACTCAAATGTCCGTCTATTGCAATGCGCGAGTTTTCCATTGAATGACAATTCACACATTAGGTGCAAATGACAATTTGCGCATTAGGCTTGATATAGGTGTTATCAGCTCCTTTTTAATGGATAGCCATTGTCCCATACCATCGCCTGGATGTTGATGGAGTGGGCTGAGAGCAATGTAATGTGGCATCGTTTCCCTTCGCTGAGGGAAAGGTATGTGGACCTATGGAACCTTTTATAATTATGCATTTTTGATATAGCCTACACAATAATAATATTTCACATTGTGATCTTGATATTTTAGTCATGCTTGTGCGCGTCCCTCTGTGTGACAGACAGGAGGGTACGCGCGTTGTGCACACGCCTATGTAGACGCACTTATATGCACCGTTAAAATAACATGTAACCGACTGCGACATGACTTTAGACCAGGTTTGTGGTGGTTCTAGCGCAAGCGCTTTCTGCTGGCTCAAGATAGCAATACGCCAAAAATAATCCTGGCCACTCCTCATCATAAGACCAACACACCCAGTTCACTTGCAACGGGTGCAAGAATACATGGTAGTTAAAGGATGTAAGCGCTAGGGATTATAATGAACCTAGCGCCGGGTGTAAGATAGCAAAGACACTTGCGTTTGGGTTAGCGCCGCTTTGCGCCGGGTGTAAGATAGGGCCCAATGTCTCATTACAACTTACCCATGATGTAGTTGATTGATGGAAACCATTTTCAGCTAATTCCATGCTGTCCCTTCTTTTGGACATAAACACGTTGCTAATGCTAGCGCAACTCTATGGCAACCAGTAGCATCCACTACCAAACGCACTTAAAGACTCCGCAGTGAACCCATAGCAAATAAAATACAACGACAGTCTATCGGGGTTATTTTGAGTGTTTATACCTTCATTTTTTAAGTCAAACTATCGTTGAATCCTTTGTAGGAGGGGGATCAATGTGGAATGCAGGAAAAGATTGACATTTTGAAAAGACCTGAGTACTGGGATTTGTCATGCGCATCAAAGGACCAGGCGGTCTTGGAATAACATTTGGCGACCAGGATGTCCCTTGGATGGATGGGCCATTTGCTCACAGGAATGTCCCCATCTGGGGAAAAGACTGATAAGGAACTGTGTTGTGAGTGAATATGTGTGTTTTGGGGGCATTTAGGGCAGAAGGGGTCATTAGCCCCTGGCCAAACTATGGTAAAGGAAAATAGGAAATGGCCGACCCGGCCATCTGTTGACCTCTCCCGTAACCTCATACCTAGGTCAATCCTAAGGGAAAAACTCCAGACAGTACCACAGTGCCCCCATGGTGGCACATCTGTCATTACACATTTTACTTCTCTTCTGGAGTAAGACTCAAAACTTCAGTTGAGATGGCCAACAAACTCCGTATAACTTTGTACATGTGATCCTTATATTGTTACATTACGTCTTATGTAATAAGAATAGGAATTACATGTAAAATGATTCATCAGGAGGGAATTTTCATGACAACTGTAACATAAAACTATTAATCTGTGAATAATTATCATGATGGTAATCTGTTTGGTATGGATGTAATCCGGTAAAATCAAGGAATCAAATGAGATACATTTCATACCAAATGGAGTTTAGTAAAACATAGTTTCTATAACTCAGGGAAAAACTGTAACATTGGAATGTCCTTATCTGGTAATCATCTCCTTTTCCCCTCTCCCTAGACAGGAGATTAGCTAAATTCCTTTTTGACCACCCTTCCAGGTTAATTTATGACAATGTCGCCTGGTTCAAACGTATGAGTTGGCATAAAAGAAGGGGAGACAAACCCATCTGGGAATATCGCAATTCGATTTCCCACACCTGTGCAGATTTCTGTGTGTGTGTGTAGCTGAAGCAGGCCGGTACGATATTTACTCTGTGTTTCTTTTCTTAATTTCTATGTTTTGTAATTGACCTAATTTTAAGATAATGACCTACCTGCCTGTGAATAAATTCTTATTATTTTAACTTGCGTGGTCTCCATGACTCTAATCCATTTTTTACCCTTTCAGCCTAAATTACGACTGAATACTCGGGGAAAATTCTGACCAATGACCAACTGATCAGTGGCGGGGTACAGAAAGTGGAGATTCTAAGTTGGTAGGCGGCTAAGGTCGGTCATTAACAGGTTTAGTGAATGTACGGCTCTGGGAATTTGACTTGGAAAGAGCCCATGGACGTGTTTACGTCGGTTCTTGTCAAATTTGCCTTAAGGAGCCCATTTAGTGCGCGCTACCCTGGGCTCGCAACTATCGATGTAAAATATAATACATGTATTGTGTTAGCCAGACCCCAACCTCTGAGTTTCTCCACCGAACCGAGATTCGGCAATAGTGTTAATCCCGGGAGCATATATTGAGTAATGGTGGCATACATGGATGAGTCGAGTGTAACCACTCTGAGCTTCACGCATGATTAAAGTAAATTCTAAATTCTATTTTAATAATTACGAGTAAACCAATTGTAACTGTTACGCTTACTGTTTGTGATTATAGATATATTTGATGTGTCGTTCAGCTCCGGTGTGAGTGTTCTAATGCTCTCATTAGAATATTGGCATTTGGACGATAGGTCGGATATATCCGTGATGACAACATGGCCCCGTTTACGAACGGAGAATAAGAATCATACTGATCCGTTTCAGGCCTGTCTTAAGCGGGATATGGAGCAGCGCATTCATATCTGACCCATGGCGACGGACTCAGTATCTTCTTAAATAGACTTATAATATATTCATGACCGGAGGACAAATCACTAAACTATTTTATTTACATCACAACAGCAGAGGACAAACATATTTACTCCTTCCCCTCCAGCTATTCCCTCATTGGTCTAGCTGTGCAGGGTTCTACAATTGGTGACCTCGACGTGATTCCTGTTGTTGTTTTTGAAGTTTCAGTGAAAGATCCGAACGACGTGATTCCAGGTGCAGTTTTCAGACGTACCAGAGGAAGGTCCGGTTACTGGGAGACGTGCCCTCTGGCGTTCTGACGTAATTTTATTATGCCCACCAAGGCCCACACGGTTTGAGTCCGAAATCTACCTACAGCTGCCGTGGTAAGTACAGCGGTGTTTTCTACTCTAGTGTTCAGGGAAAGTGAAATCTACCCCATATAGACACATTTTTAGAACGGGTCGATATACCCAAGTGTTAGCCCGGAGACCGTATAAATCCGGTGGGGACTGAGATTAGAGGGAAACATGGACAGCGAGGAACAGCAAAGGGTGGACCAAAAGGTGATGGATTGCTTTGGTGTGTATTACAAAGACTTGTTGGTTCGGGTGCATAATTGTGGTGTAACTTTAGCTTGGAGCAATGAGCAGATTCTTCGTTGGTATGAAACGGAGGGGCGTAAGCTCCAAGTAAAACGTCAATTTCGTAAATTGCCAGCGGTAATGGTGTATTTGTTGCGTAGGAACGACCAGAGTTTGCTTGCGGGGAATGAGCGAGTTATGGCTAGCACTCGTCAGCTAGAAAAAACACGCTCAGAGGAGTTACGTAGATTGCGGGCCGAGGTGGAGGCATTCGCGTTTGATAAGCAGAACTGGGCAGTTCAGAGTACTGCTATGCAAAGGCGAATTGCTGAGCTTGAACAGGAGCTCGCAAGAAGCCAGGATTATACTGAGGCATTAGAGATCTGTTGTGGCAAAGTTGGGTTGCCCGTCTCAGCCATAAGGCAAGCTGGCTCCGCGGTTGCCAGTGGCGACGCGCAGGAGGATAGTGATGAGGAGGAGGTGCTATCCCTATATGGGAAGCCCCGCAGACAAACCGTCTCGTTTGAGGAAGGTCCGGCGACACCAAGGAGGTCGGCCGGACCTACCCCAGGTACTGTTACTCGATCATATTATCGCCCGGAAGAGCCGGGTAAACCCTGGCAACGTAACCCGGTGAGAACGCGCCGTAGGCCGACAATTACTACTCATAGCCCCGTTAAAGTTGCTGTCTTAAAAACAGTAACCAATGCGGATGATACTATCACTGTCATCAGTCGCCCTCTCACATGCGACGAATGTGCTCGGCATAAGGAGGTTGTAGGTATGATGCCTAGAAGAGGCCCGTTTCAGCCATATTGGGACAATCTCATGCTGCAAGCTTCGGTGTATAATTTAGAGTTGCGGGACGTTTGGCAGATTGTTCTTCTTACAATTCCTGAGGAGCTAAAATCTCAGTTGTCTGAGGAGTTGAGAACAGGGACAATTATGGTGAAGGATGAGGAAGACGAAGACAGTGATGTGTATGATCGGCTTAAGGCAGCGTTATTGCAGCTGCGGGGACCAACACATGCAGCTTGGCATAAGATCCTAGATATTAAGCAAGCACCGAAAGAGGCTTTTGAGGTGTACGCCGAGCGCATGTGGGTGTCATTCAAAGAGCATTCGGGAGTGGAGAATGCTACTCGAAATCAGGAGGTAATATTGCAACTCTTGAAAAATAATGCTGGTAATTATATTCAGCAGGCTTTGGCTAATGGAGCCGATCCACCAGAGAACACTTTCCGGTCACTGGTGGATTGGGCATCCAAGATAGAAGGTCGATTAGCTAAGCAGGGCAAGCCGCGCGCTATTGCAGCTACACAGTGGGTAGCCGAAGGGAAAGGCGGGGCTAGCCCACAAGAGTCAGGAACTAGCTCACGGCTGGGATGCCCCTTTTGCAACAAACCTAGCCATAGTCTCAACCAGTGTTGGAAGTTACGAGAGGCATTGGGCCTTCCGCGGCAGTCCTCGCAGAGTATACTGCGGGACTTGCAGGCAATAAGGTCTGGAAGCCAGAAGTCCGGTGAGCAAAGCTCAACGGCACAAAAGTCGAAAAACGCAAGTGACGATAACCCCTACAGCGCGCTTCAGGCGGCTTTGGCAGCATTAGCTATCAACCAGCAGGACATGCTATAGGGGTGCGTGGCCTCCCTTGCAGTTGGGAGCATTGTTTCCAGTGGAAATCGGATTAAAATAAGGGCTAATGTTGGAGGCCGATTAGTTAATGTTTTAATCGACACTGGTGCATCTTGTTCCTGTACAGACGTGCCGTTACCGTTAACAGCTAAAACGATACAAATAAAAGGAATAGGAGAAAACCTCATGTTGGCTACTCGCACACAACCCGTTCGACTCGATCTGGGTATTGTGGTGCTAGAGGAGCCTTTATGGTTTTTGCCAAATAATGGAGAGGGTACTGTTTTGGGAATGGACATAATGCAGAAATATGGATTTGTAATTCATTGTTTTGAAAAACAAATTGAGTTAAAAACGGACAGGGTTACGAAACGGTGCCCGCCCGGAAACCGCCTTATGTCCATCTCCACAGCAGATCCCCTCCAACATTTCTTTGACAAAAATAAAGATGCGTGGGCTACTCATGATCATGACTGCGGTCTCGTTGACTTTGAGGTCGGCATTGAGGGGGACCCACCTCCCCCCCAAAAGCAATACCGCATTAAGCCCGAGGCAGAAGCAGCCGTGCATGAGATAGTAAAACAACTAGAAATAAGGGGTGTTGTACGTCGATGCAGTTCAACCGCTAACTCTCCGTGTCTGCCAGTACCTAAGCCAAATGGCAAGTGGCGTCTTTGTATTGATTATCAGCGCTTGAATCAGGTTTTGCCCAGGGCCATGTCAATTGTAGCAAATCCTTCTACTATTATGACCCAGATACCCACCGATGCATGCTGGTTCACTGTTTTAGACATTAAGAACGGTTTTTGGTCACTTAAAGTCAAACGGAAAGACCAGTGGAAATTGGCATTTACTGTGAATCAAATCCAGTATACCTGGGAGCGGATGCCTCAGGGTTTTCACAATAGTCCAGCCATTTTCCACAGAGCTGTATCTGATGTGTTGGGGCCACTGTGCAAAACAGGTAACGTCACTCATTACGTTGACGATATCCTGGTAGCGACAGGGGGATCACGTGATGATCACCTGCAGTTAGTTGACACAGTGGTACAGACCCTGAGCAAAGCAGGATTTAAATTAAATAAAGAGAAAGCGCAGATAGCTCAAAAAGAGGTCCACTACTTAGGTTATATGCTTACACGGAGTTGCCGCGCATTGACGGAAGATAGGCGGAAATGTATTGCTGAACTTCCCCGACCATATACGTTGAACTCTTTGCAGAAAGTGCTAGGAACAGCAAACTACCTTCGGGATTTTATTCCCGACTTTGCTGGCACTACTGCTCCCCTGTATGATCTAATGAAAGGCAAATCTAAACCCACTGATGTTCTTGATTGGAAGGAGGAACACGACGCGGCGTTCACGAATTTGAAGTTTTGCTTATGTTCGGCGCCGGCGTTAGGTTTACCCAATTCACAGAAACCGTTTCACATTCAGGTAGACGCGTATGAAAATACGCTCAGTGGTGTATTAGCTCAGGAACATGGGGGAGTATTGCGTCCCATAGCATATTATAGCCGGAAAAAATCCCCGGTTGAACAGGGATTTGACCCATGTACACAGCAAGTTCTTGCGGTGCATTGGATGTTAGCAACAACAGAGCCGCTAGTGGGTTTCCAACCTGTTGTTGTGCACACAATGCATACGCCGGTCAGAATGCTGTTGCAGGGCCAAATCAAAGGAGTATCATCTCATAGGTTAGCACGGTGGTTTACTGACATCCAGGCTCGGGAGATAACAACTGAAAATAACCGAATCCTGCCCCATCTCCTTGGGGATGTAGAAGGCCAGGCGCATATCTGTGAGCCGAGACCCGAAACGCAAAGCCCAGTTAGGGATTGTGAGGTACCAGGCCAGACCCGAGCGTACATTGATGGCTCGAGGTTCTGGAAGGAGGGCAGGTTTTATACAGGATGTGCAGTCTGGGTCCCGGAAGGGGACTCTGAAAATGGCCAGAAGTGGTTGTTTAAACTACCGCCTGGGATGTCAGCACAGGAAGCCGAACTTGTCGCGTTGTTAGAAGCCATTAAGGCTCACCCTGAATCGCTATGTGTATATACTGATAGCCGCTATGCGTTCGGGGTGGTGCATGACTTTATGGTTCAATGGCAATTGCGAAAGTTTCTTACAGCCGCCGGGGCTCCGGTAAAACATTTTAAAACCATCACTGAGATATGGGACGCTATACAGGCTCGCGAAGCCCCCCTTTCTGTGGTAAAAGTACGAGCACATATTACCAAAGACCCAAATGTACATGAACGGCAGAACATCATGGCTGATTACCTAGCCAAGTTAGCTGCTACATGTGGTGAAAACTGGCAGCAGAATACTCCACCGGAACCTGCTGTCTGTGCGTTTCAGGTCACTCCCATCGATCTAAAACAGTATCAAAAAGAACTGTGGGACGAGGGGGGTGAACTGGTACCGCACTTAAAGCAGGACCCGCTGGTTATAATCGCGGAAGGTATAGTGTTGCGAGAAGGCAATTACGTGGTTCCCGATTCATTGCGAAGGCCGATACTAAAATTGTATCACGAATATGCGCATGTGTCAGCTGAAAGAACCTTGCAGCTAATTAAACGCCATTTTTGGTGGCCGCATATGTTAGCTGATGTCGAGCAGTGGTGTAGCTCTTGTCTTGTATGTGCCTCAGTAAACCAGGGCAGACCAGGCCGCACAAACTTGCGTCGGCCTGATCCACCTAGAGGGCCGTGGGAATCCCTTCAGTTAGATTTCATTGGTCCACTCCCCAGTGCGAGAGGGGGGTATCGCTACTGTCTTGTAATCATTGACACATTTTCTAAATGGGTTGAAGCGATACCCACACGCAATAACACCGCGAATACAGTGGCACGAGTGTTGGCGAACCAAATCATCCCGCTTTGGGGGGCGCCAATGCAAATCGAATCTGATCAAGGGACTCATTTCACCGGCCAGGTAACCCAACAGGTTTGCAAGATGTTACATATCAAGCAGTCATTTCATGTGCCCTATAGGCCTCAGAGTTCAGGGATGGTTGAACGAGTGAATCGCACCATCAAGGAGGGGATTGCCAAACAAATAGCGCAACATCAGAATAAGTGGACCGAGGCGTTGCCCACGGTCCTAACTATTCTACGAGCTACCCCATCCAGAGCTACAGGCCTTAGTCCATATGAATTAATGACAGGGCGGCTCATGAGGCTACCAATAGATCCAGAGGTTCCCTCCTCAGATCTGGGGCCTCTGGTACTAGCGAAGCAACAGGTGGTGTTGGAGCAGCTAAGGGAGCGGCTGAAAATACTTCATGCTCAGGCTGCGCTGAAACAGCAGCAGGCTGACATGCGGAATGATGCGCAATTCAATCCCACCTCCGAGATTAAATTTACAGAAGGTGACATGGTTATGGTGCGTGTCTTTGTGAAACAGGATGCTTTTGCTCCTCGGTGGCACGGGCCCTATGAAGTAAAGGCTGTTTGCCACAGCTGCATAGCCGTAGCCATCCGAGGGAAGCTAAGGTGGTATCACATGAGCCAATGTAAATTGTTCAGGGGGGATGGGGGGAATACCTAACTATATCTCTCTACCTCTGTTTCTTCCTAAGTGTCTGTTGTCTAGTGTGCCTGCTGCAACTACCGGTGAAGGAGCCTGAGGAAAAACAAAATACCTCAGTGGACCATCTTCCTCTCACCATGGACTGGCTGTTGGTAATGGTTTGTTACATGTCCTGTCTGCCCCTCACAAATGGCAGACAGGGAGTTCCACCAGAATCACAAACCCCCACACTTCACCCAACAATACTGCAACCTCCACAATTTGATTCTAGGGCTAATGTATTCCAAACCATGTTTGATTACACTCGATCCTTATTATTCCCCAATCAAAGTGTTTGTGTACCACATACAGTGAGCGTGGGTACTGGTATTCCCTGGGTAGCACATCCAGTCTCACAATGCGATACATGTGCACTTTTAAAACTTGATATTAAGAACTCTATAGATATATCCACCTGTCATAATTTCACCACTTTTCCCCTTACTCAATGCTGTGTACCAGGTTTAACTTGTAATCAATTTCATTTACCCTCTTTTAATCTGTCTGATGTCATTGTCCCAACCAGATTTGCATGGTGCTTAGAACAAAATGGAGCTTCCTCACTAATGGGAGCAATACCACAAATAAATTGCAATAATATTTACACAATAGACAATTACAACATTTACCATAGCGTTGGGCCCCATCGCCATCTGATGACCCGACAATATTCTACACCCCTTTTATCTCATGACTCCCCTGACGACTGTGTCAACGAGGAAAATGGTTGGGTACTATTACTCGAATTGAATAAACTTTGTCGTATTCCAGCTCCACCAGGAACACACTGGTTATGTGGAACAACAGTGTGGCCTGAGTTACCAGCTCAGTTCACGGGAACTTGTTCCCTAGTATATATATATCCCGCCATGCGTCCAACATATATGCCTAGTCAATCTCCTATCACACTCCTTTCCACAGGGGATGAAGATGACCATTCTGGTTGTCTTAAGGATTTTACATGTGCACAAACATTTTGGTCACGAGCCCTAGGAGCTCTTATACCAAATTATGGAGTAATACAAGCTTTAGACCAAATACAGATGTTATCCCATTATGTTGAAAAATTAGCAAATGACACGGCTATGGCACTGGGAAATATTTCTTTGGCATTGTCGTCGCATAGGCTAATGATTCTTCAAAATCGGGTAGCTTTAGATTATATCCTTGCCTCACAAGGAGGCACCTGTACTATTATAGGTCCTGAATGTTGTTCTGACGTGGTAGATCCAAAAGACAATTTAAAACAACTAATTGAAGATATGGATCACTTACGTCAACAAGTGTCAGGACTGAATAAAGATAACACCTCATGGTTGGGGGGATTTATGGGTCCCTTCTGGAAAAACATTTTTGAAATATGTGAAATTGTCTTACTATTAGTATTATTTCTGTTAATATTAATGGCAAGTGTCACATTAATTGTAAAATGTATATGTCACCGACTACAGGATGCTACAAGCTCCGAGTCTTACCTATCTTATATGTAATGACCTATGTCTAAAGTGTTTTACTTTTATACTGTAATTTTTGATAATCACTTTTCTGCATAACTTTTATAATGACCCATATACGGGTAAACATTTCAAACACTGATCAGCATATGTAATGTAGTGGAGGAAAATTCATAAAATCCCTGTAAGGCTACAGTCACAACTCGATGATTTCATTTCTGATTCAAAATAGGTAACAAATCAGGGGCCCACTGATTTCTACCACCTCACTAATAATACTGTAAACATTATGAAGGAAATTTGGTCGGAAACGCAGGCGTTTCTCCCCATCAAATATTCATTAATCCATCAGACCCGTACCATCGAGTGTGGTTTAGCCTACAGAACATATGCTCCAAAATTATGTACTAATGCCAAATAGAAAATAAATAAATAAATTATAATAATTATAATAATTATAATACTTTAACGATCTGCTGCACAAAATGAATTAGGGTTTGTCTCCATTTCTTTAATATACCCAAATCAAGTTGATCTAAAATCCTAATATATATTACCATGAGAGGTACAAAAACCAGATTTCAAACATAACCCAGTTGTTATGAAACTCCCAACTACATCAGTTAGATATCTTACAATCTTTTTCCCCACCATCACATCAAGCTTGTTAAGTTTTAGCCTCTGCACAGCTCCGCGGATGGGAGAAGGAAGAACGCGAGCTCTGACTGAGCTAATGGACTTGGTGTAACAGGTGGTCTGTGGCATGAAGTCCTCCTCTTCACACCACCCAACGTCTGATCCGTCCCCTACAACACACGCTGCAACCCACACAACACTTGGTCTCAGCCTCTCCAGTTCTCCCCACCGGCAACCCTATGACTCTGGGGATCCGAAGGAAACCAGGTGGGAAATTGTCCATGACCCCTCGTGAGGACATTCTGAAGTGTCCCCCAATGGGCCAGAGGGGGGAGCTGTAGGAGGGGGATCAATGTGGAATGCAGGAAAAGATTGACATTTTGAAAAGACCTGAGTACTGGGATTTGTCATGCGCATCAAAGGACCAGGCGGTCTTGGAATAACATTTGGCGACCAGGATGTCCCTTGGATGGATGGGCCATTTGCTCACAGGAATGTCCCCATCTGGGGAAAAGACTGATAAGGAACTGTGTTGTGAGTGAATATGTGTGTTTTGGGGGCATTTAGGGCAGAAGGGGTCATTAGCCCCTGGCCAAACTATGGTAAAGGAAAATAGGAAATGGCCGACCCGGCCATCTGTTGACCTCTCCCGTAACCTCATACCTAGGTCAATCCTAAGGGAAAAACTCCAGACAGTACCACAGTGCCCCCATGGTGGCACATCTGTCATTACACATTTTACTTCTCTTCTGGAGTAAGACTCAAAACTTCAGTTGAGATGGCCAACAAACTCCGTATAACTTTGTACATGTGATCCTTATATTGTTACATTACGTCTTATGTAATAAGAATAGGAATTACATGTAAAATGATTCATCAGGAGGGAATTTTCATGACAACTGTAACATAAAACTATTAATCTGTGAATAATTATCATGATGGTAATCTGTTTGGTATGGATGTAATCCGGTAAAATCAAGGAATCAAATGAGATACATTTCATACCAAATGGAGTTTAGTAAAACATAGTTTCTATAACTCAGGGAAAAACTGTAACATTGGAATGTCCTTATCTGGTAATCATCTCCTTTTCCCCTCTCCCTAGACAGGAGATTAGCTAAATTCCTTTTTGACCACCCTTCCAGGTTAATTTATGACAATGTCGCCTGGTTCAAACGTATGAGTTGGCATAAAAGAAGGGGAGACAAACCCATCTGGGAATATCGCAATTCGATTTCCCACACCTGTGCAGATTTCTGTGTGTGTGTGTAGCTGAAGCAGGCCGGTAAGATATTTACTCTGTGTTTCTTTTCTTAATTTCTATGTTTTGTAATTGACCTAATTTTAAGATAATGACCTACCTGCCTGTGAATAAATTCTTATTATTTTAACTTGCGTGGTCTCCATGACTCTAATCCATTTTTTACCCTTTCAGCCTAAATTACGACTGAATACTCGGGGAAAATTCTGACCAATGACCAACTGATCAGTGGCGGGGTACAGAAAGTGGAGATTCTAAGTTGGTAGGCGGCTAAGGTCGGTCATTAACAGGTTTAGTGAATGTACGGCTCTGGGAATTTGACTTGGAAAGAGCCCATGGACGTGTTTACGTCGGTTCTTGTCAAATTTGCCTTAAGGAGCCCATTTAGTGCGCGCTACCCTGGGCTCGCAACTATCGATGTAAAATATAATACATGTATTGTGTTAGCCAGACCCCAACCTCTGAGTTTCTCCACCGAACCGATATTCGGCAATAGTGTTAATCCCGGGAACATATTTTGAGTAATGGTGGCATACATGGATGAGTCGAGTGTAACCACTCTGAGCTTCACGCATGATTAAAGTAAATTCTAAATTCTATTTTAATAATTACGAGTAAACCAATTGTAACTGTTACGCTTACTGTTTGTGATTATAGATATATTTGATGTGTCGTTCAGCTCCGGTGTGAGTGTTCTAATGCTCTCATTAGAATATTGGCATTTGGACGATAGGTCGGATATATCCGTGATGACAACATGGCCCCGTTTACGAACGGAGAATAAGAATCATACTGATCCGTTTCAGGCCTGTCTTAAGCGGGATATGGAGCAGCGCATTCATATCTGACCCATGGCGACGGACTCAGTATCTTCTTAAATAGACTTATAATATATTCATGACCGGAGGACAAATCACTAAACTATTTTATTTACATCACAACAGCAGAGGACAAACATATTTACTCCTTCCCCTCCAGCTATTCCCTCATTGGTCTAGCTGTGCAGGGTTCTACACCTTTACTTTGTGCTGACCTAATACTCTCTGTGGAAGTACGGCGGCGAAGCGAATGTGGCCATTGCAACTTGTTACTCTTCTTTGTTGTTGTAGTCGACCAGTGCCGGCACTACATTCGTAGGTAACGTAAAGTATCGCTCCCCCAATAGACTGTCGTCGTATTTTATTTGCTTTGGGTGCACTGTGGAGTGTTTACGTGCGTTTTTGTAGTGGATGCTACCGGTTGCCATCACATCACATTGCTCTGTAATATTTCTAGAAATTGTCATGGCTTGGCAGCCTCCCTATTATCTCTGTGGTCTTTTTCCTTCAGAGCCACATGAGGGCGCTCTTGCGGTGCTTTCCCTCCCACTCGGCACTTATTCGGCTCACCTGCGTTGAGTTTCCTGCTGGCTATTTAAGCTCTGTGCTTATGTTTTCCGGGGCTTCCGTGTTGTCTTCATGTTGACACGTAGCCGGTAAATGGTATAGGATTTTGGCAACCAAAGGTGACCACTTTGCTCCATCGCCTTGCTTTGGTGTAACGCGGGACTTGCCTTTTGTGCATAAGAGTTCTTTTAGGATTTTGTTTTCTCTTTTGCATTTTCTGTCCCTCATTCTGGTTTTCCTTTTCTAGTCCCTCCGAGACAGTTTTATCTTTACCGTTTCTCTTCTACCTCTCTATGGACTACTCTCTCGTATTGAGAACAAGAGGTCTTAATTCCTTTTTCATTTACACTTGAGTCTATTTCGCCCAGTTATTCGGGTTGCTTTATTTTCTATTTCTTTTACCTCTGTGATTAGTGCTCTCGCTTATTGAGAGCGAGAGGAACTTCCTTCTCCCTTTGCTGCTCAGACTCGAGCCTCCGCCCATTTTCCTTGGTTGATTTTCGTTGGCGCTACACTGGGAGTTTTGTTTCCCTATTATTTATTTTTTCCTCTCCATTCGCGGAACCCTTCTGCTCTTGTGGTTATTCTACCATGTAGATCAGTGGCGGATTAAGGGGAGGGGGGGGGGGGGGGGGGGGGGGGTTCAGACAAAATTAGTTAACAGAAAAAACTATTGTTTGTGTGTAAAATTAATTTCATACCTAGATAGACCAGATGAGGAGGGAGGGATGCCAACTGTCAGCAATGCGATGTGTGTGGGATAACTAGACCTTGTTCTGAGATCTTATTTGATGCTACAGTGTGCAAAAGTTTGCCTGAATGCCTGAAAATCGACATGTAGGGAGAACTGTGACGAAAGTAACACTTTTTACATTCACCCGGTTTACTCAAAAGTCAGTAGAGATAGAGAGGCCATATTTTCTGACAAACAACGTATCTGTGTCCCTCACTAATAGCAACTGGAATTTTGTTTCCAGCATAAACGAGTCGGATATAAATTGGCCGCAAACCAGATGACTGCAATGTATCTTTCGTCCCTGCCATGCGGGACAAAAAATACACTGAATCGGGACAAAAGAAGCACCTGACGAAAAAGTTTGCTTTAGCGGTCTTATCTATGTCTTGTTGTTTTTTTATGCTCATTCCTTTCAACAAATGTACTGTCAGCCAAAATGCCATGTTAGTGACGAGTCAATGAATAAAGCTATCAGTTTAAAATCCATGAAAATCAATCATGCGTCAAGAGCATAATGTTGCATAATTAATAGAATTTTGCCTTACAGCATTAAACGGTCTATATATCTGTAGACATCGATGTATTGTAATGTATATTTATCCTATCTATTGTGTCTATGTATTCCTTATTTTAATGGATTGTTAAACACTGCCATGAATTACTTTTTAATTGTGGGTTCAAATCAATAACTGGTTGAAATAGGCTTATAATGGGACATTATTTAGGCTAAATCACTTAAAATAAGAACTGTGTTCCAAATACACAAAACTGACCCTGGTATTTTGTTAGGGAGGTGTCTCTCTACCATTTATGATACTTGTTGCTATCTATTTATGATAAGCCTATGGCAAAACTGAATGGAGAAAATATTTAGAACCATAGGGTCTTCTTTTTGACATCAGGGTACTTTAGGACTTAGTCCAAAAAATGTCAGCTGCTTTCAGCATGCGACTGACGGAGACTGGTCCATCAGCCAAAACATTATTTTCACCCAGAGAAAAATTCAAGGTTGAGGTATTTCTGGTAACCATTGACAAACTATCTTCAGCTCTCCAACATCGTTTAGACACGTATAAGGACAGCCAGGACAAGTTTGGTTTTCTTTACTCTTACGAGTATTGAAAATGAAATTGTAAGCTCACTGAGCTTCACTGACTTGATTGATGACTTCGCCATGAGAAAAGTTTGTAAACGTATGATGTAATAATAATAAGTATGTGGATGAAATTCAATATAATTACAATTCAATTCAATAGAATTTATTGTTTACTTACATTAGTAATCATTTTGATGGAAGGGCCCCTGTTTGAATTCCAGCCGGGGGCCACATGCAACCATAATCTGGCTCTGCCCTAGATAACTTTTAGATTCCCTCTCTGTCGCATCTGGCCCTCCGAACCCGACTTCCCATTATAGAAATAGCCACAAATACTCATACATCATTGCTTGATGTCGACAGTATGCCAGAAGTGACACAGTACTGCTCGGTTATTCAATCTGATCTTATCTGACTGCTGTATGGCACATGATGAATTTCCAAAAGGACAATAAACTAAAATGAAAACAAAACAAAAATTATTATCAAAACTAGATATTATTATCAAACACAATTTTAACTACAAACGATGAATTATTGTTTTTATTTCATCGATTTTAACTGCATCTAAATCCAGTGATATGGCCATTGCATTGCTGTTGACTGTTTAATTTCTAAACCTGGAACATCACCATCCATCGATCCATTTTCAAACCCGCTTACTCCTGGTCAGGGCTGTGGGGTGGCTGGAGCCTCTCCCTACATGCATCTCTGCAGGTGAGGAGCAAGAATACACCCTGGGCAATCCCCCAATCCATCACAGGGCACACATACCATTCACTCACACACTCATACCTAGGTGCAATTTAGAGTCTCCAATTCACCTAACCTGCTTGTCTTTGGACTGTGGGAGGGAACTGGAGTACCCGGAGGAAACCCACACAGACATGGGGCGAACATGCAAACTCCACACAGAAAGGCCCTCGGCCAGGATTCAAACTCAGTACCTTCTGGCTGTGAGGTGACAGTGCTACCCACTGCACCACCCTGTCGCCCCGGGAATGTACAATTACAAGTCCTTCTGGGTAAGAGTGTTCTATGGGAATTGGGAGTAGGACTAGATTAAGCTGTAAATTACACTGGAACAGTATGGAACCCATGGTCGGCTAAATGCCTGTAAGTCATCAAAGGTCTGAGGTATCAAATGAGCCTAAACTATCACTATGTTGCCAGATATGCAGTAGATATGGATGGGTCACTTTAAGGGTTGTTTCACCTGACTTATCTTTCCATAGATTTCAAAATGAGATCCATTCAAATGCAGAAGTTATCGTATTACTTGTAAGAGTACCTGAAAATAGGATAAAGAGTCTTTTGATATGCTTGTATACCCAGTCATGATAGCATCACCTGTTTACCTGTGGAATATTCCAAACAGGTGTTTTTTGAAATATTCCAACTTCCCAGTCTTTTTTTTTTTGCCCCTGTCCAAACATTTTTGGAATGTGTTGCAGGCATCAAACTCAAAATTAGAGTATATTTACAAAAATCAGTAAAGTTGATAAGGTAAAACATGAAATATACTGTTTTCAATTAAATATATGTAAAAGACAATTGACAAGTTACTGCTTTCTGCTTATATGTGCATTTTACATACTGTCCCAACTTTTTTCGAATTGAGGTTTGTACTTGTAGTTCACCGATTTGAAAAATATTCCAGAATTAAGGTCCTTGGCCACCCCTCAACCTATGTGCAAAGTTTCATCCAAATCGAAGTGTAGGCACTCGGGCTGTTATGGACAGAAAAAACGACACAGAGTAGGTCGTTGATCTGGAACTGGGCCGGCTCCTCGTCACTGTATGACGTTCTGGAGGAAAGCAGGTTGAGGAACATCTTGAGCAGGACCATGTTCTCTCCTGTTACATTGGAGATCTGGAAGATGGACGACATCTCTCCCCCCATCTTTCATGTTATTCCTTGATAAGATGACTATAGAAAACTAATAGGAGTTGATTGCATATTGCTTTTATTTTTAAATAAGACATTATGAAATAACATAGGCCTCGAGCTTCAAGTGAAAAGAATGAGAGCTGGAGGCTCTTTATTTTTGCACTGGATGTGCAGCATGATAAAAATGGAAATTACAATAGCAAATTTAATGAAATCTAGTCTTCAAAGGGACCATACCATTATATTTGAATCAATGATTAAATATTCTGTTGAATTTTATTTTTTTTGATAGAGCATTTTTAGAGAGACACTTTCACAAAGTTGCTTTACAGAAACAGGATGGAGGCAAAAAAGCACCTGACCCCCCAGAAATCCAGCAAGTGAGGTAAACACTCTCCATTAGGGATAAAAAAAAAAAAAAACTCAAATGGTGGTGAGAAAGAACAACCCATTGGGACTAAATATTGGAAGGTAGATATAGAGGGGGATGTCCATTGTAAAAGATAACGTAAATGGTAATAGATAGTAATGAGGTAATGAGGAATTAATTGGAGCAAACAGACAGAGGGGAAGGGCAGATTATAGCCTGAAGAATTAACCTAGCTGGAAAACCAGAATGTCAGTAGAAATGTATATTAATATTCATACTGTGAGGGTTAAGGTTCGGAGAACCAAACGCGACCGATAAGGATTTCTAAAAGATTTCTAGAGAGAGATACGCCACAAAACGCGAAAGTAGCAGCACCAGGATTGGGATAACACCGGATTGGGAGAAATACTTCCCTAGCACTAGGCAAAACACAGCAACCTCCAAAAACTGAGGCGATCTCGATAAACAGCGAGAATAACTAACAAAAGAACCTCACACACTAAATAATTTGGCGTAACAAGAGGTGATGAAACAAAACTAAACTCGAAAAAACGAGCGAAGGAAAAGAATAGAAAAGACCTGTTAGCCAAAACTCTTGTGGCAAAAGAGCTGAACACAACTGGCGACAGGTAAAAATAATAAAGGATAAAGAAAGATTGGAAAGGAAAGAGAAAACCAATCTAATCCTAAATCTTATAACCGGACTTGCTGCGTTTCCTATTCGTACGAACCAGAAATGCAGCGACCGAAATTCCTATACTTTACTGACTTTGTATGTCAACATAGCAAAGACAATCTCGAAGTGCAGAAATGCAGAAGTCCTGAGGTATTTATAGCCAGCAGGAAACTTAAAACAGGTGAAGGGAATAATTGTCGGGCAAGACACGAATGGAGGCAAAACGTAGAAAAGCAAAGGCTGCAAATAACCATGACACATATCAAAAGGGCTGATGCAAAGCATGAAGGCCTCCAGGTTATATCATGCTGTGGGCTTCAGCCAGGAGAGGGACACAGCTGGATTAGACTTGTAGGAAAAGAACAGAAAGGCAAATTGCTTTGGAAATAGTTTATTACACAGGCAGTTTGCACATGAATGGGAAGAGTCTGCTATTGTGCAGTAATGAAAAGGTGAAAGAACAATCATCATTCATTTGTTGCTCTATGAGATTTTCTAGGCACAGCCACACATATTCAGTGCTTAGTTTCAACAGTGGCAGTGTTGTACCAGGCAGGGCCCGTTCTTGGCATAGGCCATATCGGCAGTTGCCCAGATCACTATCCATTTGGGGAGGCACCATCATCTTGGGTGGGGTGCTAAACAAATGGGGAAAAGGAGCACATTGCGTTCATGATAGTCAGTGAACTCCCTCTTAGAACGCTACCTTTCCCTCACCCGCTGGTACGCGATCAGTAACTATTACATATTATACTCCGGCCTCCCCATTTGTAATTGTTACCCTTCTAATTTAATAAGTGCCTAACCCTCTCCTGTTTCTTTTCCCTGGGGATTCTGCCCTTCCTTCACCTTGAGCTGCGGTCTGCTCCAGTCCTGCCCCTCGCCCTGAGTCTGCAGACTGGTCCTGCCCTGTCCCTCCTCTGATTTATGCCCACACCTTGACACAACCAGAGTCCCAGATGTACCACCCCACCCCTCTGAGTTGCATATTGTACATCTTTTCATTGGACTTTCTTCTACCAGCTAGTGTACTATCTTAGACTTAAATTTTCAACCCACTTGATTATTTACTGTGTTAGATCCCTCATTACATTCTGTTACTATCCATTATACCTTTAGTTTAAACCGGGCCGGGCAGAGAAGGATGGGCTCCCCTTCTCTAGCCAGGTTCCTTCCGAGATTTCTTCCCATTGGGGAGTTTTTTCCCGCCACCGTTTGAGTATTTTTCTTCCCACTGGGGAGTTTTTACCTCGTTTGCTGTTTGGGGGTTCAGGCCTGGTTTTTACCCAATTCTCCTTCTGTTTCCCTGTACAGTGTCTTTGAGAGAATTCTCTGTAAAAAGCACTATACAAAATAAATGTAATTTAATATTTCATACTTCTTCTGATCACCACAAGGTAGCAAAATGACGTAGGATCAGTACATTTGTATTTGACTTGACCGTCATCTTCAGCAGAATGTAAGGCCAACTCATGATCATACTCGCCTAGAATGTAAAAAGGATAGTTTCAGTGCTCACTTGACCCTCGTTTATTGTGAAACACATATTAAAGAAACATAAAGGACAGAAGGAGGACAACATGTCTTCCAGATACCAACAATTGTTAAAGTAATAATGTATTCAACATGTATGATAGGAATAGAATGAAAATGTACTAAGGCAATACTGACAGGCTAATATACTATAGCAGGTGTACAGTCATCATTGGGACTGTTATAGTTGGGGATGATGCAATTTTTACTGTCAACACTATGTATGTATGTATGATATGTATGAGATTTATTATATTTCCTTGTGTAGCTATGTCTTTAGTAATGCTGAAATTAGTAAGTGCAAGGCAAATTTCCCTACGGGGACAATAAAGTATATCTTATATCTTATTATACAGTCAATGCCCCATGGTAAAGACACATGGAACATGATTTATCAAACATCAGAGTATACATGAAGCATGATTCATGGGAACACACATGGAACATACATAGATCAGAAGTTGTGGAGAGTTGAGCAGGTGCTTTAAATAACTGTTGGTGCCCTCACATGTCAGTAAATATAACTAAGACTGTAAAGTAAAGTATATACTATATGAACACACAACACATTTTACGTCTTTATTTTTAGCATGATACTGAAATAAATAAAGCTCGGATGTGAAGGAGATTGAGTTGTGCAATAGTCTTGCTTCAGTAGGCAAATCTGTCATTCAAATGTGAATTCACCACTATGCATATTTCTGAAAGCAAGTCATACAGTGATCCAATCAGGCACTAATGTGACTCGATTTGCAATCGATTTGAGTAGCTAGAGTTCCCTATAGCTTGTGACTGGTGACCTGGCCCATAAATACGAGAATCCCGCGTTACAATATTACTTCGCATTTGAACCAGAGCTGTACAGCTGTGAAGAATCAACACTTGTCACCAAGATGGCTGTAAGTCTAGAGAATCTTCGGTTACAAAAATAACAGAAACAACATAATGCCGTGATATGCCAGTGTTTGGTGATGGGGCACTGCGGGTCTTACGGTGTTTGTTGATGGGGCACATTGCTTGCACATTTTGGTTTCACTGCTGAGGAAATTGGTTTACTTTTTATTTAACTACGAGTCTGGACTTTCTAATGTCTAATACCAGTGAAAGGGTCAGTGTATGAAATACAGATCACCTTGGAAGTGTGTATATATGCTGCAGATAATCACAAGAAAGTGAGAAAATCATGGATCAATGTGAAAGTGGTTTTCATCTATAGAAGGCCCTTATGATGGTTTTGTCTTTGTGTTGTTTTATCCTCTGTTCTAAATAGAAAGTTGAGCTGATAAACGTGCCCTTCAAGCCGGGGATGCATTTGACTGTCATTGGTGTCATCAAACCCGACCCGGTTCGGTGAGTCATTGCTGCCTTTGGGCTCTATCTTGGCGATCTTAGCGCTTTGTCTAAACGCGTGGCGTAAAGTGCATTTAGGGCGTGTCCAAGTCCACTTTTGCTAGTTTGACGGTGTGTTTTTTGAGAGCTATGCATGGCGCAACGCGCAAATAGTCTCTTCATTAATTATAGGTGTGTCTTGGGCGTGACATGCAATAAATCTATCAAAATGTCATATCCCATTCCCTTTAAAAGCTTGCTTTTCCACCTTGGCGGATTGCTTATATGATGGCGAAACAGACATGCCTGTGCGTGTTTAGTGCGAAGGAATAGGCTATATGGATCAATAGTATGATCAATATTATTCGGACTAACCATTATAAGTTCCTGGTAATTCCCGACAGTGCTGTTATTTTGCTAAATATATGCGGTTAAATTTCGTAAAAAGCACCTGTAACAGCTGAGAATAAGCTACCTGCTCCTGTTAAAGCGCACATGCAGAGAATGGCATTATAATTAATTGTGAATTAATTGTTCTCTTTAAAATCATTTTGTTTAGTTATGGTAGGCCTATAATAGGTGAAATCAGCGGGGTTTTAATAAGCTGAGAGTATGGAAGCCTGGTCACTGTAATTAAAAAAATATGAAGGCTAAAATTCAGTTAACATGGTGAAATTTATCTCCGTTTTTTAACTGTAGGCTATCGAAAAATCCGCACAGCGAATCCCGGGGACTGTAGTCTAGGCTATTTGAAAAACAGTAAATGCAATATTCACTGGACAAGGTTTTGAACTTTTTTCAGTCAAAAGGATTCTATTTACTTACAGGCTGTATGCCTAGATGAACAGAGTTGTATTGTAGCCTAATGACATGTGAAGCACATTTTCAGAACTCAAATGTCCATCTATTGCAGTGCGCGAGTTTTCAATTGAATGACAATTCACGCATTAGGTATAAATGACAATTTGCGTATTAGGCTTGATATAGGTGTGATCAGCTCCTTTTTAATGGATAGCCATTGTCCCGTAACAGAAGATTGTCCCCCCAGAAGATTACAGGAATTATTGGCAAATATATAGGCTGAGTCATAGCTTGTTCCAGGATAATTGCAAATAGTCTATTCATGTAACCTTACACATACCATCGCACATCGCCTGGATGTTGTTGGAGTGCGCTGAAAGCAATTTAATGCGGCATTCCCCTTCGCTGAGGGACAGGTATGTGGTCTTTGACCTGTGCCACTGCTAATTATTATTATGCATTTTTTGATATAGCCTACACAATAATATTTCACATTGTAATCTTGATATTTTTAGTCATGCTTGTGCGTGCCCCTGTGTGTAACAGACTGGAGGGTGTACGCGCATTGTGCACACACCTATGTAGATGCACTTCTATGTGCCGTTAAAATAACGTGTAAACAACTGCGACATGACTTTAGACCAGGTTTTTGGTGGTTCTAGCGCAAGCGCTTTCTCAGGGCTCAAGATAGCAATACACCAAAAATAATCCTGGCCACACCTCATCTTAAAACCAACACGCCCAGTTCTCTAGCTATGGGTGCAACATCACTTGGTATTTAACTGACATAAGCACGAGGGGCTATAATGAACCCTATGCCAGGTGTAAGATAGCAAAGACACTTGCGTTTGGGTTAGCGCCGCTTAGCGCCGGGTGTAAGATAGGGGTTTCTGTCTCTATGAGGAATGTTTACACTTCTTTTTTGCTAAATCTTTCCTGTCTTAATCCACGATCATCCGTCTGTCCCTTTAAAACGTCTACTCACTTTCTGCATTCTTATTGGTTGCCTTTGTTTCTCTCCCAGTTTCTCAATCAATGTGGGCCACTCCGAAAGTGACATCGGGATGCACTTCAACCCGCGCTTCAACTATAGTGTGGACAGAAACACGATCATCATGAACTCCCTGAAGGGCGGCTGGCAAGAGGAGGTGAAGGACAGCAACTTCCCGTTCCATGCAGGGCAGGGAGTTTAAGGTGAGGCCTATAACAGGGAGACACTGTGCTTGAAGCCCTGACAGAAACCTCCATTCATAACCAAGTACCCCTCGCTGCAGTCGCCCAGCACTCGTTTCGATTGGTAGAGGAAGTTTATAGCCCATACACATGGCCCGGGCCGACCTGCCCCATTTTTGCAGGCTGCAACAAGGGGCTTCTTAATTCTTCTACTATCAAAAGTTTGGTGCAAACATTGTTTATATTTTAAACAAGGGGAGGGTTTACACACTAGAGACAAAAAAAATTAGCAAACATTGCTTCTCTTCTCTGTGTCAGTTTTCTAAAACACTAAAGCACATACAATTTCAATAATGAGGTCTACTAACAAGTTTTAAAGAATATTGGATGCAAATACAAACTTAATGTGTCATCACAGTGGACGGTTATATTGTTTTACAGTAGAATAGAAAGGGCAGTCTATCTAACAGATTCATATTCATAGCTAAGTTTGCTGCTTTTGGTGTTAAGGTTGGATACAATAGTTTTAATAATCATTGTATGCACTGCCTGTCATATGCATTCACACATTTTACATGTTGATGTAAAAATTTACAAAGAACAAACCTAGATTGAAATTTAAATTTTTTTTTCCAGCTGATTAGCCCGAATCTGCACTGTTGGGTATAAATTAAAAATATAAATGCTTTATATAATTATATTCTTTATGCACTGCGGTTGTTACTGCTATTGATAAGATATGATTGTCTTCTGAACAATGAACACCACTAACATTAACATCATCAGCTTTATTTATATAGTTCCTTTCATACTTTACGTTGTACGCAAATAAAAAAATAACAGTAAAATTATAAGCTAGTAATAATCCTTTATTGTAAAGTTCTAAATAGTAAAATAAAATACTATATAATATACATCTACAAACCCCAATTCCAAAAAGGTTGGGACAGTATGTAAAATGCACATAAAAGCAGAAAGCAGCGATTTGTAAATTCACTTTTACATATATTTAATTGAAAACAGTACAAAGAAAATATATTTAATGTTTTACCATATCAACTTTATAGATTTTTGTAAATATACGCTAATTCTGAATTTGATGCCTGCAACACGTTCCGAAAAAGTTGGGACAGGTGCAAAAAAAAAAAGACTGGGAAGTTCAAAAAACACCTGTTTGGAATATTCCACAGGTAAACAAGTGATGCTATCATGGCTGAGTATAAAAGGATATCAAAAAACATTTGATATCTTATTTTCAGGTGCTCTTACAAGCGATACTATAACGTCTCTGCATTTGAATGGATCTCTATAGGAATTGGGGGGGACTAGATTAAGTATTAAGTGTAAATGACATGGGAATAGTATTGAACCCATGGTTGGCTAATTGGCTGTAAGTCATCAAGGGTCTGAGGTATCAAACGAGCCTTAATCCATCACTCTGCTGCCAGAGGGTTGTTTCTCCTGACTTATTTTTCCATAGAGTTCAGTAGGTAAATGAGTCAGGAGAAACGACCCTTAAAGTGATCCATCCATATCTTCTGCTTATCTGGAAGCAGAGTGATGGTTTGAGCCTTGTTTGTTACCTGAGAACCTTGTTGACTTACAGCCATTTAGCCAACCATGGGTTCCATACACCAAACTATATATAGCTAGGGGGTTCCATACTATTCCAGTGTAATTTACAGCTTAATCTAGTCCCACCCCCAAATTCCCATAAAGATCCATTCAAATGCAGAGTGGTTATAGTATCGCTTTTAAGAGTACCTTTGATATTCTTTTGATATTCTTTTATAACCATTCATAATAGCATCACCTGTTTACCAGTGGGATGTTTCAAACAGGTGTTTTTTTTTTTCCCCAAATCTTTTTTTTGCCCCTGTCCCAACTTTTTTGGAACGTGTTGCAGGCGTCAAATTCGGAATTAGCGTATATTTACAAAAATCAATAAAGTTGATAAGGTAAAACATTAAATATCTTTGTACTGTTTTCAATTAAATATATGTAAAATAGAATTTACAAATAACTGCTTTCTGCTTTTATGTGCATTTTAATGCAACCCAGTGATATTCTATGTAATACACTATTCGGAAATACGATTACGTTCTTAACTTGTTTAGGTCTTAACTCACTGGCAGAAATTTCCAAGTAACTATTGATGAGTACAAGTCCAAAAGTTATGACATTACTTGCGGTGTTCCACAAGGCTCAATTTTAGGTCCTTTACTCTTTTGTTTGTATATGCTCCCACTTGGTAGTATCATCAGGAGGCATGGAATACATTTTCACAGCTACGCAGATGACACTCAGCTATATTTTGCGGTATCTCCAGTTGATACAAGCCCTATTGATGTTCTTTCTGACTGTATCTTAGACATCAATGCATGGATGTCAATAAACTTTCTACAACTAAACCAGAATAAAACAGAGGTACTGGTTATTGGGGAAAAGACTCAGAGAGAGAAACTGACTACTAAGCTGCAATCTATAGCACTGACTCCTAGTCAGCAGGTGAGGAACTTAGGTGTGATATTTCATTCAGATTTTAACTTTATGGCTCACATCAGGAATGTCACCAAGACTTCCTATTATCCTCTGAAGAATAGTATTATGGTTCGACCATTTTTTATCCCAGGCTAACACTGAGAGACTAATGCACGCATTTATTACCAGCAGGCTCGACTACTGTAATGGTCTCCTAACTGGTCTGCCCAGAACCTCCCTCCCCCAATCAAAACGAGTGATGGGTGGGGTCAGCCTGGGTGACCCCACCCCATTCTGCAGGTTGCAGCGAGGGGCTCGTTGCCATAACTGTTCTGAACTTGCTCAATTGGAGATGCAACTGTGCAACTGCTAAATCAGAAGTGCTTTAACGTGACACGCACCCAGACATTTTTTGCCAGCATTCTGGCGAAGGGCAGAAGTTTTTTTTAAAAATTTTGAGGAGGGCAGAAATGCTGGACCCTCATTGTAGAGCTTCATGAGAAATATTCCAGCTGCATTGTGAAGAGTGGTGTTTGCTTATGAGAATCTCCAGTGGTGAAATGGCATTAGTGCGTGTTCTCAACTGTAATTAATACCAAAACTTTGTACATTTCTTCCTATATTCTGTTGTTTATTCAAAGACCAAAGACCAATAACCTTTGTCCAGCAAAGAAAAAACAAAATAAATGTATCAAGACAATGTTGATCAAGACATGTTTCGTGTTTTACTACTTATTCATTGGTAGAGCTCTTGTGGGCTTGTAATTACATTGTTTTTCACTGTGTTCTGTGTTAATGTTTTTCTTCGGTAACTTATCTCTCCTGCCTTCTCTTCCAATCCTCCATCTTTAATTTCCTTTGATGTATCCTTCTCTCTCCAGGTGACCATTACATATAACTCCAACAACTTTTATGCTACTCTAGCTGATGGCACTTTGGTGAAGTTCCCCAACCGTGCGGGTGATGTTGAATTCAAATACATCTTCTGTGACGGAGATGCTGATATCACCAGTTTTAAACTAGAATAAAGACCAACCAGGAGTTGCTGGACATTACCTTTCTGCATGCTTCACACTGCGCCGACCAGCCCCTCCCAAACATCAATGGCTTTAATTGTGTGCCTCTCTGCAACATTACTCTTGTGTCTGTACAAAATCCCTGACTGTCTATGGGAATCATCGCAGCTTGGATAATAAAGCTCTTGCTTGAGATAATCTTTTAAAAGGTGCTAATGAGTGGCTGTTCATTTGGGGTGAGGGGTAGTTAGTGGATGTTTAATACAGATTGAATTTCACACACTTTCTATTTAGATAATAGAAATATGGATATCTCTGAGCTGGGACCTGAGCTGCACCTCACTGGTCACAACTCCAGGTCCATAAGCAGTGGGTACACGGACATGCCCAGAAAAAGTGTAATTTGTTATATGATAGCAACATGATAGCAAGCGAACGTTGAATCGACTTAGAATCAACGTCGGCAGAAACGTCGTTTCAATGTGCAATTCCGACGTTGATTCAACATCAAATTGCTCATCGAGATCACGTTGAATCAACGTCAGGAATACCAACACATATTAAATATTCCAACGTAGAATCTACGTCCATTCAATGTTTAAACTTGGTCGATTTTATGTTGATATTATATTTGTTCGATGTTTATTTGAATGTCTGTAAGCATACGGATATTTACTTTTAAAAGTTTTGGGTTACGTGCTGCAACAAGGGCATATATGGCTGTAGTATCTCACTGCAATCTCGTCATATGCTAAGTGAACATTCGTTAATTGCTGACATTAGTAGGCTTACCCAACATCAGTTATAGGCTACATCCTGGAAAAGATCGAACAGACTGTATATGCAATAGACTAATATGAATATTTATTTTACAAATTAATAAAAAAAGAGAAAAAGATAAGAAAAAACATGTGAAGGAACAAGCTAAAAACAACGAATTTCAGTTCCACAATAATAGTATGCCTACATTAATAGTGAGGCAGAAGAAACGTTCAGGAACAAGCAAAACACTGAAACAAGCTGAAACGAATTTAAATTATAATATAAAACAAATGCACATTAAAAGGTTAAATATTAACATGATAAAAAAGTTTTTTAAAATAAATAAATATGACTTTTACATTAATAACCAAAGCTCCGTCTCTGTCGGGGGCGTATAGCAGCGATCTTTTAACCACAAAGAAGACTGGGTTGCGCCTCCCCCCCAGGGAAATAGGCTACAATTAAATTTCCCCACAAGTTTTGTCGCCATCACTGACTCACTCCATTAGCTAACTGAACTAGGGTGCGTTTCCCAAAAGCATAGTTAGGCTAAGACATCGTAAAACCCTTCGTACGAAGCTTCTTGAACTTTGGGTGCGTTTCGCAAAAGCATCTTAACTTAAGACGCTCTTAGAAACGCTCGTAGATTAACGATTACTCCAGACCAGTCGTAGACGGTTAAGTGCGTTTTAGAAGCCCATAAATCACATACTTTATTTGATTTTTCGTGTTAGTGTTCATTTAATTTTACGGTTACCTTAACCACTGACTGTTTTTTTTATAGTGATGTTAGAGGCAACAATATTTAGGGTACGTTTATTTATTTATTTATTTATTTTTAATTGACTTATGTTTATATATATTTGGAAATTACCCATAAAAGCCATTCCTTAAATAGCCCTATAAATAAATAAGTTTGAGACAAGAAAAATCAGTGGGGAAAATATTTTATTTCAAAGAAACTTTGACGTGCCTAACCGCCACGTATTGAGCATCACAATGGGTTCGCGTCTCCCAATCTATCGCCCCCCTCCTCCTCTCGTATCAGCAGCACCACAGACAGAAGCACAGAGATGTAAAATCCAGGGATCAGAAAGTCCTGCTATGTGTTTCTTCCACCCATGAACTCAGCCAGCTGATTTCACTAATTAATTCTACCTCCTGGCTGAAGAATTGTGCAAATGAGCAAATCCAGGTGATTGGAACTAAATACTGGGGAGGACTTTTTACTTTCTGAACCCGGATTTTACACCTCTGGTTAAGTAGCTCTTAAAGGGATAGTTCGGAATTTTGGACATAATGGGCCCTATCTTGGCGCTTATCTAAAGTCAATTTAGGGCGTGTCCAAGTCCACTTTTGCTATTTTAACGGCGTGTTTTTTGGCGCTAAGCACGGCGCAAGGTCCAAATGGGCTGAACCTAGTCTCTTCATTAATTATAGGTGTGTCTTGGGCGTGACATGCAATAAATCAATCAAAATGTCATATCCCATTCCCTTTAAAAGCCTGCTTTTCCACCTTGGCGGATTGCTTATGATGGCGAAACAGACATGCTCGTGCATGTTTAGTGCGATCAAGGAATAGGCTATATGGATCAATAGTAGCCTATGATCAATATTATTCGGGCTAACCATTATGAGTTCCCGGTAATTCCTGACAGTGCTGTTTACAAAATATATGCGGTTAAATTTCATTAAAAGCACCTGCAATAGCTGAGAATAAGCGACCAATTGCTTCCGTCTCACCTTAGAAAACGCCAAATTAGCCTGCTTTTTTAACAAATTTTGTTTGATTATGCAATGAACTCATGTTCAAGCTTCATCCGAAGTTCATTAGGCTACCTGCATTCTAATTTTGATTAATAACATAAATAACGTTATTTTGCCTTAATGATGACACTAAATACAATAAATCTGTCAGGTTGGCAACCCATAGGTTCAGCATATTTTCCCTTGTTTTATAATGTCCTGCTTATGGAAATGTGACCAACCTGTTTTACTGGTAGTGTAATACTTTAAAACGATCCACTTTCCCAGGAAGACCGTGAAAAGTGTGATTTACAGCAGGGGAAACAGACCTGCTCCTGTAAAGCGCACATGCAGATAATGGAATTTAAATGAATTGTAAATTAATTGTGTAATGTGCTGCAAATTTTGTTTCTAATTAGACGCTTAGTTCTCTTTAAAATCTTTTGTTCAGTTATGGAATAACAGGTGAAATCAGCAGGGTTTTAATAAGCTGAGGGTATGGAAACCTTGTCACTGTAATTAAAAAAATATGAAGGACGAAGAATAGCTAAGGTTACAATTCAGTTAACATGATGACATTTATCTCTGTTTTATAACCATAGGCTATCGAAAAAACCTTATGCACAGCGAGTCCGCTGTAGCCTAGGCTATTTGAAAAACAATAAAAGCAATATTGACTGGACAAGGTTTTGAACTTTTTTCTGTCATAAACCATTCCATTTACTAACAGGTTGTATTCCTCGATAAACAGAGCTGTATTGTAATCACATCTGAAGCGCATTTTCAGAACTCAAATGTCCGTCTATTGCAATGCGCGAGTTTTCCATTGAATGACAATTCACACATTAGGTGCAAATGACAATTTGCGCATTAGGCTTGATATAGGTGTTATCAGCTCCTTTTTAATGGATAGCCATTGTCCCATACCATCGCCTGGATGTTGATGGAGTGGGCTGAGAGCAATGTAATGTGGCATCGTTTCCCTTCGCTGAGGGAAAGGTATGTGGACCTATGGAACCTTTTATAATTATGCATTTTTGATATAGCCTACACAATAATAATATTTCACATTGTGATCTTGATATTTTAGTCATGCTTGTGCGCGTCCCTGTGTGTGACAGACAGGAGGGTACGCGCGTTGTGCACATGCCTATGTAGACGCACTTATATGCACCGTTAAAATAACATGTAACCGACTGCGACATGACTTTAGACCAGGTTTGTGGTGGTTCTAGCGCAAGCGCTTTCTGCTGGCTCAAGATAGCAATACGCCAAAAATAATCCTGGCCACTCCTCATCATAAGACCAACACACCCAGTTCACTTGCAACGGGTGCAAGAATACATGGTAGTTAAAGGATGTAAGCGCTAGGCATTATAATGAACCTAGCGCCGGGTGTAAGATAGCAAAGACACTTGCGTTTGGGTTAGCGCCGCTTTGCGCCGAGTGTAAGATAGGGCCCAATGTCTCATTACAACTTACCCATGATGTAGTTGATTGATGGAAACAATTTTCAGCTAATTCCATGCTGTCCCTTCTTTTGGACATACACACGTTGCTAATGCTAGCGCAACTCTATGGCAACCAGTAGCATCCACTACCAAACGCACTTAAAGACTCCGCAGTGAACCCATAGCAAATAAAATACAACGACAGTCTATCGGGGTTATTTTGAGTGTTTATACCTTCATTTTTTAAGTCAAACTATCGTTGAATCCTTTACTTTGTGCTGACCTAATACTCTCTGTGGAAGTACGGCGGCGAAGTGAATGTGGCCATTGCAACTTGTTACTCTTCTTTGTTGTTGTAGTCGACCAGTGCCGGCACTACATTCGTAGGTAACGTAAAGTATCGCTCCCCCAATAGACTGTCGTCGTATTTTATTTGCTTTGGGTGCACTGTGGAGTGTTTACGTGCGTTTTTGTAGTGGATGCTACCGGTTGCCATCACATCACATTGCTCTGTAATATTTCTAGAAATTGTCATGGCTTGGCAGCCTCCCTATTATCTCTGTGGTCTTTTTCCTTCAGAGCCACATGAGGGCGCTCTTGCGGTGCTTTCCCTCCCACTCGGCACTTATTCGGCTCACCTGCGTTGAGTTTCCTGCTGGCTATTTAAGCTCTGTGCTTATGTTTTCCGGGGCTTCCGTGTTGTCTTCATGTTGACACGTAGCCGGTAAATGGTATAGGATTTTGGCAACCAAAGGTGACCACTTTGCTCCATCGCCTTGCTTTGGTGTAACGCGGGACTTGCCTTTTGTGCATAAGAGTTCTTTTAGGATTTTGTTTTCTCTTTTGCATTTTCTGTCCCTCATTCTGGTTTTCCTTTTCTAGTCCCTCCGAGACAGTTTTATCTTTACCGTTTCTCTTCTACCTCTCTATGGACTACTCTCTCGTATTGAGAACAAGAGGTCTTAATTCCTTTTTCATCTACACTTGAGTCTATTTCGCCCAGTTATTCGGGTTGCTTTATTTTCTATTTCAGACAAAATTAGTTAACAGAAAAAACTATTGTTTGTGTGTAAAATTAATTTCATACCTAGATAGACCAGATGAGGAGGGAGGGATGCCAACTGTCAGCAATGCGATGTGTGTGGGATAACTAGACCTTGTTCTGAGATCTTATTTGATGCTACAGTGTGCAAAAGTTTGCCTGAATGCCTGAAAATCGACATGTAGGGAGAACTGGGACGAAAGTAACACTTTTTACATTCACCCGGTTTACTCAAAAGTCAGTAGAGATAGAGAGGCCATATTTTCTGACAAACAACGTATCTGTGTCCCTCACTAATAGCAACTGGAATTTTGTTTCCAGCATAAACGAGTCGGATATAAATTGGCCGCAAACCAGATGACTGCAATGTATCTTTCGTCCCTGCCATGCGGGACAAAAAATACACTGAATCGGGACAAAAGAAGCACCTGACGAAAAAGTTTGCTTTAGCGGTCTTATCTATGTCTTGTTGTTTTTTTATGCTCATTCCTTTCAACAAATGTACTGTCAGCCAAAATGCCATGTTAGTGACGAGTCAATGAATAAAGCTATCAGTTTAAAATCCATGAAAATCAATCATGCGTCAAGAGCATAATGTTGCATAATTAATAGAATTTTGCCTTACAGCATTAAACGGTCTATATATCTGTAGACATCGGTGTATTGTAATGTATATTTATCATATCTATTGTGTCTATGTATTCCTTATTTTAATGAATTGTTAAACACTGCCATGAATTACTTTTTAATTGTGGGTTCAAATCAATAACTGGTTGAAATAGGCTTATAATGGGACATTATTTAGGCTAAATCACTTAAAATAAGAACTGTGTTCCAAATACACAAAACTGACCCTGGTATTTTGTTAGGGAGGTGTCTCTCTACCATTTATGATACTTGTTGCTATCTATTTATGATAAGCCTATGGCAAAACTGAATGGAGATGTAAATCCCTCGCAGCTAGACCAATGAGGGAATAGCCCGGATCGAAGGTTTAAGCGTGATATTTTCCGCTGTTGCTGTGGGAAAAGGTAAGAGTTTTGAAATGTTACTGTTCTTACAACCGGATGAGACTGCTTCTTTAAATTCGCGGGATCAGCTAGTAATTGACCACGGGTCAGAGACAATAGTACCACTTTGCCTCCCGCTCTAAGTTTGGTCTGCAGGCTGACTCCAGCTTATCCAAAAAGGCAGCCTGTGTATATTATATTAACTGTCAGCCACCAACGCTGATACTATACTCGTATATATCTGACTCCAATTAGAATTGACGCTTGATTGCGAGTGGAACTCTGTTCTTTTGAAACTATCTATACCGGGGACGCTAATAGCCCTGGATACGGGGTGCAGACTGACACACTGAAGCGGACTGACAAGCTCAGAGACCCTAGCCACATAGAAACTCAGCGGGTTTCGAATATGTCACCATCACAGGTGCTCAGAGGTTCGGACCATAGAATCTACTAGGTAAAAGAGAAACTCAGAGGGTTTGAAACATGTCACCATCACAGGTGCTCAGAGGTTTTTGACCATAGAATCCACCATATACTAGGAAAAGAGAAACTCAGAGGTTTGGAACATGTCACCATCACAGGTACTCAGAGGTGTTGAACATAGAATCCACCATATACTAAGAAAGTGAAAACTCAGAGGTTTTTAACATGTCACCATCACAGGCGCTCAGAGGTATTGAACATAGAATCTGCCTAGTACTGGCTAAGGCCTAGCAGAACCGTCACATTACCACAAACAAGATTAGTCAGTGTGAAACCCGGTAATAGAGACACAATTCACGGAGACCATGCAAATCAGGTCTAAAAATAGAATAATTTATTAATGACAATAATCACTGGTTAAGACTGTGCGAGTAAATTTGAACACATTCAATACCTATAGCTAAACACAGGATAACATGCTGCTAAGACAAAGAAACATGAACAGGTTCACCAACAAAGTATAACCAAATGATTCCGTACAATGTGACTATGGTACCAGGAGACCTGTTAGGCAGATACTCCTATACGGGTATAACTATAGTGCCACTACAGCATTAGGCGATCTGTTAAGCAGATACACCTATAGTGAAAGAACTATGGTGCCACCACAGCACCAGGTGATCTGTTCAGCAGATACATCATAATGGATGAGCTATGGTGCCATTACAGCACCAGGTGATCTGTTAGGCAGATCCACCATAATGGACGAGCTATGGTGCCATTACAGCACCAGGTGATCTGTTAGGCAGATCCACCCTGAATGTCCCTTTGGACTTCCCTTAAATGCAATCCTGGGCAGGCTTTCCACATTCCACAATTCCCTTTGTTTGTCCAAACAAGGTCTGGCCAGGAAGAGGGCTGTAAAATCTAACCACCAAGAGACCCCCCTTCTCCTCCAGGAAAATCAACTACAGTCTACTCCCCCTCCCCGATCTAGTGATAGCAATAAGATACTTTGTACGACGGCGCGTGATCTTATGATTTTACCTGTCATTTATCTAGATACCAGGTGAGGTCCAGGTGATAGCCACTCTGTGATCCAGATACTTATGTGGACAAGCACATCCCTGATAACCTACAATCCCCCTTCCAAACACATTCTTTATTCCTTACATACCCCACATTTCAATTGATATTAATCCCAATCCACCACATTTATCATATTATCCAGTTATTCACATACATACATACATAAGATGCCTTATACATACAGTGTTGCTTCAGTCCAGAATATTTTAACATAGGGTGTGTGTTCACAGGCCTTTTACGGCCTGAGAACAGGCCTCGGTTGCTGACGTCATTAGGACCTCTAATGTCATTCCAGCTGTCGATTACAACTTTGTGCCTTTTGTTGTAGGGCAGTGGAGTTGGGAGTCCTGTGTGACGAGGCAAAGATGTAAGGGGTGGGTAGAACAGGAGATTCTTAGGCCACCTGGTGAATTGTTTTATTGCACCCTCAAGGAAGTCAGGGTTTATGACTGACAATCCCAAGGATCAATAATTTTCAGTCTTACAGATTCCCCCGTTGGCCCCGTGGGACAAACAAACACAGTCCCAAGGGGTCATAAAGAGTGACGGTGGTCCCATGCTGGTGTCTATGGTCCCAGTCCCAGCAGCGTTGGCAACTTGAGGGGGCTGAGAACCAATGCCGCATGGGTCGAGGTGCAAAGGGAGCGGATGAGGTGTCGGAAATAGCAGCACTGACCCAGGGTGAAGGCCAATATGAGGGTGCTGGCAAGGACGCACCCTCGGAATACCCAGTCCCTCCATGTGTAGGCGTCCTGGGCAGAGTGGGTAGAGGAGTTGGCCAGGATCTCCGCTGTTTTTTGGCCAGGTTCCCCTTCACCTGGGCCTAGTTGAGGTGATAGTTAGTTTCCCGGATGACCTGTTGAACAATCATCCCACAAGTGCATCCGAAACCTAGACTTCTGGGTCGCATCACAGTAGCCGTATTATACAAACATCAATACATGTACATATGATAAATGTGGAGGCTTCAGGAACAATGCAGTGGTATACTTTGCAATCTACCGATCTGTATTGTAAGGTTAATCAAAGAATTAAGGGATGTGGAAATATGGAATGTCTACCCAGACCTGACAGAGGCAGGGAAGTTAGTTTTTAACACAGTACACACATTGCACATATAGCATACTGTAGTTAAATTATATTCTATTGCCCTCTATTACCCCCCGTTTGATGCTTGAAATCACGAGGTGGTAATAGCTTGAATTTTCAGAAGCAGAAAACAGTTTAAATAAAGCAATCATTCATTATTAGTGCTATTATTTTATGTTGTTAAAATACATTTAAATATAGAAAAACTCATGTTTTTGCACCAAGAAACACATATGTTTGAATTTACATTGTGTCCTATATGTGCTGTAGTTATGTGGTTTTGGGATGTGGGTTGATATAGTGGTGTTGAGTGCAGATTTATGTGCAGTTCTATGTGGCTGTCATCATTGTGCTAAGCGAGTCTAAGGTTTGGATGGGTAGATCCTTTTACACTAATAAAGGTGTTGTAAAATTTGCTCTGGTGCGACACCAGGGGACCTGTTTATGGTTAAGGTTTCCTAAACGAGGTGTGCATGTTTTATGGCCCCTTCAAGTCTTTCCACCCATCTTACCCAGAACAAGGCTTATTCCTGGCTCTGAAAAAGGAGAGAAACCTATGCAGGGCTATTGTCTGCATAGTTCAGGTCCTGTACTGGGTAGATGATTATAGCCAGGTTAGATTATTGAAAAACAAAAATCATACACTCTGAAGAATGTAGGTTCACTGCTTTTTAAAGAAAGAAGATACTCAACAAGACAGATAGAGAGAGGGGGAAGGGAGACAAACGGACAGAGAGACCGATAAGCCAGTCTTTGCTAGAAAATGACCCTATTTCAGCTTTTAAATGAAAAGGGCAAATATGGAATAAAGTTAAAGAAGAAATTGTTTCTTCTTTTATTTATTTATTTATTAATTTATTAATTTAGTTATTTAATTGAGGAAGAACTATTCTCCCAAACTATAAAACCATTTAGGAGCCCTGACTAGAAAGACATCTCCTTAGTAGTCATAAACACTTCCTTGCAGGAACAGAAGATGCTGGCCCTAATTAAGGCAAGTGAAAGCTCTGATGGCTTTTAGTTCATTTTATGGCATTGACTGGTCTATTGACGTCAGACAGACATTCTAGCACAGGTTTTTTTGCTAGAGGAAATTTACACAAAAATACATCTATGAGATTTAAAAATCATACCTCAGTTAATTTAATTGGCACACAAGTAGGTATGTTGGTGAATCCCAACATTTCCTAAATTACATGCCAAGGCAATTTATATAGATTTAGAGTTATTTATCTATATTATGCACTTTAACCTTCTGGTATCACAGATGTATAGTTAGACACAAATTAAAAGTAAAAGAAAAACACCAATATGGCACAAAAAGTAACTACAGAAGGAAGACTTCTGTTTTTACATAAAAATAACTTCTGAGCCATTTTTTATTTATTGATATAACTGGCAACAGTTGATATGACATGGAATAATTTTTATATCCTGTCACTTACTTTCTTCATTCTCTACCTACTATTACCTTCAACACTTCCTCACACTTCTCTACATACAATTATCCTCTAATTCTCACTGACTTTTCACCAGTGTCATTTCCTCCTCTGTGTCTGAACAAGATTCTCTGCGTCCCCCACAGTATTGTGGAACACCAGAGCAATACCTTGCATCAACATGCCTTCTATGCAATATCTCAAACCTCTTACTTTCTTTAATACACATCCTCAAACCTTTAAGTTGAGCCATAAAGCACACATCTTCCATTTACCCATTCTAGGGTTCTATAATTATTGCAGTCATAATGAACTAATTGCAAATAGCTTCTGCCTTTTAAAATGACAGTGTCAATATTACATATATAGAGATATATACATACATATATACACTCATACACACACATACATATATATATAACAGTGAGGGCTGCTACCTCACAATTACACAGATTTAGAAAAACTTCGCAGTTCTCCTATCTTTCCCTGCCTTCCATTGTTCATTAATACCCTGAAGGGCAGTAATCTGGAATGCGCCCGGTTTCTACGGTCCCAGGGCCTGTCCGGGATATGTCGATCCCCTAAACAGTGTCTACATGGTGAAACAACAAAAACTCTCCCTAGTATATGCTACTACGTAAAATAATTGTGTTACTCACCACACCAAGGATCAAGAACCAGGAGTTACACTGACCAGAAAATCCCTTGTTAGGAATATCCTGTCAATTACGCCAAACTGTAGGGAATTTTCTAAACAAAGTTGCAGGAGAAATTAACGGGTCAAGAAAAGCAGATGCCCTCCTGTCAGAGGGATCACGTCATTCGGACTTGTCACAGAAACTTCAGAAACAGCAACTGGAATCACGTCGGGGTCACCATTTGTAAATCCCTCGCAGCTAGACCAATGAGGGAATAGCCCGGATCGAAGGTTTAAGCGTGATATTTTCCGCTGTTGCTGTGGGAAAAGGTAAGAGTTTTGAAATGTTACTGTTCTTACAACCGGATGAGACTGCTTCTTTAAATTCGCGGGATCAGCTAGTAATTGACCACGGGTCAGAGACAATAGTACCACTTTGGCTCCCGCTCTAAGTTTGGTCTGCAGGCTGACTCCAGCTTATCCAAAAAGGCAGCCTGTGTATATTATATTAACTGTCAGCCACCAACGCTGATACTATACTCGTATATATCTGACTCCAATTAGAATTGACGCTTGATTGCGAGTGGAACTCTGTTCTTTTGAAACTATCTATACCGGGGACGCTAATAGCCCCGGATACGGGGTGCAGACTGACACACTGAAGCGGACTGACAAGCTCAAAGACCCTAGCCACATAGAAACTCAGCGGGTTTCGAATATGTCACCATCACAGGTGCTCAGAGGTTCGGACCATAGAATCTACTAGGTAAAAGAGAAACTCAGAGGGTTTGAAACATGTCACCATCACAGGTGCTCAGAGGTTTTTGACCATAGAATCCACCATATACTAGGAAAAGAGAAACTCAGAGGTTTGGAACATGTCACCATCACAGGTACTCAGAGGTGTTGAACATAGAATCCACCATATACTAAGAAAGTGAAAACTCAGAGGTTTTTAACATGTCACCATCACAGGCGCTCAGAGGTATTGAACATAGAATCTGCCTAGTACTGGCTAAGGCCTAGCAGAACCGTCACATTACCACAAACAAGATTAGTCAGTGTGAAACCCGGTAATAGAGACACAATTCACGGAGACCATGCAAATCAGGTCTAAAAATAGAATAATTTATTAATGACAATAATCACTGGTTAAGACTGTGCGAGTAAATTTGAACACATTCAATACCTATAGCTAAACACAGGATAACATGCTGCTAATACAAAGAAACATGAACAGGTTCACCAACAAAGTATAACCAAATGATTCCGTACAATGTGACTATGGTACCAGGAGACCTGTTAGGCAGATACTCCTATACGGGTATAACTATAGTGCCACTACAGCATTAGGCGATCTGTTAAGCAGATACACCTATAGTGAAAGAACTATGGTGCCACCACAGCACCAGGCGATCTGTTAAGCAGATACATCATAATGGATGAGCTATGGTGCCATTACAGCACCAGGTGATCTGTTAGGCAGATCCACCATAATGGACGAGCTATGGTGCCATTACAGCACCAGGTGATCTGTTAGGCAGATCCACCCTGAATGTCCCTTTGGACTTCCCTTAAATGCAATCCTGGGCAGGCTTTCCACATTCCACAATTCCCTTTGTTTGTCCAAACAAGGTCTGGCCAGGAAGAGGGCTGTAAAATCTAACCACCAAGAGACCCCCCTTCTCCTCCAGGAAAATCAACTACAGTCTACTCCCCCTCCCCGATCTAGTGATAGCAATAAGATACTTTGTACGACGGCGCGTGATCTTATGATTTTACCTGTCATTTATCTAGATACCAGGTGAGGTCCAGGTGATAGCCACTCTGTGATCCAGATACTTATGTGGACAAGCACATCCCTGATAACCTACAATCCCCCTTCCAAACACATTCTTTATTCCTTACATACCCCACATTTCAATTGATATTAATCCCAATCCACCACATTTATCATATTATCCAGTTATTCACATACATACATACATAAGATGCCTTATACATACAGTGTTGCTTCAGTCCAGAATATTTTAACATAGGGTGTGTGTTCACAGGCCTTTTACGGCCTGAGAACAGGCCTCGGTTGCTGACGTCATTAGGACCTCTAGGACTTCCCATTACAGAAATAGCCACAAATACTCATACATCATTGCTTGATGTCGACAGTATGCCAGAAGTGACACAGTACTGCTCGGTTATTCAATCTGATCTTATCTGACTGCTGTATGGCACATGATGAATTTCCAAAAGGACAATAAACTAAAATGAAAACAAAACAAAAATGTTGACTAGAAATTATTATCAAACACAATTTTAACTACAAACGATGAATTATTGTTTTTATTTCATCGATTTTAACTGCATCTAAATCCAGTGATATGGCCATTGCATTGCTGTTGACTGTTTGATTTCTAAACCTGGAACATCACCATCCATCCATCCATTTTCAAACCCGCTTATTCCTGGTCAGGGCTGTGGGGTGGCTGGAGCCTCTCCCTACATGCATGTCTGCAGGGGAGGAGCAAGAATACACCCTGGGCAATCCCCCAATCCATCACAGGGCACACATACCATTCACTCACACACTCATACCTAGGTGCAATTTAGAGTCTCCAATTCACCTAACCTGCTTGTCTTTGGACTGTGGGAGGGAACTGGAGTACCCGGAGGAAACCCACACAGACATGGGGCGAACATGCAAACTCCACACAGAAAGGCCCTCGGCCAGGATTCAAACTCAGTACCTTCTGGCTGTGAGGTGACAGTGCTACCCACTGCACCACCCTGTCGCCCCGGGAATGTACAATTACAAGTCCTTCTGGGTAAGAGTGTTCTATGGGAATTGGGAGTAGGACTAGATTAAGCTGTAAATTACACTGGAACAGTATGGAACCCATGGTCGGCTAAATGCCTGTAAGTCATCAAGGCTCTGAGGTATCAAATGAGCCTAAACTATCACTATGTTGCCAGATATGCAGTAGATATGGATGGGTCACTTTAAGGGTTGTTTCACCTGACTTATCTTTCCATAGATTTCAAAAGGAGATCCATTCAAATGCAGAAGTTATCGTATTACTTGTAAGAGTACCTGAAAATAGGATAAAGAGTCTTTTGATATGCTTGTATACCCAGTCATGATAGCATCACCTGTTTACCTGTGGAATATTCCAAACAGGTGTTTTTTGGAATATTCCAACTTCCCAGTCTTTTTTTTTTTGCCCCTGTCCAAACATTTTTGGAATGTGTTGCAGGCATCAAACTCAAAATTAGAGTATATTTACAAAAATCAGTAAAGTTGATAAGGTAAAACATGAAATATACTGTTTTCAATTAAATATATGTAAAAGACAATTGACAAGTTACTGCTTTCTGCTTATATGTGCATTTTACATACTGTCCCAACTTTTTTCGAATTGAGGTTTGTACTTGTAGTTCACCGATTTGAAAAATATTCCAGAATTAAGATCCTTGGCCACCCCTCAACCTATATGCAAAGTTTCATCCAAATCGAAGTGTAGGCACTCGGGCTGTTATGGACAGAAAAAACGACACAGAGTAGGTCGTTGATCTGGAACTGGGCCGGCTCCTCGTCACTGTATGACGTTCTGGAGGAAAGCAGGTTGAGGAACATCTTGAGCAGGACCATGTTCTCTCCTGTTACATTGGAGATCTGGAAGATGGACGACATCTCTCCCCCCATCTTTAATGTTATTCCTTGATAAGATGACTATAGAAAACTAATAGGAGTTGATTGCATATTGCTTTTTTTTTGGAATAAGACATTATGAAATAACATAGGCCTCAAGCTTCAAGTGAAAAGAATGAGAGCTGGAGGCTCTTTATTTTTGCACTGAATTTGCAGCATGATAAAAATGGAAATTACCATTGCAAATTTCATGAAATCTAGTCTTCAAAGGGACCATACCATTATATTTGAATCATTGATTAAATATTCTGTTGAATTTTTTTTTTTTTTGATAGAGCATTTTTAGAGAGACACTTTCACAAAGATGCTTTACAGAAACAGGATGGAGGCAAAAAAGCACCTGACCCCCCAGAAATCCAGCAAGTGAGTTAAACACTCTCCATTAGGGATAAAAAAAAAAAAAAAAAACTCAAATGGTGGTGAGAAAGAACAACCCATTGGGACTAAATATTGGAAGGTAGATATAGAGGGGGATGTCCATTGTAAAAGATAACGTAAATGGTAATAGATAGTAATGAGGTAATGAGGAATTAATTGGAGCAAACAGACAGAGGGGAAGGGCAGATAGCCTGAAGAATTAACCTAGCTGGAAAACCAGAATGTCAGTAGAAATGTATATTAATATTCATATTGTGAGGGTTAAGGTTCGGAGAACCAAACGCGACCGATAAGGATTTCTAAAAGATTTCTAGAGAGAGATACGCCACAAAACGCGAAAGTAGCAGCACCAGGATTGGGATAACACCGGATTGGGAGAAATACTTCCCTAGCACTAGGCAAAACACAGCAACCTCCAAAAACTGAGGCGATCTCGATAAACAGCGAGAATAACTAACAAAAGAACCTCACACACTAAATAATTTGGCGTAACAAGAGGTGATGAAACAAAACTAAACTCGAAAAAACGAGCGAAGGAAAAGAATAGAAAAGACCTGTTAGCCAAAACTCTTGTGGCAAAAGAGCTGAACACAACTGGCGACAGGTAAAAATAATAAAGGATAAAGAAAGATTGGAAAGGAAAGAGAAAACCAATCTAATCCTAAATCTTATAACCGGACTTGCTGCGTTTCCTATTCGTACGAACCAGAAATGCAGCGACTGAAATTCCTATACCTTACCGACTTCGTATGTCAACATAGCAAAGACAATCTCGAAGTGCAGAAATACAGAAGTCCTGAGGTATTTATAGCCAGCAGGAAACTTAAAACAGGTGAAGGGAATAATTGTCGGGCAAGACACGAATACCGGAATGGAGGCAAAACGTAGAAAAGCAAAGGCTGCAAATAACCATGACACATATCAAAAGGGCTGATGCAAAGCATGAAGGCCTCCAGGTTATATCATGCTGTGGGCTTCAGCCAGGAGAGGGACACAGCTGGATTAGACTTGTAGGAAAAGAACAGAAAGGCAAATTGCTTTGGAAATAGTTTATTACACAGGCAGTTTGCACGTGAATGGGAAGAATCTGCTATTGTACAATAATGAAAAGGTGAAAGAACAATCATCATTCATTTGTTGCTCTATGAGATTTTCTAGGCACAGCCACACATATTCAGTGCTTAGTTTCAACAGTGGCAGTGTTGTACCAGGCAGGGCCCGTTCTTGGCATAGGCCATATCGGCAGTTGCCCAGATCACTATCCATTTGGGGAGGCACCATCATCTTGGGTGGGGTGCTAAACAAATGGGGAAAATGGGGAAAAGGAGCACATTGCGTTCATGATAGTCAGTGAACTCCCTCTTAGAACGCTACCTTTCCTCATCCGCTGGTACGCGATCAGTAACTATTACATATTACACTCTGGCCTCCCCATTTGTAATTGTTACTCTTCGAATTTAATAAGTGCCTAACCCTCTCCTGTTTCTTTTCCCTGGGGCTTCTGCCCTTCCTTCACCTTGAGCTGCGGTCTGCTCCAGTCCTGCCCCTCGCCCTGAGTCTGCAGACTGGTCCTGCCCTGTCCCTCCTCTGATTTATGCCCACACCTTGACACAACCAGAGTCCCAGATGTACCACCCCACCCCTCTGAGTTGCATATTGTACATCTTTTCATTGGACTTTCTTCTACCAGCTAGTGTACTAGCTTAAATTAGACCCTGCCAGCCAGCGAAGGATGGGCTCCCCTTCTCTAGCCAGGTTCCTTCCGAGATTTCTTCCCATTGGGGAGTTTTTTCCCGCCACCGTTTGAGTATTTTTCTTCCCACTGGGGTGTTTTTACCTCGTTTGCTGTTTGGGGGTTCAGGCCTGGTTTTTACCCAATTCTCCTTCTGTTTCCCTGTACAGTGTCTTTGCGAGAATTCTCCGTAAAAAGCACTATACAAAATAAATTTAATTTAATATTTCATACTTCTTCTGATCACCACAAGGTAGCAAAATGACGTAGGATCAGGACATTTGTATTTGACTTGACCGTCATCTTCGGCAGAATGTAAGGCCAACTCATGATCATACTCGCCTAGAATGTAAAAAGGATAGTTTCAGTGCTCACTTGACCCTCGTTTATTGTGAAACACATATTAAAGAAACATAAAGGACAGAAGGAGGACAACATGTCTTCCAGATACCAACAATTGTTAAAGTAATAATGTATTCAACATGTATGATAGGAATAGAATGAAAATGTACTAAGGCAATACTGACAGGCTAATATACTATAGCAGGTGTACAGTCATCATTGGGACTGTTATAGTTGGGGATGATGCAATTTTTACTGTCAACACTATGTATGTATGTATGATATGTATGAGATTTATTATATTTTCTTGTGTAGCTATGTCTTTAGTAATGCTGAAATTAGTAAGTGCAAGGCAAATTTCCCTACGGGGACAATAAAGTATATCTTATATCTTATTATACAGTCAATGCCCCATGGTAAAGACACATGGAACATGATTTATCAAACATCAGAGTATACATGAAGCATGATTCATGGGAACACACATGGAACATACATAGATCAGAAGTTGTGGAGAGTTGAGCAGGTGCTTTAAATAACTGTTGGTGCCCTCACATGTCAGTAAATATAACTAAGACTGTAAAGTAAAGTATATACTATATGAACACACGACACATTTTACGTCTTTATTTTTAGCATGATACTGAAATAAATAAAGCTCGGATGTGAAGGAGATTGAGTTGCGCAATAGTCTTGCTTCAGTAGGCAAATCTGTCATTCAAATGTGAATTCACCACTATGCATATTTCTGAAAGCAAGTCATGAAGTGATCCAATCAGGCACTAATGTGACTCGATTTGCAATCGATTTGAATAGCTTGAGTTCCCTATAGCTTGTGACTGGTGACCTGGCACATAAATACGAGAATCCCGCGTTACAATATTACTTCGCATTTGAACCAGAGCTGTACAGCTGTGAAGAATCAACACCTGTCACCAAGATGGCTGTAAGTCTAGAGAATCTTCGGTTACAAAAATAACAGAAACAACGTAATGCCGTGACATGCCGGTGTTTGGTGATGGGGCACTGCGGGTCTAACGGTGTTTGTTGATGGGGCACATTGCTTGCACATTTTGGTTTCACTGCTGAGGAAATTGGTTTACTTTTTATTTAACTACGAGTGTGGACTTTCTAATGTCTAATACCAGTGAAAGGGTCAGTGTATGAAATACAGATCACTTTGGAAGTGTGTATATATGCTGCAGATAATCACAAGAAAGTGAGAAAATCATGGATCAATGTGAAAGTGGTTTTCATCTATAGAAGGCCCTTATGATGGTTTTGTCTTTGTGATGTTTTATCCTCTGTTCTAAATAGAAAGTCGAGCTGATAAACGTGCCCTTCAAGCCGGGGATGCATTTGACTGTCATTGGTGTCATCAAACCCGACCCGGTTCGGTGAGTCATTGCTGCCTTTGGGCTCTATCTTGGCGATCTTAGCGCTTTGTCTAAACGCGTGGCGTAAAGTGCATTTAGGGCGTGTCCAAGTCCACTTTTGCTAGTTTGACGGTGTGTTTTTTGAGAGCTAAGCATGGCGCAACGCGCAAATAGTCTCTTCATTAATTATAGGTGTGTCTTGGGCGTGACATGCAATAAATCTATCAAAATGTCATATCCCATTCCCTTTAAAAGCTTGCTTTTCCACCTTGGCGGATTGCTTATATGATGGCAAAACAGACATGCCCGTGCGTGTTTAGTGCTAAGGAATAGGCTATGATCAATAATAGTATGATCAATATTATTCGGACTAACCATTATAAGTTCCTGGTAATTCCCGACAGTGCTGTTATTTTGCTAAATATATGCGGTTAAATTTCGTAAAAAGCACCTGTAACAGCTGAGAATAAGCTACCTGCTCCTGTTAAAGCGCACATGCAGAGAATGGCATTATAATTAATTGTGAATTAATTGTTCTCTTTAAAATAATTTTGTTTAGTTATGGTAGGCCTATAATAGGTGAAATCAGCGGGGTTTTAATAAGCTGAGAGTATGGAAGCCTGGTCACTGTAATTAAAAAAATATGAAGGCTAAAATTCAGTTAACATGGTGAAATTTATCTCCGTTTTTTAACTGTAGGCTATCGAAAAAACCGCACAGCGAATCCCGGGGACTGTAGTCTAGGCTATTTGAAAAACAGTAAATGCAATATTCACTGGACAAGGTTTTGAACTTTTTTCAGTCAAAAGGATTCTATTTACTTACAGGCTGTATGCCTAGATGAACAGAGTTGTATTGTAGCCTAATGACATGTGAAGCACATTTTCAGAACTCAAATGTCCATCTATTGCAGTGCGCGAGTTTTCAATTGAATGACAATTCACGCATTAGGTATAAATGACAATTTGCATATTACGCTTGATATAGGTGTGATCAGCTCCTTTTTAATGGATAGCCATTGTCCCGTAACAGAAGATTGTCCCCCCAGAAGATTACAGGAATTATTGGCAAATATATAGGCTGAGTCATAGCTTGTTCCAGGATAATTGCAAAGAGTCTATTCATGTAACCGTACACATACCATCGCACATCGCCTGGATGTTGTTGGAGTGCGCTGAAAGCAATTTAATGCGGCATTCCCCTTCGCTGAGGGACAGGTATGTGGTCTTTGACCTGTGCAACTGCTAATTATTATTATGCATTTTTTGATATAGCCTACACAATAATATTTCACATTGTAATCTTGATATTTTTAGTCATGCTTGTGCGTGCCCCTGTGTGTAACAGACTGGAGGGTGTACGCGCATTGTGCACACACCTATGTAGATGCACTTCTATGCGCCGTTAAAATAACGTGTAAACAACTGCGACATGACTTTAGACCAGGTTTTTGGTGGTTCTAGCGCAAGCGCTTTCTCACGGCTCAAGATAGCAATACACCAAAAATAATCCTGGCCACACCTCATCTTAAGACCAACACGCCCAGTTCTCTAGCTATGGGTGCAACATCACTTGGTATTTAACTGACATAAGCACGAGGGGCTATAATGAACCCTATGCCAGGTGTAAGATAGCAAAGACACTTGCGTTTGGGTTAGCGCCGCTTAGCGCCGTGTGTAAGATAGGGGTTTCTGTCTCTATGAGGAATGTTTACACTTCTTTTTTGCTAAATCTTTCCTGTCTTAATCCACGATCATCCGTCTGTCCCTTTAAAACGTCTACTCACTTTCTGCATTCTTATTGGTTGCCTTTGTTTCTCTCCCAGTTTCTCAATCAATGTGGGCCACTCCGAAAGTGACCTCGGGATGCACTTCAACCCGCGCTTCAACTATAGTGTGGACACAAACACGATCATCATGAACTCCCGGAAGGGCGGCTGGCAAGAGGAGGTGAAGGACAGCAACTTCCCGTTCCATGCAGGGCAGGAGTTTAAGGTGAGGCCTATAACAGGGAGACACTGTGCTTGAAGCCCTGACAGAAACCTCCATTCATAACCAAGTACCCCTCGCTGCAGTCGCCCAGCACTCGTTTCGATTGGTAGAGGAAGTTTATAGCCCATACACATGGCCCGGGCCGACCCTGCCCCATTTTGCAGGCTGCAACAAGGGGCTTCTTAATTCTTCTACTATCAAAAGTTTGGTGCAAACATTGTTTATATTTTAAACAAGGGGAGGGTTTACACACTAGAGACAAAAAAAATTAGCAAACATTGCTTCTCTTCTCTGTGTCAGTTTTCTAAAACACTAAAGCACATACAATTTCAATAATGAGGTCTACTAACACGTTTTAAAGAATATTGGATGCAAATACAAACTTAATGTGTCATCACAGTGGACGGTTATATTGTTTTACAGTAGAATAGAAAGGGCAGTCTATCTAACAGATTCATATTCATAGCTAAGTTTGCTGCTTTTGGTGTTAAGGTTGGATACAATAGTTTTAATAATCATTGTATGCACTGCCTGTCATATGCATTCACACATTTTACATGTTGATGTAAAAATTTACAAAGAACAAACCTAGATTGAAATTTAAATTTTTTTTTCCAGCTGATTAGCCCGAATCTGCACTGTTGGGTATAAATTAAAAATATAAATGCTTTATATAATTATATTCTTTATGCACTGCGGTTGTTACTGCTATTGATAAGATATGATTGTCTTCTGAACAATAAACACCACTAACATTAACATCATCAGCTTTATTTATGTAGTTCCTTTCATACTTTACGTTGTACGCATAAAATAACAGTAAAATTATAAGCTAGTAATAATCCTTTATTGTAAAGTTCTAAATAGTAAAATAAAATACTATATAATATACATCTACAAACCCCAATTCCAAAAAGGTTGGGACAGTATGTAAAATGCACATAAAAGCAAAAAGCAGCGATTTGTAAATTCACTTTTACATATATTTAATTGAAAACAGTACAAAGAAAATATATTTAATGTTTTACCATATCAACTTTATAGATTTTTGTAAATATACACTAATTCTGAATTTGATGCCTGCAACACGTTCCGAAAAAGTTGGGACAGGTGCAAGAAAAAAAAGACTGGGAAGTTCAAAAAACACCTGTTTGGAATATTCCACAGGTAAACAAGTGATGCTATCATGGCTGAGTATAAAAGGATATCAAAAAACTTTTGATATCTTATTTTCAGGTGCTCTTACAAGCGATACTATAACGTCTCTGCATTTGAATGGATCTCTATAGGAATTGGGGGGGACTAGATTAAGTATTAAGTGTAAATGACATGGGAATAGTATTGAACCCATGGTTGGCTAATTGGCTGTAAGTCATCAAGGGTCTGAGGTATCAAACGAGCCTTAATCCATCACTCTGCTGCCAGAGGGTTGTTTCTCCTGACTTATTTTTCCATAGAGTTCAGTAGGTAAATGAGTCAGGAGAAACGACCCTTAAAGTGATCCATCCATATCTTCTGCTTATCTGGAAGCAGAGTGATGGTTTGAGCCTTGTTTGTTACCTGAGAACCTTGTTGACTTACAGCCATTTAGCCAACCATGGGTTCCATACACCAAACTATATATAGTTAGGTGGTTCCATACTATTCCAGTGTAATTTACAGCTTAATCTATTCTTTTGATATTCTTTTATAACCATTCATGATAGCATCACCTGTTTACCAGTGGGATGTTTCAAACAGGTGTTTTTTTTTTTCCCCAAATCTTTTTTTTGCCCCTGTCCCAACTTTTTTGGAACGTGTTGCAGGCGTCAAATTCGGAATTAGCGTATATTTACAAAAATCAATAAAGTTGATAAGGTAAAACATTAAATATCTTTGTACTGTTTTCAATTAAATATATGTAAAATAGAATTTACAAATAACTGCTTTCTGCTTTTATGTGCATTTTAATGCAACCCAGTGATATTCTATGTAATACACTATTCGGAAATACGATTACGTTCTTAACTTGTTTAGGTCTTAACTCACTGGCAGAAATTTCCAAGTAACTATTGATGAGTACAAGTCCAAAAGTTATGACATTACTTGCGGTGTTCCACAAGGCTCAATTTTAGGTCCTTTACTCTTTAGTTTGTGTATTCTCCCACTTGGTAGTATCATCAGGAGGCATGGAATACATTTTCACAGCTACACAGATGACACTCAGCTATATTTTGCGGTATCTCCAGTTGATACAAGCCCTATTGATGTTCTTTCTGACTGTATCTTAGACATCAATGCATGGATGTCAACAAACTTTCTACAACTAAACCAGAATAAAACAGAGGTACTGGTTATTGGGGAAAAGACTCAGAGAGAGAAACTGACTACTAAGCTACAATCTATAGCACTGACTCCTAGTCAGCAGGTGAGGAACTTAGGTGTGATATTTCATTCAGATTTTAACTTTATGGCTCACATCAGGAATGTCACCAAGACTTCCTATTATCATCTGAAGAATAGTATTATGGTTCGACCATTTTTTATCCCAGGCTAACACTGAGAGACTAATGCACGCATTTATTACCAGCAGGCTCGACTACTGTAATGGTCTCCTAACTGGTCTGCCCAGAACCTCCCTCCCCCAATCAAAACGAGTGATGGGTGGGGTCAGCCTGGGTGACCCCACCCCATTCTGCAGGTTGCAGCGAGGGGCTCGTTGCCATAACTGTTCTGAACTTGCTCAATTGGAGATGCAACTGTGCAACTGCTAAATCAGAAGTGCTTTAACGTGACACGCACCCAGACATTTTTTGCCAGCATTCTGGCGAAGGGCAGAAGTTTTTTAAAAAAATTTTGAGGAGGGCAGAAATGCTGGACCCTCATTGTAGAGCTTCATGAGAAATATTCCAGCTGCATTGTGAAGAGTGGTGTTTGCTTATGAGAATCTCCAGTGGTGAAATGGCATTAGTGCGTGTTCTCAACTGTAATTAATACCAAAACTTTGTACATTTCTTCCTATATTCTGTTGTTTATTCAAAGACCAAAGACCAATAACCTTTGTCCAGCAAAGAAAAAACTAAATAAATGTATCAAGACAATGTTGATCAAGACATGTTTCGTGTTTTACTACTTATTCATTGGTAGAGCTCTTGTGGGCTTGTAATTACATTGTTTTTCACTGTGTTCTGTGTTAATGTTTTTCTTCGGTAACTTATCTCTCCTGCCTTCTCTTCCAATCCTCCATCTTTAATTTCCTTTGATGTATCCTTCTCTCTCCAGGTGACCATTACATATAACTCCAACAACTTTTATGCTACTCTAGCTGATGGCACTTTGGTGAAGTTCCCCAACCGTGCGGGTGATGTTGAATTCAAATTCATCTTCTGTGACGGAGATGCTGATATCACCAGTTTTAAACTAGAATAAAGACCAACCAGGAGTTGCTGGACATTACCTTTCTGCATGCTTCACACTGCGCCGACCAGCCCCTCCCAAACATCAATGGCTTTAATTGTGTGCCTCTCTGCAACATTACTCTTGTGTCTGTACAAAATCCCTGACTGTCTATGGGAATCATCGCAGCTTGGATAATAAAGCTCTTGCTTGAGATAATCTTTTAAAAGGTGCTAATGAGTGGCTGTTCATTTGGGGTGAGGGGTAGTTAGTGGATGTTTAATACAGATTGAATTTCACACACTTTCTATTTAGATAATAGAAATATGGATATCTCTGAGCTGGGACCTGAGCTGCACCTCACTGGTCACAACTCCAGGTCCATAAGCAGTGGGTACACGGACATGCCCAGAAAAAGTGTAATTTGTTATATGATAGCAACATGATAGCAAGCGAACGTTGAATCGACTTAGAATCAACGTCGGCAGAAACGTCGTTTCAATGTGCAATTCCGACGTTGATTCAACATCAAATTGCTCATCGAGATCACGTTGAATCAACGTCAGAATACCAACACATATTAAATATTCCAACGTAGAATCTACGTCCATTCAATGTTTAAACTTGGTCGATTTTATGTTGATATTATATTTGTTCGATGTTTATTTGAATGTCTGTAAGCATACGGATATTTACTTTTAAAAGTTTTGGGTTACGTGCTGCAACAAGGGCATATATGGCTGTAGTATCTCACTGCAATCTCGTCATATGCTAAGTGAACATTCGTTAATTGCTGACATTAGTAGGCTACCCAACATCAGTTATAGGCTACATCCTGGAAAAGATCGAATAGACTGTATATGCAATAGACTAATATGAATATTTATTTTACAAATTAATAAAAAAAGAGAAAAAAGATAAGAAAAACATGTGAAGGAACAAGCTAAAAACAACGAATTTCAGTTCCACAATAATAGTATGCCTACATTAATAGTGAGGCAGAAGAAACGTTCAGGAACAAGCAAAACACTGAAACAAGCTGAAACAAATTTAAATTATAATATAAAACAAATGCACATTAAAAGGTTAAATATTAACATGATAAAAAAGTTTTTTAAAATAAATAAATATGACTTTTACATTAATAACCAAAGCTCCGTCTCTGTCGGGGGCGTATAGCAGCGATCTTTTAACCACAAAGAAGACTGGGTTGCGCCTCCCCCCAGGGAAATAGGCTACAATTAAATTTCCCCACAAGTTTTGTCGCCATCACTGACTCACTCCATTAGCTAACTGAACTAGGGTGCGTTTCCCAAAAGCATAGTTAGGCTAAGACATCGTAAAACCCTTCGTACGAAGCTTCTTGAACTTTGGGTGCGTTTCGCAAAAGCATCTTAACTTAAGACGCTCTTAGAAACGCTCGTAGATTAACGATTACTCCAGACCAGTCGTAGACGGTTAAGTGCGTTTTAGAAGCCCATAAATCACATACTTTATTTGATTTTTCGTGTTAGTGTTCATTTAATTTTACGGTTACCTTAACCACTGACTGTTTTTTTTATAGTGATGTTAGAGGCAACAATATTTAGGGTACGTTTATTTATTTATTTATTTATTTTTAATTGACTTATGTTTATATATATTTGGAAATTACCCATAAAAGCCATTCCTTAAATAGCCCTATAAATAAATAAGTTTGAGACAAGAAAAATCAGTGGGGAAAATATTTTATTTCAAAAGAAACTTTGACGTGCCTAACCGTCACGTATTGAGCATCACAATGGGGTTCGCGTCTCCCAATCTATCGCCCCTCCTCCTCTCGTATCAGCAGCACCACAGACAGAAGCACAGAGATGTAAAATCCAGGGATCAGAAAGTCCTGCTATGTGTTTCTTCCACCCATGAACTCAGCCAGCTGATTTCACTAATTAGTTCTACCTCCTGGCTGAAGAATTGTGCAAATGAGCAAATCCAGGTGATTGGAACTAAATACTGGGGAGGACTTTTTACTTTCTGAACCCGGATTTTACACCTCTGGTTAAGTAGCTCTTAAAGGGATAGTTCGGAATTTTGGACATAATGGGCCCTATCTTGGCGCTTATCTAAAGTCAATTTAGGGCGTGTCCAAGTCCACTTTTGCTATTTTAACGGTGTGTTTTTTGGGCGCTAAGCACGGCGCAAGGTCCAAATGGGCTGAACCTAGTCTCTTCATTAATTATAGGTGTGTCTTGGGCGTGACATGCAATAAATCAATCAAAATGTCATATCCCATTCCCTTTAAAAGCCTGCTTTTCCACCTTGGCGGATTGCTTATGATGGCGAAACAGACATGCTCGTGCATGTTTAGTGCGATCAAGGAATAGGCTATATGGATCAATAGTAGCCTATGATCAATATTATTCGGGCTAACCATTATGAGTTCCCGGTAATTCCTGACAGTGCTGTTTACAAAATATATGCGGTTAAATTTCATTAAAAGCACCTGCAATAGCTGAGAATAAGCGACCAATTGCTTCCGTCTCACCTTAGAAAACGCCAAATTAGCCTGCTTTTTTAACAAATTTTGTTTGATTATGCAATGAACTCATGTTCAAGCTTCATCCGAAGTTCATTATGCTACCTGCATTCTAATTTTGATTAATAACATAAATAACGTTATTTTGCCTTAATGATGACACTAAATACAATAAATCTGTCAGGTTGGCAACCCATAGGTTCAGCATATTTTCCCTTGTTTTATAATGTCCTGCTTATGGAAATGTGACCAACCTGTTTTACTGGTAGTGTAATACTTTAAAACGATCCACTTTCCCAGGAAGACCGTGAAAAGTGTGATTTACAGCAGGGGAAACAGACCTGCTCCTGTAAAGCGCACATGCAGATAATGGAATTTAAATGAATTGTAAATTAATTGTGTAATGTGCTGCAAATTTTGTTTCTAATTAGACGCTTAGTTCTCTTTAAAATCTTTTGTTCAGTTATGGAATAACAGGTGAAATCAGCAGGGTTTTAATAAGCTGAGGGTATGGAAACCTTGTCACTGTAATTAAAAAAATATGAAGGACGAAGAATAGCTAAGGTTACAATTCAGTTAACATGATGACATTTATCTCTGTTTTATAACCATAGGCTATCGAAAAAACCTTATGCACAGCGAGTCCGCTGTAGCCTAGGCTATTTGAAAAACAATAAAAGCAATATTGACTGGATAAGGTTTTGAACTTTTTTCTGTCATAAACCATTCCATTTACTAACAGGCTGTATTCCTCGATAAACAGAGCTGTATTGTAATCACATCTGAAGCGCATTTTCAGAACTCAAATGTCCGTCTATTGCAATGCGCGAGTTTTCCATTGAATGACAATTCACACATTAGGTGCAAATGACAATTTGCGCATTAGGCTTGATATAGGTGTTATCAGCTCCTTTTTAATGGATAGCCATTGTCCCATACCATCGCCTGGATGTTGATGGAGTGGGCTGAGAGCAATGTAATGTGGCATCGTTTCCCTTCGCTGAGGGAAAGGTATGTGGACCTATGGAACCTTTTATAATTATGCATTTTTGATATAGCCTACACAATAATAATATTTCACATTGTGATCTTGATATTTTAGTCATGCTTGTGCGCGTCCCTGTGTGTGACAGACAGGAGGGTACGCGCGTTGTGCACATGCCTATGTAGACGCACTTATATGCACCGTTAAAATAACATGTAACCGACTGCGACATGACTTTAGACCAGGTTTGTGGTGGTTCTAGCGCAAGCGCTTTCTGCTGGCTCAAGATAGCAATACGCCAAAAATAATCCTGGCCACTCCTCATCATAAGACCAACACACCCAGTTCACTTGCAACGGGTGCAAGAATACATGGTAGTTAAAGGATGTAAGCGCTAGGCATTATAATGAACCTAGCGCCGGGTGTAAGATAGCAAAGACACTTGCGTTTGGGTTAGCGCCGCTTTGCGCCGAGTGTAAGATAGGGCCCAATGTCTCATTACAACTTACCCATGATGTAGTTGATTGATGGAAACAATTTTCAGCTAATTCCATGCTGTCCCTTCTTTTGGACATACACACGTTGCTAATGCTAGCGCAACTCTATGGCAACCAGTAGCATCCACTACCAAACGCACTTAAAGACTCCGCAGTGAACCCATAGCAAATAAAATACAACGACAGTCTATCGGGGTTATTTTGAGTGTTTATACCTTCATTTTTTAAGTCAAACTATCGTTGAATCCTTTACTTTGTGCTGACCTAATACTCTCTGTGGAAGTACGGCGGCGAAGTGAATGTGGCCATTGCAACTTGTTACTCTTCTTTGTTGTTGTAGTCGACCAGTGCCGGCACTACATTCGTAGGTAACGTAAAGTATCGCTCCCCCAATAGACTGTCGTCGTATTTTATTTGCTTTGGGTGCACTGTGGAGTGTTTACGTGCGTTTTTGTAGTGGATGCTACCGGTTGCCATCACATCACATTGCTCTGTAATATTTCTAGAAATTGTCATGGCTTGGCAGCCTCCCTATTATCTCTGTGGTCTTTTTCCTTCAGAGCCACATGAGGGCGCTCTTGCGGTGCTTTCCCTCCCACTCGGCACTTATTCGGCTCACCTGCGTTGAGTTTCCTGCTGGCTATTTAAGCTCTGTGCTTATGTTTTCCGGGGCTTCCGTGTTGTCTTCATGTTGACACGTAGCCGGTAAATGGTATAGGATTTTGGCAACCAAAGGTGACCACTTTGCTCCATCGCCTTGCTTTGGTGTAACGCGGGACTTGCCTTTTGTGCATAAGAGTTCTTTTAGGATTTTGTTTTCTCTTTTGCATTTTCTGTCCCTCATTCTGGTTTTCCTTTTCTAGTCCCTCCGAGACAGTTTTATCTTTACCGTTTCTCTTCTACCTCTCTATGGACTACTCTCTCGTATTGAGAACAAGAGGTCTTAATTCCTTTTTCATCTACACTTGAGTCTATTTCGCCCAGTTATTCGGGTTGCTTTATTTTCTATTTCAGACAAAATTAGTTAACAGAAAAAACTATTGTTTGTGTGTAAAATTAATTTCATACCTAGATAGACCAGATGAGGAGGGAGGGATGCCAACTGTCAGCAATGCGATGTGTGTGGGATAACTAGACCTTGTTCTGAGATCTTATTTGATGCTACAGTGTGCAAAAGTTTGCCTGAATGCCTGAAAATCGACATGTAGGGAGAACTGGGACGAAAGTAACACTTTTTACATTCACCCGGTTTACTCAAAAGTCAGTAGAGATAGAGAGGCCATATTTTCTGACAAACAACGTATCTGTGTCCCTCACTAATAGCAACTGGAATTTTGTTTCCAGCATAAACGAGTCGGATATAAATTGGCCGCAAACCAGATGACTGCAATGTATCTTTCGTCCCGGCCATGCGGGACAAAAAATACACTGAATCGGGACAAAAGAAGCACCTGACGAAAAAGTTTGCTTTAGCGGTCTTATCTATGTCTTGTTGTTTTTTTATGCTCATTCCTTTCAACAAATGTACTGTCAGCCAAAATGCCATGTTAGTGACGAGTCAATGAATAAAGCTATCAGTTTAAAATCCATGAAAATCAATCATGCGTCAAGAGCATAATGTTGCATAATTAATAGAATTTTGCCTTACAGCATTAAACGGTCTATATATCTGTAGACATCGATGTATTGTAATGTATATTTATCATATCTATTGTGTCTATGTATTCCTTATTTTAATGAATTGTTAAACACTGCCATGAATTACTTTTTAATTGTGGGTTCAAATCAATAACTGGTTGAAATAGGCTTATAATGGGACATTATTTAGGCTAAATCACTTAAAATAAGAACTGTGTTCCAAATACACAAAACTGACCCTGGTATTTTGTTAGGGAGGTGTCTCTCTACCATTTATGATACTTGTTGCTATCTATTTATGATAAGCCTATGGCAAAACTGAATGGAGATGTAAATCCCTCGCAGCTAGACCAATGAGGGAATAGCCCGGATCGAAGGTTTAAGCGTGATATTTTCCGCTGTTGCTGTGGGAAAAGGTAAGAGTTTTGAAATGTTACTGTTCTTACAACCGGATGAGACTGCTTCTTTAAATTCGCGGGATCAGCTAGTAATTGACCACGGGTCAGAGACAATAGTACCACTTTGCCTCCCGCTCTAAGTTTGGTCTGCAGGCTGACTCCAGCTTATCCAAAAAGGCAGCCTGTGTATATTATATTAATTGTCAGCCACCAACGCTGATACTATACTCGTATATATCTGACTCCAATTAGAATTGACGCTTGATTGCGAGTGGAACTCTGTTCTTTTGAAACTATCTATACCGGATACCGCTAATAGCCCTGGATACGGGGTGCAGACTGACACACTGAAGCGGACTGACAAGCTCAGAGACCCTAGCCACATAGAAACTCAGCGGGTTTCGAATATGTCACCATCACAGGTGCTCAGAGGTTCGGACCATAGAATCTACTAGGTAAAAGAGAAACTCAGAGGGTTTGAAACATGTCACCATCACAGGTGCTCAGAGGTTTTTGACCATAGAATCCACCATATACTAGGAAAAGAGAAACTCAGAGGTTTGGAACATGTCACCATCACAGGTACTCAGAGGTGTTGAACATAGAATCCACCATATACTAAGAAAGTGAAAACTCAGAGGTTTTTAACATGTCACCATCACAGGCGCTCAGAGGTATTGAACATAGAATCTGCCTAGTACTGGCTAAGGCCTAGCAGAACCGTCACATTACCACAAACAAGATTAGTCAGTGTGAAACCCGGTAATAGAGACACAATTCACGGAGACCATGCAAATCAGGTCTAAAAATAGAATAATTTATTAATGACAATAATCACTGGTTAAGACTGTGCGAGTAAATTTGAACACATTCAATACCTATAGCTAAACACAGGATAACATGCTGCTAAGACAAAGAAACATGAACAGGTTCACCAACAAAGTATAACCAAATGATTCCGTACAATGTGACTATGGTACCAGGAGACCTGTTAGGCAGATACTCCTATACGGGTATAACTATAGTGCCACTACAGCATTAGGCGATCTGTTAAGCAGATACACCTATAGTGAAAGAACTATGGTGCCACCACAGCACCAGGCGATCTGTTAAGCAGATACATCATAATGGATGAGCTATGGTGCCATTACAGCACCAGGTGATCTGTTAGGCAGATCCACCATAATGGACGAGCTATGGTGCCATTACAGCACCAGGTGATCTGTTAGGCAGATCCACCCTGAATGTCCCTTTGGACTTCCCTTAAATGCAATCCTGGGCAGGCTTTCCACATTCCACAATTCCCTTTGTTTGTCCAAACAAGGTCTGGCCAGGAAGAGGGCTGTAAAATCTAACCACCAAGAGACCCCCCTTCTCCTCCGGGAAAATCAACTACAGTCTACTCCCCCTCCCCGATCTAGTGATAGCAATAAGATACTTTGTACGACGGCGCGTGATCTTATGATTTTACCTGTCATTTATCTAGATACCAGGTGAGGTCCAGGTGATAGCCACTCTGTGATCCAGATACTTATGTGGACAAGCACATCCCTGATAACCTACAATCCCCCTTCCAAACACATTCTTTATTCCTTACATACCCCACATTTCAATTGATATTAATCCCAATCCACCACATTTATCATATTATCCAGTTATTCACATACATACATACATAAGATGCCTTATACATACAGTGTTGCTTCAGTCCAGAATATTTTAACATAGGGTGTGTGTTCACAGGCCTTTTACGGCCTGAGAACAGGCCTCGGTTGCTGACGTCATTAGGACCTCTAATGTCATTCCAGCTGTCGATTACAACTTTGTGCCTTTTGTTGTAGGGCAGTGGAGTTGGGAGTCCTGTGTGACGAGGCAAAGATGTAAGGGGTGGGTAGAACAGGAGATTCTTAGGCCACCTGGTGAATTGTTTTATTGCACCCTCAAGGAAGTCAGGGTTTATGACTGACAATCCCAAGGATCAATAATTTTCAGTCTTACAGATTCCCCCGTTGGCCCCGTGGGACAAACAAACACAGTCCCAAGGGGTCATAAAGAGTGACGGTGGTCCCATGCTGGTGTCTATGGTCCCAGTCCCAGCAGCGTTGGCAACTTGAGGGGGCTGAGAACCAATGCCGCATGGGTCGAGGTGCAAAGGGAGCGGATGAGGTGTCGGAAATAGCAGCACTGACCCAGGGTGAAGGCCAATATGAGGGTGCTGGCAAGGACGCACCCTCGGAATACCCAGTCCCTCCATGTGTAGGCGTCCTGGGCAGAGTGGGTAGAGGAGTTGGCCAGGATCTCCGCTGTTTTTTGGCCAGGTTCCCCTTCACCTGGGCCTAGTTGAGGTGATAGTTAGTTTCCCGGATGACCTGTTGAACAATCATCCCACAGTGCATCCGAAACCTAGACTTCTGGGTCGCATCACAGTAGCCGTATTATACAAACATCAATACATGTACATATGATAAATGTGGAGGCTTCAGGAACAATGCAGTGGTATACTTTGCAATCTACCGATCTGTATTGTAAGGTTAATCAAAGAATTAAGGGATGTGGAAATATGGAATGTCTACCCAGACCTGACAGAGGCAGGGAAGTTAGTTTTTAACACAGTACACACATTGCACATATAGCATACTGTAGTTAAATTATATTCTATTGCCCTCTATTACCCCCCGTTTGATGCTTGAAATCACGAGGTGGTAATAGCTTGAATTTTCAGAAGCAGAAAACAGTTTAAATAAAGCAATCATTCATTATTAGTGCTATTATTTTATGTTGTTAAAATACATTTAAATATAGAAAAACTCATGTTTTTGCACCACGAAACACATATGTTTGAATTTACATTGTGTCCTATATGTGCTGTAGTTATGTGGTTTTGGGATGTGGGTTGATATAGTGGTGTTGAGTGCAGATTTATGTGCAGTTCTATGTGGCTGTCATCATTGTGCTAAGCGAGTCTAAGGTTTGGATGGGTGGATCCTTTTACACTAATAAAGGTGTTGTAAAATTTGCTCTGGTGCGACACCAGGGGACCTGTTTATGGTTAAGGTTTCCTAAACGAGGTGTGCATGTTTTATGGCCCCTTCAAGTCTTTCCACCCATCTTACCCAGAACAAGGCTTATTCCTGGCTCTGAAAAAGGAGAGAAACCTATGCAGGGCTATTGTCTGCATAGTTCAGGTCCTGTACTGGGTAGATGATTATAGCCAGGTTAGATTATTGAAAAACAAAAATCATACACTCTGAAGAATGTAGGTTCACTGCTTTTTAAAGAAAGAAGATACTCAACAAGACAGATAGAGAGAGGGGGAAGGGAGACAAACGGACAGAGAGACCGATAAGCCAGTCTTTGCTAGAAAATGACCCTATTTCAGCTTTTAAATGAAAAGGGCAAATATGGAATAAAGTTAAAGAAGAAATTGTTTCTTCTTTTATTTATTTATTTATTAATTTATTTATTTAGTTATTTAATTGAGGAAGAACTATTCTCCCAAACTATAAAACCATTTAGGAGCCCTGACTAGAAAGACATCTCCTTAGTAGTCATAAACACTTCCTTGCAGGAACAGAAGATGCTGGCCCTAATTAAGGCAAGTGAAAGCTCTGATGGCTTTTAGTTCATTTTATGGCATTGACTGGTCTATTGACGTCAGACAGACATTCTAGCACAGGTTTTTTTGCTAGAGGAAATTTACACAAAAATACATCTATGAGATTTAAAAATCATACCTCAGTTAATTTAATTGGCACACAAGTAGGTATGTTGGTGAATCCCAACATTTCCTAAATTACATGCCAAGGCAATTTATATAGATTTAGAGTTATTTATCTATATTATGCACTTTAACCTTCTGGTATCACAGATGTATAGTTAGACACAAATTAAAAGTAAAAGAAAAACACCAATATGGCACAAAAAGTAACTACAGAAGGAAGACTTCTGTTTTTACATAAAAATAGCTTCTGAGCCATTTTTTATTTATTGATATAACTGGCAACAGTTGATATGACATGGAATAATTTTTATATCCTGTCACTTACTTTCTTCATTCTCTACCTACTATTACCTTCAACACTTCCTCACACTTCTCTACATACAATTATCCTCTAATTCTCACTGACTTTTCACCAGTGTCATTTCCTCCTCTGTGTCTGAACAAGATTCTCTGCGTCCCCCACAGTATTGTGGAACACCAGAGCAATACCTTGCATCAACATGCCTTCTATGCAATATCTCAAACCTCTTACTTTCTTTAATACACATCCTCAAACCTTTAAGTTGAGCCATAAAGCACACATCTTCCATTTACCCATTCTAGGGTTCTATAATTATTGCAGTCATAATGAACTAATTGCAAATAGCTTCTGCCTTTTAAAATGACAGTGTCAATATTACATATATAGAGATATATACATACATATATACACTCATACACACACATACATATATATATAACAGTGAGGGCTGCTACCTCACAATTACACAGATTTAGAAAAACTTCGCAGTTCTCCTATCTTTCCCTGCCTTCCATTGTTTATTAATACCCTGAAGGGCAGTAATCTGGAATGCGCCCGGTTTCTACGGTCCCAGGGCCTGTCCGGGATATGTCGATCCCCTAAACAGTGTCTACATGGTGAAACAACAAAAACTCTCCCTAGTATATGCTACTACGTAAAATAATTGTGTTACTCACCACACCAAGGATCAAGAACCAGGAGTTACACTGACCAGAAAATCCCTTGTTAGGAATATCCTGTCAATTACGCCAAACTGTAGGGAATTTTCTAAACAAAGTTGCAGGAGAAATTAACGGGTCAAAAAAAGCAGACGCCCTCCTGTCAGAGGGCGTCTCGTCATTCGGACTTGTCACAGAAACTTCAGAAACAGCAACTGGAATCACGTCGGGGTCACCATTTGTAAATCCCTCGCAGCTAGACCAATGAGGGAATAGCCCAGATCGAAGGTTTAAGCGTGATATTTTCCGCTGTTGCTGTGGGAAAAGGTAAGAGTTTTGAAATGTTACTGTTCTTACAACCGGATGAGACTGCTTCTTTAAATTCGCGGGATCAGCTAGTAATTGACCACGGGTCAGAGACAATAGTACCACTTTGCCTCCCGCTCTAAGTTTGGTCTGCAGGCTGACTCCAGCTTATCCAAAAAGGCAGCCTGTGTATATTATATTAACTGTCAGCCACCAACGCTGATACTATACTCGTATATATCTGACTCCAATTAGAATTGACGCTTGATTGCGAGTGGAACTCTGTTCTTTTGAAACTATCTATACCGGGGACGCTAATAGCCCCGGATACGGGGTGCAGACTGACACACTGAAGCGGACTGACAAGCTCAGAGACCCTAGCCACATAGAAACTCAGCGGGTTTCGAATACGTCACCATCACAGGTGCTCAGAGGTTCGGACCATAGAATCTACTAGGTAAAAGAGAAACTCAGAGGGTTTGAAACATGTCACCATCACAGGTGCTCAGAGGTTTTTGACCATAGAATCCACCATATACTAGGAAAAGAGAAACTCAGAGGTTTGGAACATGTCACCATCACAGGTACTCAGAGGTGTTGAACATAGAATCCACCATATACTAAGAAAGTGAAAACTCAGAGGTTTTTAACATGTCACCATCACAGGCGCTCAGAGGTATTGAACATAGAATCTGCCTAGTACTGGCTAAGGCCTAGCAGAACCGTCACATTACCACAAACAAGATTAGTCAGTGTGAAACCCGGTAATAGAGACACAATTCACGGAGACCATGCAAATCAGGTCTAAAAATAGAATAATTTATTAATGACAATAATCACTGGTTAAGACTGTGCGAGTAAATTTGAACACATTCAATACCTATAGCTAAACACAGGATAACATGCTGCTAAGACAAAGAAACATGAACAGGTTCACCAACAAAGTATAACCAAATGATTCCGTACAATGTGACTATGGTACCAGGAGACCTGTTAGGCAGATACTCCTATACGGGTATAACTATAGTGCCACTACAGCATTAGGCGATCTGTTAAGCAGATACACCTATAGTGAAATAACTATGGTGCCACCACAGCACCAGGCGATCTGTTAAGCAGATACATCATAATGGATGAGCTATGGTGCCATTACAGCACCAGGTGATCTGTTAGGCAGATCCACCATAATGGACGAGCTATGGTGCCATTACAGCACCAGGTGATCTGTTAGGCAGATCCACCCTGAATGTCCCTTTGGACTTCCCTTAAATGCAATCCTGGGCAGGCTTTCCACATTCCACAATTCCCTTTGTTTGTCCAAACAAGGTCTGGCCAGGAAGAGGGCTGTAAAATCTAACCACCAAGAGACCCCCCTTCTCCTCCAGGAAAATCAACTACAGTCTACTCCCCCTCCCCGATCTAGTGATAGCAATAAGATACTTTGTACGACGGCGCGTGATCTTATGATTTTACCTGTCATTTATCTAGATACCAGGTGAGGTCCAGGTGATAGCCACTCTGTGATCCAGATACTTATGTGGACAAGCACATCCCTGATAACCTACAATCCCCCTTCCAAACACATTCTTTATTCCTTACATACCCCACATTTCAATTGATATTAATCCCAATCCACCACATTTATCATATTATCCAGTTATTCACATACATACATACATAAGATGCCTTATACATACAGTGTTGCTTCAGTCCAGAATATTTTAACATAGGGTGTGTGTTCACAGGCCTTTTACGGCCTGAGAACAGGCCTCGGTTGCTGACGTCATTAGGACCTCTAATGTCATTCCAGCTGTCGATTACAACTTTGTGCCTTTTGTTGTAGGGCAGTGGAGTTGGGAGTCCTGTGTGACGAGGCAAAGATGTAAGGGGTGGGTAGAACAGGAGATTCTTAGGCCACCTGGTGAATTGTTTTATTGCACCCTCAAGGAAGTCAGGGTTTATGACTGACAATCCCAAGGATCAATAATTTTCAGTCTTACAGAGAAAATATTTAGAAACATAGGGTCTGCTTTTTGACGTCAGGGTACTTTAGGACTTAGTCCAAAAAATGTCTGCTTTCAGCATGCGACTGACAGAGACTGGTCCATCAGCCAAAACATTATTTTCACCCAGAGAAAAATTCAAGGTTGAGGTATTTCTGGTAACCATTGACAAACTATCTTCAGTTCTCCAACATCGTTTAGACACGTATAAGGACATCCAGGACAAGTTTGGTTTTCTTTACTCTTACGAGTATTGAAAATGAAATTGTAAGCTCACTGAGCTTCACTGACTTGATTGATGACTTCGCCATGAGAAAAGTTTGTAAACGTATGATGTAATAATAATAAGTATGTGGATGAAATTCAATATAATTACAATTCAATTCAATAGAATTTATTGTTTACTTACATTAGTAATCATTTTGATGGAAGGGCCCCTGTTTGAATTCCAGCCGGGGGCCACATGCAACCTTAATCTGGCTCTGCCCTAGATAACTTTTAGATTCCCTCTCTGTCGCATCTGGTCCTCCGAACCCGACTTCCCATTACAGAAATAGCCACAAATACTCATACATCATTGCTTGATGTCGACAGTATGCCAGAAGTGACACAGTACTGCTCGGTTATTCAATCTGATCTTATCTGACTGCTGTATGGCACATGATGAATTTCCAAAAGGACAATAAACTAAAATGAAAACAAAACAAAAATGTTGACTAGAAATTATTATCAAACACAATTTTAACTACAAACGATGAATTATTGTTTTTATTTCATCGATTTTAACTGCATCTAAATCCAGTGATATGGCCATTGCATTGCTGTTGACTGTTTGATTTCTAAACCTGGAACATCACCATCCATCCATCCATTTTCAAACCCGCTTATTCCTGGTCAGGGCTGTGGGGTGGCTGGAGCCTCTCCCTACATGCATCTCTGCAGGTGAGGAGCAAGAATACACCCTGGGCAATCCCCCAATCCATCACAGGGCACACATACCATTCACTCACACACTCATACCTGCTAATACAGAAACCTCCCCGTGGTGCAGCCTGGGAAACGCTGACTGGTACAATCTGATATCACTATCTGATCACTATCACCAGTAGGCCAATATCTGTATACTTACCCGAGCAATCTATTGGATGACGACGCCAAAGATGCCGCAGAGACACTTACGCCCCTCGGGGCCTGCGCTGTCAATCGCCTCAATTAACATTGAAGGCTTCTCCAGATGCAAGGCAGACATACTAGCGACAGTGGTGAAACACTTCGACATAGTGTGCATGCAGGAAACCCACATCGGTCCTGCTCAACACCGACCCGCCCTGCCTGGAATGAAGCTGGTGGCGGAGACCCGTCACAGACAGTACGGATCAGCCGTATTCAGCAGACCAAACCTCACGATTGAAGAGGTCTGCACCCACACCACCGAAGGGCAAATGGAAACCATCACAGTTGCCCTCCCAAATGTCTCTGTCACATCAGTGTACAAACCCCCCAAAAGTCCATTTTCCCATACCGAACTGCCAGACAGATGCAAGAGGAAATTCCAGATCAGCATTGGGGACTTCAATGCCCATGGCACATCGTGGGGCTATAAAGAGAACAACCAAGATGGAGATGCAGTCGAAACCTGGCTTGAGTCGAAACATCTGACCCTGATCCATGACGCCAAACTGCCAAAATCCTTCCATAGCGCCAGATGGAAACAAGGATATAACCCAGACCTTGTCTGTGTGAGCAGCGAGCTAGCATCCAGAGCAGTGAAAGAGGTCTTGGACCCCATCCCCCACTCACAACACCGACCTATCACCATAACCATCCGATCCGTTCTCCAAGCAACAACCGTCCCCTTCCGTAGAAGGTTCAATCTGCGGAAAGCCGACTGGCTGTTGTACCAACAGAAGAAGACCATCGAAGACTCAATCCCCAGCATCCCACCACACCCCAACAGCTATACCACGTTTACAGACCTGCTGAAAAGGTCAGCTAGACGACACATCCCAAGAGGATGCCAGACCGAGTACATCCCCGGGTTGTCAGAAACATCTAGTGACCTACTCCAAGCCTATCATACGGCATACCACGAGGACCCTTTCTCCTCCACCACCACGGAACTCGGAGAGATCCTACTAAACAAAGTTGGGGAAGATCGCAGGCAAGTCTGGAAGGAGCTGATAGAAAACACCAACATGACCAACAACAGCAGGAAGGCGTGGGCCACGATTCGCCGCCTTGGTGCAGACCATACCACACCACCAACACTCACAACAGTCACAGCAAACTCGGTTGCAGCACAGCTGGTGCTGAATGGGCGCAGCCAAACTCGCCGCAGACCCACAGGAGAATACCGCCGGACAGCGGTATCAGACCACCCACAACCAGCAAGTGCCCTTACCAAGCCCTTCGACCCAGAAGAACTTGAAGCAGCACTGTGCTTGCTGAAACCCGGGAAAGCAGCAGGAATCGATGATGTATTGGCGGAAATGATACAGCACCTGGGACCTAAAGCAAAGTCCTGGCTCCTAGAAATGCTGAACTCATGTATGGCAAAGAAAACCATCCCACCCGTATGGAGAAAAGCCAAGACTGTCGCTATCCCCAAACCCGGAAAGGACCCATCATCACCAAAGAGCTACAGACCAATTTCCCTCCTCTGCATAACCTACAAGCTGTATGAGAGGCTATTACTCCAACGCCTAACACCACTTATAGACTCCAAGCTCACTAAAGATCAAGCCGGTTTCCGTCCTGGCCGCTCTTGTGCTGGGCAGCTACTGAACCTCACCCAACACATTGAGGACGGTTTTGAGTGCAAACTCATCACCGGAGCAGCTTTCATAGACCTCACCGCTGCCTATGACACTGTCCAGCACCGCGCCATGATCAGGAAACTTTTGGACATGACTGGCGACCTCGACCTCTGCCAAGTCATAAAAAGTCTCCTCAACAACCGGCGCTTCTTCGTCCAACTAAACGACAAGAAGAGCAAATGGAAAGCCCAAAAGAACGGCCTACCACAAGGCAGTGTACTGGCCCCTCTCCTCTTCAACATCTACACCAACGACCAACCACTCCCCCCACAATGCCGCCGCTTCATCTATGCTGATGACCTCTGCATCACCACCCAACAAGAGAGCTTCCATAAAATCGAACCCGTCCTGGAAAGTGCCCTCCAAGAGATGTCCACCTACTACAATAACAACCACTTGAAACCCAACCCATCAAAAACCCAGCTATGCAGTTTCCATCTGAAAAACCGAGATGCAGGAAAAGAACTGAACATCTCATGGGATAGCCACAAACTATTGAACCATCCCCATCCTGTATACCTTGGAGTCACACTCGACAGGACACTCTCCTTCAAAACCCACCTTCAGAACACCAAAGCCAAGGTCAACACCCGCAATAACATCCTGCGCAAACTGGTCAACTCAAAGTGGGGCGCTGATCCACCAACCATCCGTGCAACGGCCCTAGCCCTGTGCTTCTCCACAGCTGAGTATGCCTGCTCAAGCTGGAGCCGCTCCCACCATACCAAACTGGTAGACACGGCCCTCAACGACACCTGCCGCATCATCACGGGCTGCATAAAGACAACGCCAGTCCCGTGCCTCTATGCACTAGCCGGCATTGCCCCCCCCTCACACCAGACGTTCCATCGTCGCCCGAGATGAGCGGAGAGCACAGGAGTCTGACATGAGGCACCCCCTGTACGGACACACAGCACCCCCATCCAGACTGAAATCCAGAGCCAGTTTCCTGCATACAGTCCCCCCTCTCCAGTCCACCAAAGAAACGGCACGGACCAACATCTGGAGGGTTGAATGGCACCAACTAAACACCCGAGCCCAAGAATGGATGGAGAGAGGAATAACACCAACTGAATGCCTCGCCAGCGGACACGACCTCCCATGGCCGACTTGGAAGACCCTCAACAGACTGCGGGTGGAGCAGGGGAGGTGCAAAGCACTGCTGAAGACATGGAACTACCACACAGAGGACACGTGTGGCTGTGGAGCAGTACAGACAATGTCCCACCTGCTGGAATGTGACGACGCCCCCCCAGTGCAGCCCCCAGGATCTGGCTGAACCGACTCCATCAGCTGTGTCCTGCGCCAGATACTGGCAGAATGACATCTAAGATTGCAAAGGACTCGAAGAAGAACACACTCATACCTAGGTGCAATTTAGAGTCTCCAATTCACCTAACCTGCTTGTCTTTGGACTGTGGGAGGGAACTGGAGTACCCGGAGGAAACCCACACAGACATGGGGCGAACATGCAAACTCCACACAGAAAGGCCCTCGGCCAGGATTCAAACTCAGTACCTTCTGGCTGTGAGGTGACAGTGCTACCCACTGCACCACCCTGTCGCCCCGGGAATGTACAATTACAAGTCCTTCTGGGTAAGAGTGTTCTATGGGAATTGGGAGTAGGACTAGATTAAGCTGTAAATTACACTGGAACAGTATGGAACCCATGGTCGGCTAAATGCCTGTAAGTCATCAAGGCTCTGAGGTATCAAATGAGCCTAAACTATCACTATGTTGCCAGATATGCAGTAGATATGGATGGGTCACTTTAAGGGTTGTTTCACCTGACTTATCTTTCCATAGATTTCAAAAGGAGATCCATTCAAATGCAGAAGTTATCGTATTACTTGTAAGAGTACCTGAAAATAGGATAAAGAGTCTTTTGATATGCTTGTATACCCAGTCATGATAGCATCACCTGTTTACCTGTGGAATATTCCAAACAGGTGTTTTTTGGAATATTCCAACTTCCCAGTCTTTTTTTTTTTGCCCCTGTCCAAACATTTTTGGAATGTGTTGCAGGCATCAAACTCAAAATTAGAGTATATTTACAAAAATCAGTAAAGTTGATAAGGTAAAACATGAAATATACTGTTTTCAATTAAATATATGTAAAAGACAATTGACAAGTTACTGCTTTCTGCTTATATGTGCATTTTACATACTGTCCCAACTTTTTTCGAATTGAGGTTTGTACTTGTAGTTCACCGATTTGAAAAATATTCCAGAATTAAGGTCCTTGGCCACCCCTCAACTTATGTGCAAAGTTTCATCCAAATCGAAGTGTAGGCACTCGGGCTGTTATGGACAGAAAAAACGACACAGAGTAGGTCGTTGATCTGGAACTGGGCCGGCTCCTCGTCACTGTATGACGTTCTGGAGGAAAGCAGGTTGAGGAACATCTTGAGCAGGACCATGTTCTCTCCTGTTACATTGGAGATCTGGAAGATGGACGACATCTCTCCCCCCATCTTTCATGTTATTCCTTGATAAGATGACTATAGAAAACTAATAGGAGTTGATTGCATATTGCTTTTTTTTTGGAATAGGACATTATGAAATAACATAGGCCTCGAGCTTCAAGTGAAAAGAATGAGAGCTGGAGGCTCTTTATTTTTGCACTGAATTTGCAGCATGATAAAAATGGAAATTACCATTGCAAATTTCATGAAATCTAGTCTTCAAAGGGACCATACCATTATATTTGAATCATTGATTAAATATTCTGTTGAATTTTTTTTTTTTTGATAGAGAATTTTTAGAGAGACACTTTCACAAAGATGCTTTACAGAAACAGGATGGAGGCAAAAAAGCACCTGACCCCCCAGAAATCCAGCAAGTGAGTTAAACACTCTCCATTAGGGATAAAAAAATAAAAAAAAAACTCAAATGGTGGTGAGAAAGAACAACCCATTGGGACTAAATATTGGAAGGTAGATATAGAGGGGGATGTCCATTGTAAAAGATAACGTAAATGGTAATAGATAGTAATGAGGTAATGAGGAATTAATTGGAGCAAACAGACAGAGGGGAAGGGCAGATAGCCTGAAGAATTAACCTAGCTGGAAAACCAGAATGTCAGTAGAAATGTATATTAATATTCATATTGTGAGGGTTAAGGTTCGGAGAACCAAACGCGACCGATAAGGATTTCTAAAAGATTTCTAGAGAGAGATACGCCACAAAACGCGAAAGTAGCAGCACCAGGATTGGGATAACACCGGATTGGGAGAAATACTTCCCTAGCACTAGGCAAAACACAGCAACCTCCAAAAACTGAGGCGATCTCGATAAACAGCGAGAATAACTAACAAAAGAACCTCACACACTAAATAATTTGGCGTAACAAGAGGTGATGAAACAAAACTAAACTCGAAAAAACGAGCGAAGGAAAAGAATAGAAAAGACCTGTTAGCCAAAACTCTTGTGGCAAAAGAGCTGAACACAACTGGCGACAGGTAAAAATAATAAAGGATAAAGAAAGATTGGAAAGGAAAGAGAAAACCAATCTAATCCTAAATCTTATAACCGGACTTGCTGCGTTTCCTATTCGTACGAACCAGAAATGCAGCGACTGAAATTCCTATACCTTACCGACTTCGTATGTCAACATAGCAAAGACAATCTCGAAGTGCAGAAATGCAGAAGTCCTGAGGTATTTATAGCCAGCAGGAAACTTAAAACAGGTGAAGGGAATAATTGTCGGGCAAGACACGAATACCGGAATGGAGGCAAAACGTAGAAAAGCAAAGGCTGCAAATAACCATGACACATATCAAAAGGGCTGATGCAAAGCATGAAGGCCTCCAGGTTATATCATGCTGTGGGCTTCAGCCAGGAGAGGGACACAGCTGGATTAGACTTGTAGGAAAAGAACAGAAAGGCAAATTGCTTTGGAAATAGTTTATTACACAGGCAGTTTGCACGTGAATGGGAAGAGTCTGCTATTGTGCAATAATGAAAAGGTGAAAGAACAATCATCATTCATTTGTTGCTCTATGAGATTTTCTAGGCACAGCCACACATATTCAGTGCTTAGTTTCAACAGTGGCAGTGTTGTACCAGGCAGGGCCCGTTCTTGGCATAGGCCATATCGTCAGTTGCCCAGATCACTATCCATTTGGGGAGGCACCATCATCTTGGGTGGGGTGCTAAACAAATGGGGAAAATGGGGAAAAGGAGCACATTGCGTTCATGATAGTCAGTGAACTCCCTCTTAGAACGCTACCTTTCCCTCATCCGCTGGTACGCGATCAGTAACTATTACATATTACACTCTGGCCTCCCCATTTGTAATTGTTACTCTTCGAATTAACCCTCTCCTGTTTCTTTTCCCTGGGGCTTCTGCCCTTCCTTCACCTTGAGCTGCGGTCTGCTCCAGTCCTGCCCCTCGCCCTGAGTCTGCAGACTGGTCCTGCCCTGTCCCTCCTCTGATTTATGCCCACACCTTGACACAACCAGAGTCCCAGATGTACCACCCCACCCCTCTGAGTTGCATATTGTACATCTTTTCATTGGACTTTCTTCTACCAGCTAGTGTACTATCTTAGACTTAAATTTTCAACCCACTTGATTATTTACTGTGTTAGATCCCTCATTACATTCTGTTACTATCCATTCTACCTTTAGTTTAAACCGGGCCGGGCAGAGAAGGATGGGCTCCCCTTCTCTAGCCAGGTTCCTTCCGAGATTTCTTCCCATTGGGGAGTTTTTTCCCGCCACCGTTTGAGTATTTTTCTTCCCACTGGGGAGTTTTTACCTCGTTTGCTGTTTGGGGGTTCAGGCCTGGTTTTTACCCAATTCTCCTTCTGTTTCCCTGTACAGTGTCTTTGAGAGAATTCTCTGTAAAAAGCACTATACAAAATAAATGTAATTTAATATTTCATACTTCTTCTGATCACCACAAGGTAGCAAAATGACGTAGGATCAGTACATTTGTATTTGACTTGACCGTCATCTTCAGCAGAATGTAAGGCCAACTCATGATCATACTCGCCTAGAATGTAAAAAGGATAGTTTCAGTGCTCACTTGACCCTCGTTTATTGTGAAACACATATTAAAGAAACATAAAGGACAGAAGGAGGACAACATGTCTTCCAGATACCAACAATTGTTAAAGTAATAATGTATTCAACATGTATGATAGGAATAGAATGAAAATGTACTAAGGCAATACTGACAGGCTAATATACTATAGCAGGTGTACAGTCATCATTGGGACTGTTATAGTTGGGGATGATGCAATTTTTACTGTCAACACTATGTATGTATGTATGATATGTATGAGATTTATTATATTTTCTTGTGTAGCTATGTCTTTAGTAATGCTGAAATTAGTAAGTGCAAGGCAAATTTCCCTACGGGGACAATAAAGTATATCTTATATCTTATTATACAGTCAATGCCCCATGGTAAAGACACATGGAACATGATTTATCAAACATCAGAGTATACATGAAGCATGATTCATGGGAACACACATGGAACATACATAGATCAGAAGTTGTGGAGAGTTGAGCAGGTGCTTTAAATAACTGTTGGTGCCCTCACATGTCAGTAAATATAACTAAGACTGTAAAGTAAAGTATATACTATATAATAATAATAATAATAATAATGCATGGCATTTATATAGCGCCTTTCTAGATACTCAAAGCGCTTTACAATGATGAGGGGGAAACTCGCCTCTACCACCACCAATGTGTAGCACCCACCTGGGTGATGCAACGGCAGCCATTTTGCGCCAGTATGCTCACCACACATCAGCTGAGGTGGAGAGGGAGAGAATAATTTTTTTAGCCAATTAAACTGGGGGATGATTAGGTGGCAGATTGAATGAGCCTGGGTTGGGAGTTTAGCCAGGACACCGGGGAAACCCCTACTCTTTACGATAAGTGTCATGGGATCTTTAATGACCACAGTGAGTCAGGACCTCGGTTTAACGTCTCATCCGAAAGATGGCATCTCCTACAGCACAGTGTCCCCATCACTGCACTGGGGCATTGGGGTTTATTTGACCAGAGGGAAGACTGCCCCCTACTGGCCCACCAACACCACTTCCAGCAGCAACTTAGTTTTCCCCAGAGGTCTCCCATCCAAGTACTAACCAAGCCCACAACCTGCTTAGCTTCAGCCATTCAGCAGGCGCAGATTGCATAGTGGTATGGCTGCTGGCTCTATGCTGGCTATATGAACACACAACACATTTTACGTCTTTATTTTTAGCATGATACTGAAATAAATAAAGCTCGGATGTGAAGGAGATTGAGTTGCGCAATAGTCTTGCTTCAGTAGGCAAATCTGTCATTCAAATGTGAATTCACCACTATGCATATTTCTGAAAGCAAGTCATACAGTGATCCAATCAGGCACTAATGTGACTCGATTTGCAATCGATTTGAGTAGCTAGAGTTCCCTATAGCTTGTGACTGGTGACCTGGCCCATAAATACGAGAATCCCGCGTTACAATATTACTTCGCATTTGAACCAGAGCTGTACAGCTGTGAAGAATCAACACTTGTCACCAAGATGGCTGTAAGTCTAGAGAATCTTCGGTTACAAAAATAACAGAAACAACATAATGCCGTGATATGCCAGTGTTTGGTGATGGGGCACTGCGGGTCTTACGGTGTTTGTTGATGGGGCACATTGCTTGCACATTTTGGTGAGGAAATTGGTTTACTTTTTATTTAACTACGAGTCTGGACTTTCTAATGTCTAATACCAGTGAAAGGGTCAGTGTATGAAATACAGATCACTTTGGAAGTGTGTATATATGCTGCAGATAATCACAAGAAAGTGAGAAAATCATGGATCAATGTGAAAGTGGTTTTCATCTATAGAAGGCCCTTATGATGGTTTTGTCTTTGTGATGTTTTATCCTCTGTTCTAAATAGAAAGTCGAGCTGATAAACGTGCCCTTCAAGCCGGGGATGCATTTGACTGTCATTGGTGTCATCAAACCCGACCCGGTTCGGTGAGTCATTGCTGCCTTTGGGCTCTATCTTGGCGATCTTAGCGCTTTGTCTAAACGCGTGGCGTAAAGTGCATTTAGGGCGTGTCCAAGTCCACTTTTGCTAGTTTGACGGTGTGTTTTTTGAGAGCTAAGCAGGGCGCAACGCGCAAGTAGTCTCTTCATTAATTATAGGTGTGTCTTGGGCGTGACATGCAATAAATCTATCAAAATGTCATATCCCATTCCCTTTAAAAGCTTGCTTTTCCACCTTGGCGGATTGCTTATATGATGGCGAAACAGACATGCCCGTGCGTGTTTAGTGCTAAGGAATAGGCTATGATCAATAATAGTATGATCAATATTATTCGGACTAACCATTATAAGTTCCTGGTAATTCCCGACAGTGCTGTTATTTTGCTAAATATATGCGGTTAAATTTCGTAAAAAGCACCTGTAACAGCTGAGAATAAGCTACCTGCTCCTGTTAAAGCGCACATGCAGAGAATGGCATTATAATTAATTGTGAATTAATTGTTCTCTTTAAAATCATTTTGTTTAGTTATGGTAGGCCTATAATAGGTGAAATCAGCGGGGTTTTAATAAGCTGAGAGTATGGAAGCCTGGTCACTGTAATTTAAAAAATATGAAGGCTAAAATTCAGTTAACATGGTGAAATTTATCTCCGTTTTTTAACTGTAGGCTATCGAAAAAACCGCACAGCGAATCCCGGGGACTGTAGTCTAGGCTATTTGAAAAACAGTAAATGCAATATTCACTGGACAAGGTTTTGAACTTTTTTCAGTCAAAAGGATTCTATTTACTTACAGGCTGTATGCCTAGATGAACAGAGTTGTATTGTAGCCTAATGACATGTGAAGCACATTTTCAGAACTCAAATGTCCATCTATTGCAGTGCGCGAGTTTTCAATTGAATGACAATTCACGCATTAGGTATAAATGACAATTTGCGTATTAGGCTTGATATAGGTGTGATCAGCTCCTTTTTAATGGATAGCCATTGTCCCGTAACAGAAGATTGTCCCCCCAGAAGATTACAGGAATTATTGGCAAATATATAGGCTGAGTCATAGCTTGTTCCAGGATAATTGCAAATAGTCTATTCATGTAACCGTACACATACCATCGCACATCGCCTGGATGTTGTTGGAGTGCGCTGAAAGCAATTTAATGTGGCATTCCCCTTCGCTGAGGGACAGGTATGTGGTCTTTGACCTGTGCAACTGCTAATTATTATTATGCATTTTTTGATATAGCCTACACAATAATATTTCACATTGTAATCTTGATATTTTTAGTCATGCTTGTGCGTGCCCCTGTGTGTAACAGACTGGAGGGTGTACGCGCATTGTGCACACACCTATGTAGATGCACTTCTATGCGCCGTTAAAATAACGTGTAAACAACTGCGACATGACTTTAGACCAGGTTTTTGGTGGTTCTAGCGCAAGCGCTTTCTCACGGCTCAAGATAGCAATACACCAAAAATAATCCTGGCCACACCTCATCTTAAGACCAACACGCCCAGTTCTCTAGCTATGGGTGCAACATCACTTGGTATTTAACTGACATAAGCACGAGGGGCTATAATGAACCCTATGCCAGGTGTAAGATAGCAAAGACACTTGCGTTTGGGTTAGCGCCGCTTAGCGCCGGGTGTAAGATAGGGGTTTCTGTCTCTATGAGGAATGTTTACACTTCTTTTTTGCTAAATCTTTCCTGTCTTAATCCACGATCATCCGTCTGTCCCTTTAAAACGTCTACTCACTTTCTGCATTCTTATTGGTTGCCTTTGTTTCTCTCCCAGTTTCTCAATCAATGTGGGCCACTCCGAAAGTGACCTCGGGATGCACTTCAACCCGCGCTTCAACTATAGTGTGGACACAAACACGATCATCATGAACTCCCGGAAGGGCGGCTGGCAAGAGGAGGTGAAGGACAGCAACTTCCCGTTCCATGCAGGGCAGGAGTTTAAGGTGAGGCCTAGAACAGGGAGACACTGTGCTTGAAGCCCTGACAGAAACCTCCATTTATAACCAAGTACCCCTCGCTGCAGTCGCCCAGCACTCGTTTCGATTGGTAGAGGAAGTTTATAGCCCATACACATGGCCCGGGCCGACCCTGCCCCATTTTGCAGGCTGCAACAAGGGGCTTCTTAATTCTTCTACTATCAAAAGTTTGGTGCAAACATTGTTCATATTTTAAACAAGGGGAGGGTTTACACACTAGAGACAAAAAAAAATTAGCAAACATTGCTTCTCTTCTCTGTGTCAGTTTTCTAAAACACTAAAGCACATACAATTTCAATAATGAGGTCTACTAACAAGTTTTAAAGAATATTGGATGCAAATACAAACTTAATGTGTCATCACAGTGGACGGTTATATTGTTTTACAGTAGAATAGAAAGGGCAGTCTATCTAACAGATTCATATTCATAGCTAAGTTTGCTGCTTTTGGTGTTAAGGTTGGATACAATAGTTTTAATAATCATTGTATGCACTGCCTGTCATATGCATTCACACATTTTACATGTTGATGTAAAAATTTACAAAGAACAAACCTAGATTGAAATAAAAAAAATTTTTTCCAGCTGATTAGCCCGAATCTGCACTGTTGGGTATAAATTAAAAATATAAATGCTTTATATAATTATATTCTTTATGCACTGCGGTTGTTACTGCTATTGATAAGATATGATTGTCTTTTGAACAATAAACACCACTAACATTAACATCATCAGCTTTATTTATGTAGTTCCTTTCATACTTTACGTTGTACGCATAAAATAACAGTAAAATTATAAGCTAGTAATAATCCTTTATTGTAAAGTTCTAAATAGTAAAATAAAATACTATATAATATACATCTACAAACCCCAATTCCAAAAAGGTTGGGACAGTATGTAAAATGCACATAAAAGCAGAAAGTAGCGATTTGTAAATTCACTTTTACATATATTTAATTGAAAACAGTACAAAGAAAATATATTTAATGTTTTACCATATCAACTTTATAGATTTTTGTAAATATACGCTAATTCTGAATTTGATGCCTGCAACACGTTCCGAAAAAGTTGGGACAGGTGAAAAAAAAAAAAGACTGGGAAGTTCAAAAAACACCTGTTTGGAATATTCCACAGGTAAACAAGTGATGCTATCATGGCTGAGTATAAAAGGATATCAAAAAACTTTTGATATCTTATTTTCAGGTGCTCTTACAAGCGATACTATAACGTCTCTGCATTTGAATGGATCTCTATAGGAATGGGGGGGGACTAGATTAAGTATTAAGTGTAAATGACATGGGAATAGTATTGAACCCATGGTTGGCTAATTGGCTGTAAGTCATCAAGGGTCTGAGGTATCAAACGAGCCTTAATCCATCACTCTGCTGCCAGAGGGTTGTTTCTCCTGACTTATTTTTCCATAGAGTTCAGTAGGTAAATGAGTCAGGAGAAACGACCCTTAAAGTGATCCATCCATATCTTCTGCTTATCTGGAAGCAGAGTGATGGTTTGAGCCTTGTTTGTTACCTGAGAACCTTGTTGACTTGCAGCCATTTAGCCAACCATGGGTTCCATACACCAAACTATATATAGTTAGGTGGTTCCATACTATTCCAGTGTAATTTACAGCTTAATCTAGTCCCACTCCCAAATTCCCATAAAGATCCATTCAAATGCAGAGTGGTTATAGTATCGCTTTTAAGAGTACCTGAAAATAAGATATGAAGAGTCTTTTGATATTATTTTATAACCATTCATAATAGCATCACCTGTTTACTAGTGGGATGTTTCAAACAGGTGTTTTTTTTTTTCCCGAAATCTTTTTTTTGCCCCTGTCCAAACTTTTTTGGAACGTGTTGCAGGCGTCAAATTCGGAATTAGCGTATATTTACAAAAATCAATAAAGTTGATAAGGTAAAACATTAAATATCTTTGTACTGTTTTCAATTAAATATATGTAAAATAGAATTTACAAATAACTGCTTTCTGCTTTTATGTGCATTTTAATGCAACCCAGTGATATTCTATGTAATACACTATTTGGAAATACGATTACGTTCTTAACTTGTTTAGGTCTTAACTCACTGGCAGAAATTTCCAAGTAACTATTGATGAGTACAAGTCCAAAAGTTATGACATTACTTGCGGTGTTCCACAAGGCTCAATTTTAGGTCCTTTACTCTTTAGTTTGTATATTCTCCCACTTGGTAGTATCATCAGGAGGCATGGAATACATTTTCACAGCTACGCAGATGACACTCAGCTATATTTTGCGGTATCTCCAGTTGATACAAGCCCTATTGATGTTCTTTCTGACTGTATCTTAGACATCAATGCATGGATGTCAACAAACTTTCTACAACTAAACCAGAATAAAACAGAGGTACTGGTTATTGGGGAAAAGACTCAGAGAGAGAAACTGACTACTAAGCTGCAATCTATAGCACTGACTCCTAGTCAGCAGGTGAGGAACTTAGGTGTGATATTTCATTCAGATTTTAACTTTATGGCTCACATCAGGAATGTCACCAAGACTTCCTATTATCATCTGAAGAATAGTATTATGGTTCGCCCATTTTTTATCCCAGGCTAACACTGAGAGACTAATGCACGCATTTATTACCAGCAGGCTCGACTACTGTAATGGTCTCCTAACTGGTCTGCCCAGAACCTCCCTCCCCCAATCAAAACGAGTGATGGGTGGGGTCAGCCTGGGTGACCCCACCCCATTCTGCAGGTTGCAGCGAGGGGCTCGTTGCCATAACTGTTCTGAACTTGCTCAATTGGAGATGCAACTGTGCAACTGCTAAATCAGAAGTGCTTTAACGTGACACGCACCCAGACATTTTTTGCCAGCATTCTGGCGAAGGGCAGAAGTTTTTAAAAAAAATTTTGAGGAGGGCAGAAATGCTGGACCCTCATTGTAGAGCTTCATGAGAAATATTCCAGCTGCATTGTGAAGAGTGGTGTTTGCTTATGAGAATCTCCAGTGGTGAAATGGCATTAGTGCGTGTTCTCAACTGTAATTAATACCAAAACTTTGTACATTTCTTCCTATATTCTGTTGTTTATTCAAAGACCAAGGACCAATAACTTTTGTCCAGCAAAGAAAAAACTAAATAAATGTATCAAGACAATGTTGATCAAGACATGTTTCGTATTTTACTACTTATTCATTGGTAGAGCTCTTGTGGGCTTGTAATTACATTGTTTTTCGCTGTGTTCTGTGTTAATGTTTTTCTTCGGTAACTTATCTCTCCTGCCTTCTCTTCCAATCCTCCATCTTTAATTTCCTTTGATGTATCCTTCTCTCTCCAGGTGACCATTACATATAACTCCAACAACTTTTATGCTACTCTAGCTGATGGCACTTTGGTGACGTTCCCCAACCGTGGGGGTGATGTTGAATTCAAATACATCTTCTGTGAAGGAGATGCTGATATCACCAGTTTTAAACTAGAATAAAGACCAACCAGGAGTTGCTGGACATTACCTTTCTGCATGCTTCACACTGCGCCGACCAGCCCCTCCCAAACATCAATGGCTTTAATTGTGTGCCTCTCTGCAACATTACTCTTGTGTCTGTACAAAATCCCTGACTGTCTATGGGAATCATCGCAGCTTGGATAATAAAGCTCTTGCTTGAGATAATCTTTTAAAAGGTGCTAATGTGTGGCTGTTCATTTGGGGTGAGGGGTAGTTAGTGGATGTTTAATAGATTGAATTTCACACACTTTCTATTTAGATAATAGAAATGTGGATATTTCTGAGCTGGGACCTGAGCTGTACCTCACTGGTCACAACTCCAGGTCCATAAGCAGTGGGCACACGGACATGCCCAGAAAAAGTGTAATTTGTTATATGATAGTAACATGATAGCAAGCGAACGTTGAATCGACTTAGAATCAACGTCGGCAGAAACGTCGTTTCAATGTGCAATTCCGACGTTGATTCAACATCAAATTGCTCATCGAGATCACGTTGAATCAACGTCAGAACATATTAAATATTCCAACGTAGAATCTACGTCCGTTCAATGTTTAAACTTGGTCGATTTTACGTTGATATTATATTTTTTCGATGTTTATTTGAATGTCTGTAAGCATACGGATATTTACTTTTTTTTAAAGTTTTGGGTTATGTGCTGCAACAAGGGCCTATATGGCTACAGTATCTCACTGCAATGTAGTCATATGCTAAGTGAACATTCGTTAATTGCTGACATTATAGGCTATCCAACATCAGTTATAGGCTTCATCCTGGAAAATATCAAACAGACTGTATATGCAATAGACTATTGTGAATATTTATTTTACAAAGCAATAAAAAAGAGAAACAAGATAATAAAAACATGTTAAGGAACAAGCTAAAAACAACGAATATCAGTTCCACAATAATAAGCCTGCATTAATAGTGAGGCAGAAGAAACGTTCAGGAACAAGCAAAACACTGAAACAAGCTGAAACGAATTTAAATTCTAATATAAACAAATGCACATTAAAAGGTTAAATATTAACATGATAAAAAATGTTTTTTAAATAAATAAATATTAATTCTACATTAATAATCAAAGCTCCGTCTCTGTCGGGGGCGTATAGCAGCGATCTTTTAACCACAAAGAAGACTGGGTTGCGCCTCCCCCCAGGGAAATAGGCTACAATTAAATTTCCCCACAAGTTTTGTCGCCATCACTGACTCACTCCATTAGCTAACTGAACTAGGGTGCGTTTCCCAAAAGCATAGTTAGGCTAAGACATCGTAAAACCCTTCGTACGAAGCTTCTTGAACTTTGGGTGCGTTTCCCAAAAGCATCTTAACTTAAGACGCTCTTAGAAACGCTCGTAGATTAACGATTACTCCAGACCAGTCGTAGACGGTTAAGTGCGTTTTAGAAGCCCATAAATCACATACTTTATTTGATTTTTCGTGTTAGTGTTCATTTAATTTTACGGTTACCTTAACCACTGACTGTTTTTTTTATAGTGATGTTCTTATGTTTATATATATTTGGAAATTACCCATAAAAGCCATTCCTTAAATAGCCCTATAAATAAATAAGTTTGAGACAAGAAAAATCAGTGGGGAAAATATTTTATTTCAAAAGAAACTTTGACGTGCCTAACCGCCAAGTATTGAGCATCACAATGGGGTTCGCATCTCCCAATCTATCGCCCCTCCTCCTCTCGTATCAGCAGCACCACAGACAGAAGCACAGAGATGTAAAATCCAGGGATCAGAAAGTCCTGCTATGTGTTTCTTCCACCCATGAACTCAGCCAGCTGATTTCACTAATTAGTTCTACCTCCTGGCTGAAGAATTGTGCAAATGAGCAAATCCAGGTGATTGGAACTAAATACTGGGGAGGACTTTTTACTTTCTGAATCCGGATTTTACACCTCTGGTTAAGTAGCTCTTAAAGGGATAGTTCGGAATTTTGGACATAATGGGCCCTATCTTGGCGCTTATCTAAAGTCAATTTAGGGCGTGTCCAAGTCCACTTTTGCTATTTTAACGGCGTGTTTTTTGGGCGCTAAGCACGGCGCAACGTCCAAATGGGCTGAACCTAGTCTCTTCATTAATTATAGGTGTGTCTTGGGCGTGACATGCAATAAATCAATCAAAATGTCATATCCCATTCCCTTTAAAAGCCTGCTTTTCCACCTTGGCGGATTGCTTATGATGGCGAAACAGACATGCTCGTGCATGTTTAGTGCGATCAAGGAATAGGCTATATGGATCAATAGTAGCCTATGATCAATATTATTCGGGCTAACCATTATGAGTTCCCGGTAATTCCTGACAGTGCTGTTTACAAAATATATGCGGTTAAATTTCATTAAAAGCACCTGCAATAGCTGAGAATAAGCGACCAATTGCTTCCGTCTCACCTTAGAAAACGCCAAATTAGCCTGCTTTTTTAACAAATTTTGTTTGATTATGCAATGAACTCATGTTCAAGCTTCATCCGAAGTTCATTAGGCTACCTGCATTCTAATTTTGATTAATAACATAAATAACGTTATTTTGCCTTAATGATGACACTAAATACAATAAATCTGTCAGGTTGGCAACCCATAGGTTCAGCATATTTTCCCTTGTTTTATAATGTCCTGCTTATGGAAATGTGACCAACCTGTTTTACTGGTAGTGTAATACTTTAAAACGATCCACTTTCCCTGGAAGACCGTGAAAAGTGTGATTTACAGCAGGGGAAACAGACCTGCTCCTGTAAAGCGCACATGCAGATAATGGAATTTAAATGAATTGTAAATTAATTGTGTAATGTGCTGCAAATTGTGTTTCTAATTAGACGCTTAGTTCTCTTTAAAATCTTTTGTTCAGTTATGGAATAACAGGTGAAATCAGCAGGGTTTTAATAAGCTGAGGGTATGGAAACCTTGTCACTGTAATTAAAAAAATATGAAGGACGAAGAATAGCTAAGGTTACAATTCAGTTAACATGATGACATTTATCTCCGTTTTATAACCATAGGCTATCGAAAAAACCTTATGCACAGCGAGTCCGCTGTAGCCTAGGCTATTTGAAAAACAATAAAAGCAATATTGACTGGACAAGGTTTTGAACTTTTTTCTGTCATAAACCATTCCATTTACTAACAGGCTGTATTCCTCGATAAACATTGCTGTATTGTAATCACATCTGAAGCGCATTTTCAGAACTCAAATGTCCGTCTATTGCAATGCGCGAGTTTTCCATTGAATGACAATTCACACATTAGGTGCAAATGACAATTTGCGCATTAGGCTTGATATAGGTGTTATCAGCTCCTTTTTAATGGATAGCCATTGTCCCATACCATCGCCTGGATGTTGATGGAGTGGGCTGAGAGCAATGTAATGTGGCATCGTTTCCCTTCGCTGAGGGAAAGGTATGTGGACCTATGGAACCTTTTATAATTATGCATTTTTGATATAGCCTACACAATAATAATATTTCACATTGTGATCTTGATATTTTAGTCATGCTTGTGCGCGTCCCTGTGTGTGACAGACAGGAGGGTACGCGCGTTGTGCACACGCCTATGTAGACGCACTTATATGCACCGTTAAAATAACATGTAACCGACTGCGACATGACTTTAGACCAGGTTTGTGGTGGTTCTAGCGCAAGCGCTTTCTGCTGGCTCAAGATAGCAATACGCCAAAAATAATCCTGGCCACTCCTCATCATAAGACCAACACACCCAGTTCACTTGCAACGGGTGCAAGAATACATGGTAGTTAAAGGATGTAAGCGCTAGGCATTATAATGAACCTAGCGCCGGGTGTAAGATAGCAAAGACACTTGCGTTTGGGTTAGCGCCGCTTTGCGCCGGGTGTAAGATAGGGCCCAATGTCTCAATTACAACTTACCCATGATGTAGTTGATTGATGGAAACCATTTTCAGCTAATTCCATGCTGTCCCTTCTTTTGGACATACACACGTTGCTAATGCTAGCGCAACTCTATGGCAACCAGTAGCATCCACTACCAAACGCACTTAAAGACTCCGCAGTGAACCCATAGCAAATAAAATACAACGACAGTCTATCGGGGTTATTTTGAGTGTTTATACCTTCATTTTTTAAGTCAAACTATCGTTGAATCCTTTACTTTGTGCTGACCTAATACTCTCTGTGGAAGTACGGCGGCGAAGCGAATGTGGCCATTGCAACTTGTTACTCTTCTTTGTTGTTGTAGTCGACCAGTGCCGGCACTACATTCGTAGGTAACGTAAAGTATCGCTCCCCCAATAGACTGTCGTCGTATTTTATTTGCTTTGGGTGCACTGTGGAGTGTTTACGTGCGTTTTTGTAGTGGATGCTACCGGTTGCCATCACATCACATTGCTCTGTAATATTTCTAGAAATTGTCATGGCTTGGCAGCCTCCCTATTATCTCTGTGGTCTTTTTCCTTCAGAGCCACATGAGGGCGCTCTTGCGGTGCTTTCCCTCCCACTCGGCACTTATTCGGCTCACCTGCGTTGAGTTTCCTGCTGGCTATTTAAGCTCTGTGCTTATGTTTTCCGGGGCTTCCGTGTTGTCTTCATGTTGACACGTAGCCGGTAAATGGTATAGGATTTTGGCAACCAAAGGTGATCACTTTGCTCCATCGCCTTGCTTTGGTGTAACGCGGGACTTGCCTTTTGTGCATGAGTTCTTTTAGGATTTTGTTTTCTCTTTTGCATTTTCTGTCCCTCATTCTGGTTTTCCTTTTCTAGTCCCTCCGAGACAGTTTTATCTTTACCGTTTCTCTTCTACCTCTCTATGGACTACTCTCTCGTATTGAGAACAAGAGGTCTTAATTCCTTTTTCATCTACACTTGAGTCTATTTCGCCCAGTTATTCGGGTCGCTTTATTTTCTATTTCTTTTACCTCTGTGATTAGTGCTCTCGCTTATTGAGAGCGAGAGGAACTTCCTTCTCCCTTTGCTGCTCAGACTCGAGCCTCCGCCCATTTTCCTTGGTTGATTTTCGTTGGCGCTACACTGGGAGTTTTGTTTCCCTATTATTTATTTTTTCCTCTCCATTCGCGGAACCCTTCTGCTCTTGTGGTTATTCTACCATGTAGGGGGGGGGGGGGGGGGGGGGGTTCAGACAAAATTAGTTAACAGAAAAAACTATTGTTTGTGTGTAAAATTAATTTCATACCTAGATAGACCAGATGAGGAGGGAGGGATGCCAACTGTCAGCAATGCGATGTGTGTGGGATAACTAGACCTTGTTCTGAGATCTTATTTGATGCTACAGTGTGCAAAAGTTTGCCTGAATGCCTGAAAATCGACATGTAGGGAGAACTGGGACGAAAGTAACACTTTTTACATTCACCCGGTTTACTCAAAAGTCAGTAGAGATAGAGAGGGCATATTTTCTGACAAACAACGTATCTGTTCCATTTTTATACCATTCACTCACACACTCATACCTAGGTGCAATTTAGAGTCTCCAATTCACCTAACCTGCTTGTCTTTGGACTGTGGGAGGGAACTGGAGTACCCGGAGGAAACCCACACAGACATGGGGCGAACATGCAAACTCCACACAGAAAGGCCCTCGGCCAGGATTCAAACTCAGTACCTTCTGGCTGTGAGGTGACAGTGCTACCCACTGCACCACCCTGTCGCCCCGGGAATGTACAATTACAAGTCCTTCTGGGTAAGAGTGTTCTATGGGAATTGGGAGTAGGACTAGATTAAGCTGTAAATTACACTGGAACAGTATGGAACCCATGGTCGGCTAAATGCCTGTAAGTCATCAAGGGTCTGAGGTATCAAATGAGCCTAAACTATCACTATGTTGCCAGATATGCAGTAGATATGGATGGGTCACTTTAAGGGTTGTTTCACCTGACTTATCTTTCCATAGATTTCAAAAGGAGATCCATTCAAATGCAGAGGTTATTGTATTACTTGTAAGAGTACCTGAAAATAGGATAAAGAGTCTTTTGATATGCTTGTATACCCAGTCATGATAGCATCACCTGTTTACCTGTGGAATATTCCAAACAGGTGTTTTTTGGAATATTCCAACTTCCCAGTCTTTTTTTTTTTGCCCCTGTCCAAACATTTTTGGAATGTGTTGCAGGCATCAAACTCAAAATTAGAGTATATTTACAAAAATCAGTAAAGTTGATAAGGTAAAACATGAAATATACTGTTTTCAATTAAATATATGTAAAAGACAATTGACAAGTTACTGCTTTCTGCTTATATGTGCATTTTACATACTGTCCCAACTTTTTTCGAATTGAGGTTTGTACTTGTAGTTCACCGATTTGAAAAATAGACCAGATGAGGAGGGAGGGATGCCAACTGTCAGCAATGCGATGTGTGTGGGATAACTAGACCTTGTTCTGAGATCTTATTTGATGCTACAGTGTGCAAAAGTTTGCCTGAATGCCTGAAAATCGACATGTAGGGAGAACTGGGACGAAAGTAACACTTTTTACATTCACCCGGTTTACTCAAAAGTCAGTAGAGATAGAGAGGCCATATTTTCTGACAAACAACGTATCTGTGTCCCTCACTAATAGCAACTGGAATTTTGTTTCCAGCATAAACGAGTCGGATATAAATTGGCCGCAAACCAGATGACTGCAATGTATCTTTCGTCCCTGCCATGCGGGACAAAAAATACACTGAATCGGGACAAAAGAAGCACCTGACGAAAAAGTTTGCTTTAGCGGTCTTATCTATGTCTTGTTGTTTTTTTTATGCTCATTCCTTTCAACAAATGTACTGTCAGCCAAAATGCCATGTTAGTGACGAGTCAATGAATAAAGCTATCAGTTTAAAATCCATGAAAATCAATCATGCGTCAAGAGCATAATGTTGCATAATTAATAGAATTTTGCCTTACAGCATTAAACGGTCTATATATCTGTAGACATCGATGTATTGTAATGTATATTTATCATATCTATTGTGTCTATGTATTCCTTATTTTAATGAATTGTTAAACACTGCCATGAATTACTTTTTAATTGTGGGTTCAAATCAATAACTGGTTGAAATAGGCTTATAATGGGACATTATTTAGGCTAAATCACTTAAAATAAGAACTGTGTTCCAAATACACAAAACTGACCCTGGTATTTTGTTAGGGAGGTGTTGTTACGATCCTGAAACGGGTCGAACCCAAGTGCAACGACCAAGAGGCAGATTCAAATAAAGGGGGTTTTTATTTAAGCTTTGGGGTAGTCCCAAAGCTGTACAGAAGGTATAAGAAAACAGGTTAGTACATAGAACACAAAAATCCCATAGGGACTGCTCCAAGCCGGAGCTGGACTTGTAAGTCCGGTGAGTTCCAAGCCGGAACAAAAGGGCTGCCCTGCTGCTCCAAGCCGGAACTGGAAACAGGGATTGGACTGGAACTGAACAGGAACTGGACTGGAACTGGACCGGGAGGTCCACTCAGGAAACGAGTGCTGGAACAGAATATGTTCCAAGCCGGAACTGGACAGGAACTGGACTGGAACTGGACAGGAACTGGACTGGAACTGGACCGGGAGGTCCACTCAGGAAACGAGTGCTGGAACAGAATATGTTCCAAGCCGGAACTGGACAGGAACTGGACTGGAACTGGACTGGAACTGAACTGGAACTGAACTGGAACTGGACAGGAACTGGACTTGGACTGGAACGTGAAGTCCACACTGGAAACGGATGCTGGAACGGAATTCGTTCCAAGCCGGAACTGGAATTTAGTGGAATGGTGGGTTAGCCACCGGGACGGTACTGTACTGGACCGCGAGTATCACACTGGTGCAGGTTCTGGAACGGCGCGACTGTTCCAAGCCGAAACTGGACTTAAGTTTCACTGGAGAACTCCCTCCGGGACTGAACAGGAACTGGACCGGGTTATTGACTTGGATAGGGGGACAAAGCAGAGGTTACAGGCAGGGTATACAGACTGGGTATTTGCATGAGAGGTGAGGATGTAGAATAGTCCGCCGCCTGTCTAGCTGACGAACACACCCCACGGAGCTGGTGAGGTGTAGCTTGGGGAGACCTCGTATGAGCCGGCTGAACTCCAGGGATCCTGGAACCGTAACCACAGTACAGGAGGTAGCTGAGGCCGGACAGGAACAACAACGGAAGCGAGCCGGCAGGCTAGACAGCGGGTCTCTCCCCGAGCTGGAGGTGGGAGTACCGCAACACACTCACACAACATAAAGGGAAAACAAAACACTGCTGCAGGGAGTTGGAATCGCGGCGTCTGGAGAGTTGAAGGGAGACAGGTAAGTAGCATGCAACAAAGACAGTTCAGGGAAGATAGCTACCAACCGCAGTTTACGTGAACAACATTTAGTGCAGCAAGCTGCACAAACTCCGGACCAGAAACGTGACAGGACATAGACAAGGTAGGTCAGTTAACGAACTGGCGCCGATTAGCAGCCAGCCAGGGGTTTAAATGGTGGATAAAATGAAAACATAAATGGGAAACAGGTGAGGTAATTAACAGGGAGTGATTACTAAACTCGAAGGTGAGGAATGTGAACACGGAGAAAGGAAACCGATAGGAGGAAACAAATGTGACAGAAAGCACGAACATGACAGGAAAAACGCCCATCCTGCAGCAGCAGGGAAAACACGGACAAGGGAATCCAACATGACACGGAGGGCAAACAGAAAAACCCGGAACACGGACAGGAAGGGAACGGAACGTTACAGTACCCCCCCCCTCAATGTACGCCCCCTGGCATACCAGGAGGCCTGGCTTTATCTGGGAAGAGTTTATGGAAATCCATGATAAGTGAATGATCCAGGATAAGACTCTTGTGGAGCCACGACCGCTCCTCAGGACCATAACCCTCCCAGTCCACGAGATACTGGAAGCCCCGGCCCTTACGGCGGATATCAATAACACGGTTAACCGTGTAGGCCGGGGCGTTGTTGATCACTCGGACGGGAGGAGGAGGGATGGACGGGGTACTGAGGGGACTGGAGGAGACAGGCTTGATCTGGGAAACGTGAAAAACAGGGTAAACCTTGAGGGAGGTAGGGAGGGAGAGTTTAACTGAGACAGGATTAACTAAACAAATGATGGGGAAGGGACCAATGAAGCGGGGCTGGAGTTTTTTAGAAGAGGAGGGAAGGGAAATATTGGCAGTGGAGAGCCAGACCTGCTGACCGGCCCTATACCGCGGGGCTGCGGTCCTGTGAAGGTCCGCTAGACGTTGAGAACGGGATTTGGCGCGGAGGAGTGCGGTGCGCGTCAGTCTCCACATACGTTTGCATCTAAGCAAGTGGGATTTTACAGAGGGGACAGCCACCTCCGCCTCCTGGGTAGAAAGAAGAGGGGGTTGATAGCCTAATGAGCATTCAAACGGAGATAACCCAGTAGAGGCACACTTAAGGGAGTTGTGAGCATACTCTACCCAGGGGAGAAAACGGCTCCAAGAAGCGGGATTACGCACAGTGACACACCGCAGGGCGGCTCCCAGGTCCTGGTTCGCTCTTTCTGCCTGGCCGTTAGACTGGGGATGAAAACCAGAAGATAAGCTTGCCGAGGCACCCAGGGCCACACAAAACGCTTTCCAAACCCGGGAGGAGAACTGGGGCCCACGATCAGACACAATGTCCGAGGGGATCCCGTGCAGCCTGACCACATGCAACACCAGGAGCTCAGCGGTCTCAAGGGCAGACGGGAGTTTGGGGAGGGGAACAAAATGAACCGCCTTGGAGAACCGGTCCACCATTGTCAGAATAACGGTGTTACCCTCTGACAATGGCAGACCGGTGACGAAGTCAACGCCAATGTGACTCCAAGGACGGCCCGGGACAGGGAGGGGAAGGAGAAGACCAGAGGGGGGCTGGTGGGAGGCCTTACTCCTGGCGCACACAGAGCAGGCCAGGACAAAAGCACGGGTATCCCCCTTAAGGGTGGGCCACCAGAAACTCCTCCTGACAAGGGCGATCGTTCTGGCTACACCCGGGTGACATGCCAGGCACGAGGCGTGAACCCAATCCAGGACCTGGGAGCGGACGGAATTGGGCACAAAAAGGCAGGAGTTAGGGTTACTGCGGGGATCTGGTTGGGAGGTCTGAGCGGCCTTCACAATGCCCTCGATTTCCCAAGAAACCGCAGCCACCACACAGGAAGCCGGTAGGATGGGCTCCGGATCAGCAGGACTGGAGGGGAGGGAAAAAATACGGGATAAGGCGTCTGCCTTAACATTACGGGAACCGGGGCGGTAGGAAACAGAGAAATTAAAGCGGGCAAAAAATAACGACCATCTAGCTTGGCGAGCATTCAGTCTCTTGGCAGATTTTAAATAAATGAGGTTCTGATGGTCGGTTAAAACAATAAAGGGATTACCTGCCCCCTCCAGCCAGTGGCGCCACTCCTCAAGAGCCAGTTTGATAGCCAGAAGTTCCCGATCCCCGACATCATAGTTTCGCTCCGCGGAGGACAGTCTCCGGGAGAAAAAGGCGCAGGGATGGAGCTTGCTATCCAGAGCGGCTCGTTGGGACAGAATGGCCCCCACGCCGGTGTCGGAGGCATCCACCTCAACGGTGAACTGACGTGAAGTGTCCGGGTGACAGAGGATAGGAGCTGAGGAAAACCGAGCCTTGAGCAGATCAAATGCACGCTGGGCATCGGGATTCCAACAGAAGGGTAGGGTAACAGAGGTGAGTTTAGTAAGGGGAGCGGCAATGACACTATAATTACGGATGAAGCGGCGATAGAAATTAGCAAACCCAAGGAACTGCTGAAGGTGCTTGCGGGAGGTGGGTTGGGGCCATTCTGTCACCGTCTTGATCTTAGCAGGGTCCGCCCGGAGACTGCCCTCCTCGATAATGAAGCCGAGGAACGGGACCGTGGAAACATGAAATGAACACTTCTCTGCTTTGACGAATAATTGATTCTCCAGCAGCCGCTGGAGAACCTCCCGGACGTGGATAACGTGTTCCTGGGGGGATTTGGAGAAAATCAGAATGTCATCGATGTAAACATATACACTCTTCCCGAGAAGGTCACGTAACACATCGTTCACCATGCCCTGGAAGACTGCTGGGGCGTTAGTAAGGCCGAAAGGGACCACCAGGTATTCGTAGTGGCCCAACGGAGTGTTAAAAGCAGTCTTCCATTCGTCCCCCTCCCGTATGCGCACCAAGTGATAAGCGTTACGGAGATCGAGCTTGGAAAACGTAACTGCTTGCGAGAGGGGTTCAAAGGCGGTGTTAATGAGGGGAAGAGGGTATTTGTTACGGATGGTGACTTGGTTCAGTCCACGGTAGTCGATGCAGGGCCGTAAGGAGCCGTCCTTCTTCCCAACGAAGAAGAACCCTGCACCGATCGGGGATGACGAGGGACGGATAATTCCTGAAGCGAGGGACTCGTGAATATACTCCTCCATTGCCAGTTTCTCCGGTCCCGACAGGCTGTAGAGGCGACCAGACGGCAGCTTGGCTCCCGCCAGCAGATCGATGCAACAGTCGTATGGCCTGTGAGGAGGTAAAGACAAGGCACGTGATTTGGAGAAAACCTGCACCAGATCGTGATATTGTTTAGGAACATTAGATAAATCGGGCGCCGGCTGCTCAGAACAGGGATTATTGGACCCCGGAGGGGGTAGAGCCGAGCGGAGACAACTGGCTAGACAGTGGGCACTCCACGCCAGGATACGACCGGACTTCCAGTCAATGTGAGGGTTGTGGAGGCGGAGCCAGGTCTGACCCAAAACAAGAGCAGATTGTTGAGAATGAATGAGCAGGAGCTGAATAGACTCTCGATGATTTCCAGATAATACAAGCTGTATAGGAACTGTGGAGTGGGTGACTAGCCCCAAGCTGCGGCCGTCCAGAGCCAGAGCAGAAATAGGAGAAGGCAGAAGCTCCGTGGGAATGCCGGCCCTCCTGGCGAAGGAGATATCTATAAAGTTGGCATCCGCTCCGGAATCGATGAGAGCCGAGGAGGATGCGGTCTTGTCCCTCCAAAGGAGGGTAGCCTTGAATACAAGGCGATCCTGAGCTGCATGGTTAGGGATGATGGGGCTCGTCAGTACGCCCAGTTTCACTGGCGAGCCCAATCTTTTGGGCGGATGGGACAGGAGGCGATCTGGTGGCCAGGCTTGCCGCAGTAAAAGCAGGACCTGGTGCGGAAACGGCGCTGGCGCTCCTCGGGGTCGACCGAAACTCTGCCCAGTTGCATAGGCTCCTCCTCGGAGACGCCAGTAGACGCCCTAGATCCAGGAATAGCAGAGTGAAAGCGAACGTTAGGAGAGCCGGAGGGTAGGTGACGGCCAGAGCTTCCTCCCCGCTCACGGGCCCGGATACGAAGGCGATTATCGACCGCAATGGCGAGGCTGATGAGACTATTAAGGGAGTTGGACTCCTCTCGAGTGGCAAGCTGGTCCTTGAGTTCCTCGCTAAGAGCTTGGCGGAACGCCCCCTGAAGGGAGGTGTCGTTCCATCCGGACTCCGCGGCGAGGGTACGAAACTGAATTGCCATCTCTGCAACGCTGCGCGTGCCTTGACGAACCTGGAGTAGGCGTTGGGTGGCGTCTCGCCCGCAGGTAGGGTGATCAAAGACGCGCCGCATCTCGGCGGTGAAGGCTGCGTAGTTGCTGCATAGCGGAGCCTGGCTCTCCCAGATAGATGTAGCCCACTCCAGGGCACTTCCTCCCAAGCTGCTCATGACAAACGCGACCTTGCTGGAGTCGGAGGCGAAGGAGGTAGGCTGCATGCGGAACACTATGTCACATTTTAAGAGAAATTCCCGACATCTCCCCAACCCCCCGCGATATAACTCGGGGTGTTGCACTCGGGGCTCCCGGCCTGAAGTGGGAGCTGGGGCCTCCGGAAGGGGTTCAGGAGCGGGAGGAATGGGGCCCGTAGGAATTTGCGGTAACGGCTGGTGAAGTGAAAGTTGCGCCACCTGCTCCGTGATGCCCCTCAGCACCTCCAAGACGTCATCCAAACGGCGGCTCTGTTGGTCGCTAACCGCAGTTTGGCAGGAGAAGGCGTGGCGAATCTGATCAAGGTCGGCTGGGTCCATGTTTTTTGGCCAGTTCGTTCTGTTACGATCCTGAAACGGGTCGAACCCAAGTGCAACGACCAAGAGGCAGATTCAAATAAAGGGGGTTTTTATTTAAGCTTTGGGGTAGTCCCAAAGCTGTACAGAAGGTATAAGAAAACAGGTTAGTACATAGAACACAAAAATCCCATAGGGACTGCTCCAAGCCGGAGCTGGACTTGTAAGTCCGGTGAGTTCCAAGCCGGAACAAAAGGGCTGCCCTGCTGCTCCAAGCCGGAACTGGAAACAGGGATTGGACTGGAACTGAACAGGAACTGGACTGGAACTGGACCGGGAGGTCCACTCAGGAAACGAGTGCTGGAACAGAATATGTTCCAAGCCGGAACTGGACAGGAACTGGACTGGAACTGGACAGGAACTGGACTGGAACTGGACCGGGAGGTCCACTCAGGAAACGAGTGCTGGAACAGAATATGTTCCAAGCCGGAACTGGACAGGAACTGGACTGGAACTGGACTGGAACTGAACTGGAACTGGACAGGAACTGGACTTGGACTGGAACGTGAAGTCCACACTGGAAACGGATGCTGGAACGGAATTCGTTCCAAGCCGGAACTGGAATTTACTGGAATGGTGGGTTAGCCACCGGGACGATACTGTACTGGACCGCGAGTATCACACTGGTGCAGGTTCTGGAACGGCGCGACTGTTCCAAGCCGAAACTGGACTTAAGTTTCACTGGAGAACTCCCTCCGGGACTGAACAGGAACTGGACCGGGTTATTGACTTGGATAGGGGGACAAAGCAGAGGTTACAGGCAGGGTATACAGACTGGGTATTTGCATGAGAGGTGAGGATGTAGAATAGTCCGCCGCCTGTCTAGCTGACGAACACACCCCACGGAGCTGGTGAGGTGTAGCTTGGGGAGACCTCGTATGAGCCGGCTGAACTCCAGGGATCCTGGAACCGTAACCACAGTACAGGAGGTAGCTGAGGCCGGACAGGAACAACAACGGAAGCGAGCCGGCAGGCTAGACAGCGGGTCTCTCCCCGAGCTGGAGGTGGGAGTACCGCAACACACTCACACAACATAAAGGGAAAACAAAACACTGCTGCAGGGAGTTGGAATCGCGGCGTCTGGAGAGTTGAAGGGAGACAGGTAAGTAGCATGCAACAAAGACAGTTCAGGGAAGATAGCTACCAACCGCAGTTTACGTGAACAACATTTAGTGCAGCAAGCTGCACAAACTCCGGACCAGAAACGTGACAGGACATAGACAAGGTAGGTTAGTTAACGAACTGGCGCCGATTAGCAGCCAGCCAGGGGTTTAAATGGTGGATAAAATGGGAAACAGGTGAGGTAATTAACAGGGAGTGATTACTAAACTCGAAGGTGAGGAATGTGAACACGGAGAAAGGAAACCGATAGGAGGAAACAAATGTGACAGAAAGCACGAACATGACAGGAAAAACGCCCATCCTGCAGCAGCAGGGAAAACACGGACAAGGGAATCCAACATGACACGGAGGGCAAACAGAAAAACCCGGAACACGGACCGGAAGGGAACGGAACGTTACAGGTGTCTCTCTACCATTTATGATACTTGTTGCTATCTATTTATGATAAGCCTATGGCAAAACTGAATGGAGAAAATATTTAGAACCATAGGGTCTGCTTTTTGACGTCAGGGTACTTTAGGACTTAGTCCAAAAAATGTCTGCTTTCAGCATGCGACTGACAGAGACTGGTCCATCAGCCAAAACATTATTTTCACCCAGAGAAAAATTCAAGGTTGAGGTATTTCTGGTAACCATTGACAAACTATCTTCAGCTCTCCAACATCGTTTAGACACGTATAAGGACATCCAGGACAAGTTTGGTTTTCTTTACTCTTACGAGTATTGAAAATGAAATTGTAAGCTCACTGAGCTTCACTGACTTGATTGATGACTTCGCCATGAGAAAAGTTTGTAAACGTATGATGTAATAATAATAAGTATGTGGATGAAATTCAATATAATTACAATTCAATTCAATAGAATTTATTGTTTACTTACATTAGTAATCATTTTGATGGAAGGGCCCCTGTTTGAATTCCAGCCGGGGGCCACATGCAACCTTAATCTGGCTCTGCCCTAGATAACTTTTAGATTCCCTCTCTGTTGCATCTGGTCCTCCGAACCCGACTTCCCATTACAGAAATAGCCACAAATACTCATACATCATTGCTTGATGTCGACAGTATGCCAGAAGTGACACAGTACTGCTCGGTTATTCAATCTGATCTTATCTGACTGCTGTATGGCACATGATGAATTTCCAAAAGGACAATAAACTAAAATGAAAACAAAACAAAAATGTTGACTAGAAATTATTATCAAACACAATTTTAACTACAAACGATGAATTATTGTTTTTATTTCATCGATTTTAACTGCATCTAAATCCAGTGATATGGCCATTGCATTGCTGTTGACTGTTTGATTTCTAAACCTGGAACATCACCATCCATCCATCCATTTTCAAACCCGCTTATTCCTGGTCAGGGCTGTGAGGTGGCTGGAGCCTCTCCCTGCATGCATCTCTGCAGGTGAGGAGCAAGAATACACCCTGGGCAATCCCCCAATCCATCACAGGGCACACATACCATTCACTCACACACTCATACCTAGGTGCAATTTAGAGTCTCCAATTCACCTAACCTGCTTGTCTTTGGACTGTGGGAGGGAACTGGAGTACCCGGAGGAAACCCACACAGACATGGGGCGAACATGCAAACTCCACACAGAAAGGCCCTCGGCCAGGATTCAAACTCAGTACCTTCTGGCTGTGAGGTGACAGTGCTACCCACTGCACCACCCTGTCGCCCCGGGAATGTACAATTACAAGTCCTTCTGGGTGAGAGTGTTCTATGGGAATTGGGAGTAGGACTAGATTAAGCTGTAAATTACACTGGAACAGTATGGAACCCATGGTCGGCTAAATGCCTGTAAGTCATCAAGGGTCTGAGGTATCAAATGAGCCTAAACTATCACTATGTTGCCAGATATGCAGTAGCTATGGATGGGTCACTTTAAGGGTTGTTTCACCTGACTTATCTTTCCATAGATTTCAAAAGGAGATCCATTCAAATGCAGAGGTTATCGTATTGCTTGTAAGAGTACCTGAAAATAGGATAAAGAGTCTTTTGATATGCTTGTATACCCAGTCATGATAGCATCACCTGTTTACCTGTGGAATATTCCAAACAGGTGTTTTTTGGAATATTCCAACTTCCCAGTCTTTTTTTTTTTTGCCCCTGTCCAAACATTTTTGGAATGTGTTGCAGGCATCAAACTCAAAATTAGAATATATTTACAAAAATCAGTAAAGTTGATAAGGTAAAACATGAAATATACTGTTTTCAATTAAATATATGTAAAAGACAATTGACAAGTTACTGCTTTCTGCTTATATGTGCATTTTACATACTGTCCCAACTTTTTTCGAATTGAGGTTTGTACTTGTAGTTCACCGATTTGAAAAATATTCCAGAATTAAGGTCCTTGGCCACCCCTCAACCTATGTGCAAAGTTTCATCCAAATCGAAGTGTAGGCACTCGGGCTGTTATGGACAGAAAAAACGACACAGAGTAGGTCGTTGATCTGGAACTGGGCCGGCTCCTCGTCACTGTATGACGTTCTGGAGGAAAGCAGGTTGAGGAACATCTTGAGCAGGACCATGTTCTCTCCTGTTACATTGGAGATCTGGAAGATGGACGACATCTCTCCCCCCATCTTTCATGTTATTCCTTGATAAGATGACTATAGAAAACTAATAGGAGTTGATTGCATATTGCTTTTTTTTTTTAAAATAAGACATTATGAAATAACATAGGCCTCGAGCTTCAAGTGAAAAGAATGAGAGCTGGAGGCTCTTTATTTTTGCACTGGATGTGCAGCATGATAAAAATGGAAATTACAATAGCAAATTTAATGAAATCTAGTCTTCAAAGGGACCATACCATTATATTTGAATCATTGATTAAATATTCTGTTGAATTTTTTTTTTTTTTTGATAGAGCATTTTTAGAGAGACACTTTCACAAAGATGCTTTACAGAAACAGGATGGAGGCAAAAAAGCACCTGACCCCCCAGAAATCCAGCAAGTGAGGTAAACACTCTCCATTAGGGATAAAAAATTAAAAAAAAACTCAAATGGTGGTGAGAAAGAACAACCCATTGGGACTAAATATTGGAAGGTAGATATAGAGGGGGATGTCCATTGTAAAAGATAACGTAAATGGTAATAGATAGTAATGAGGTAATGAGGAATTAATTGGAGCAAACAGACAGAGGGGAAGGGCAGATTATAGCCTGAAGAATTAACCTAGCTGGAAAACCAGAATGTCAGTAGAAATGTATATTAATATTCATATTGTGAGGGTTAAGGTTCGGAGAACCAAACGCGACCGATAAGGATTTCTAAAAGATTTCTAGAGAGAGATACGCCACAAAACGCGAAAGTAGCAGCACCAGGATTGGGATAACACCGGATTGGGAGAAATACTTCCCTAGCACTAGGCAAAACACAGCAACCTCCAAAAACTGAGGCGATCTCGATAAACAGCGAGAATAACTAACAAAAGAACCTCACACACTAAATAATTTGGCGTAACAAGAGGTGATGAAACAAAACTAAACTCGAAAAAACGAGCGAAGGAAAAGAATAGAAAATACCTGTTAGCCAAAACTCTTGTGGCAAAAGAGCTGAACACAACTGGCGACAGGTAAAAATAATAAAGGATAAAGAAAGATTGGAAAGGAAAGAGAAAACCAATCTAATCCTAAATCTTATAACCGGACTTGCTGCGTTTCCTATTCGTACGAACCAGAAATGCAGCGACCGAAATTCCTATACTTTACTGACTTTGTATGTCAACATAGCAAAGACAATCTCGAAGTGCAGAAATGCAGAAGTCCTGAGGTATTTATAGCCAGCAGGAAACTTAAAACAGGTGAAGGGAATAATTGTCGGGCAAGACACGAATACCGGAATGGAGGCAAAACGTAGAAAAGCAAAGGCTGCAAATAACCATGACACATATCAAAAGGGCTGATGCAAAGCATGAAGGCCTCCAGGTTATATCATGCTGTGGGCTTCAGCCAGGAGAGGGACACAGCTGGATTAGACTTGTAGGAAAAGAACAAAAAGGCAAATTGCTTTGGAAATAGTTTATTACACAGGCAGTTTGCACGTGAATGGGAAGAGTCTGCTATTGTGCAATAATGAAAAGGTGAAAGAACAATCATCATTCATTTGTTGCTCTATGAGATTTTCTAGGCACAGCCACACATATTCAGTGCTTAGTTTCAACAGTGGCAGTGTTGTACCAGGCAGGGCCCGTTCTTGGCATAGGCCATATCGGCAGTTGCCCAGATCACTATCCATTTGGGGAGGCACCATCATCTTGGGTAGGGTGCTAAACAAATGGGGAAAATGCGGAAAAGGAGCACATTGCGTTCATGATAGTCAGTGAACTCCCTCTTAGAATGCTACCTTTCCCTCACCCGCTGGTACGCGATCAGTAACTATTACATATTACACTCCGGCCTCCCCATTTGTAATTGTTACTCTTCTAATTTAATAAGTGCCTAACCCTCTCCTGTTTCTTTTCCCTGGGGCTTCTGCCCTTCCTTCACCTTGAGCTGTGGTCTGCTCCAGTCCTGCCCCTCGCCCTGAGTCAGCAGACTGGTTCTGCCCTGTCCCTCCTTTGATTTATGCCCACACCTTGACACAACCAGAGTCCCAGATGTACCACCCCACCCCTCTGAGTTGCATATTGTACATCTTTTCATTGGACTTTCTTCTACCAGCTAGTGTACTATCTTAGACTTAAATTTTCAACCCACTTGATTATTTACTGTGTTAGATCCCTCATTACATTCTGGTACTATCCATTCTACCTTTAGTTTAAACCGGGCCGGGCAGAGAAGGATGGGCTCCCCTTCTCTAGCCAGGTTCCTTCCGAGATTTCTTCCCATTGGGGAGTTTTTTCCCGCCACCGTTTCAGTATTTTTCTTCCCACTGGGGAGTTTTTACCTCGTTTGCTGTTTGGGGGTTCAGGCCTGGTTTTTACCCAATTCTCCTTCTGTTTCCCTGTACAGTGTCTTTGAGAGAATTCTCTGTAAAAAGCACTATACAAAATAAATGTAATTTAATATTTCATACTTCTTCTGATCACCACAAGGTAGCAAAATGACGTAGGATCAGTACATTTGTATTTGACTTGACCGTCATCTTCGGCAGAATGTAAGGCCAACTCATGATCATACTCGCCTAGAATGTAAAAAGGATAGTTTCAGTGCTCAGTTGACCCTCGTTTATTGTGAAACACATATTAAAGAAACATAAAGGACAGAAGGAGGACAACATGTCTTCCAGATACCAACAATTGTTAAAGTAATAATGTATTCAACATGTATGATAGGAATAGAATGAAAATGTACTAAGGCAATACTGACAGGCTAATATACTATAGCAGGTGTACAGTCATCATTGGGACTGTTATAGTTGGGGATGATGCAATTTTTACTGTCAACACTATGTATGTATGTATGATATGTATGAGATTTATTATATTTTCTTGTGTAGCTATGTCTTTAGTAATGCTGAAATTAGTAAGTGCAAGGCAAATTTCCCTACGGGGACAATAAAGTATATCTTATATCTTATTATACAGTCAATGCCCCATGGTAAAGACACATGGAACATGATTTATCAAACATCAGAGTATACATGAAGCATGATTCATGGGAACACACATGGAACATACACAGATCAGAAGTTGTGGAGAGTTGAGCAGGTGCTTTAAATAACTGTTGGTGCCCTCACATGTCAGTAAATATAACTAAGACTGTAAAGTAAAGTATATACTATATGAACACACAACACATTTTACGTCTTTATTTTTAGCATGATACTGAAATAAATAAAGCTCGGATGTGAAGGAGATTGAGTTGCGCAATAGTCTTGCTTCAGTAGGCAAATCTGTCATTCAAATGTGAATTCACCACTATGAATATTTCTGAAAGCAAGTCATACAGTGATCCAATCAGGCACTAATGTGACTCGATTTGCAATCGATTTGAGTAACTTGAGTTCCCTATAGCTTGTGACTGGTGACCTGGCACATAAATACGAGAATCCCGCGTTACAATATTACTTCGCATTTGAACCAGAGCTGTACAGCTGTGAAGAATCAACACCTGGCACCAAGATGGCTGTAAGTCTAGAGAATCTTCGGTTACAAAAATAACAGAAACAACGTAATGCCGTGACATGCCGGTGTTTGGTGATGGGGCACTGTGGGTCTAACGGTGTTTGTTGATGGGGCACATTGCTTGCACATTTTGGTTTCACTGCTGAGGAAATTGGTTTACTTTTTATTTAACTACGAGTCTGGACTTTCTAATGTCTAATACCAGTGAAAGGGTCAGTGTATGAAATACAGATCACTTTGGAAGTGTGTATATATGCTGCAGATAATCACAAGAAAGTGAGAAAATCATGGATCAATGTGAAAGTGGTTTTCATCTATAGAAGGCCCTTATGATGGTTTTGTCTTTGTGATGTTTTATCCTCTGTTCTAAATAGAAAGTCGAGCTGATAAACGTGCCCTTCAAGCCGGGGATGCATTTGACTGTCATTGGTGTCATCAAACCCGACCCGGTTCGGTGAGTCATTGCTGCCTTTGGGCTCTATCTTGGCGATCTTAGCGCTTTGTCTAAACGCGTGGCGTAAAGTGCATTTTGGGCGTGTCCAAGTCCACTTTTGCTAGTTTGACGGTGTGTTTTTTGAGAGCTAAGCATGGCGCAACGCGCAAATAGTCTCTTCATTAATTATAGGTGTGTCTTGGGCGTGACATGCAATAAATCTATCAAAATGTCATATCCCATTCCCTTTAAAAGCTTGCTTTTCCACCTTGGCGGATTGCTTATATGATGGCGAAACAGACATGCTCGTGCGTGTTTAGTGCGAAGGAATAGGCTATATTGATCAATAGTATGATCAATATTATTCGGACTAACCATTATAAGTTCCCGGTAATTCCCGACAGTGCTGTTATTTTGCTAAATATATGCGGTTAAATTTCGTAAAAAGCACCTGTAACAGCTGAGAATAAGCTACCTTGCTCCTGTTAAAGCGCACATGCAGAGAATGTCATTATAATTAATTGTGAATTAATTGTTCTCTTTAAAATAATTTTGTTTAGTTATGGTAGGCCTATAATAGGTGAAATCAGCGGGGTTTTAATAAGCTGAGAGTATGGAAGCCTGGTCACTGTAATTTAAAAAATATGAAGGCTAAAATTCAGTTAACATGGTGAAATTTATCTCCGTTTTTTAACTGTAGGCTATCGAAAAAACCGCACAGCGAATCCCGGGGACTGTAGTCTAGGCTATTTGAAAAACAGTAAATGCAATATTCACTGGACAAGGTTTTGAACTTTTTTCAGTCAAAAGGATTCTATTTACTTACAGGCTGTATGCCTAGATGAGTTGTATTGTAGCCTAATGACATGTGAAGCACATTTTCAGAACTCAAATGTCCATCTATTGCAGTGCGCGAGTTTTCAATTGAATGACAATTCACGCATTAGGTATAAATGACAATTTGCGTATTAGGCTTGATATAGGTGTGATCAGCTCCTTTTTAATGGATAGCCATTGTCCCGTAACAGAAGATTGTCCCCCCAGAAGATTACAGGAATTATTGGCAAATATATAGGCTGAGTCATAGCTTGTTCCAGGATAATTGCAAATAGTCTATTCATGTAACCTTACACATACCATCGCACATTGCCTGGATGTTGTTGGAGTGCGCTGAAAGCAATTTAATGCGGCATTCCCCTTCGCTGAGGGACAGGTATGTGGTCTTTGACCTGTGCAACTGCTAATTATTATTATGCATTTTTTTATATAGCCTACACAATAATATTTCACATTGTAATCTTGATATTTTTAGTCATGCTTGTGCGTGCCCCTGTGTGTAACAGACTGGAGGGTGTACGCGCATTGTGCACACGCCTATGTAGATGCACTTCTATGCGCCATTAAAATAACGTGTAAACAACTGTGACATGACTTTAGACCAGGTTTTTGGTGGTTCTAGCGCAAGCGCTTTCTCAGGGCTCAAGATAGCAATACACCAAAAATAATCCTGGCCACACCTCATCTTAAGACCAACACGCCCAGTTCTCTAGCTATGGGTGCAACATCACTTGGTATTTAACTGACATAAGCACGAGGGGCTATAATGAACCCTATGCCAGGTGTAAGATAGCAAAGACACTTGCGTTTGGGTTAGCGCCGCTTAGCGCCGGGTGTAAGATAGGGGTTTCTGTCTCTATGAGGAATGTTTACACTTCTTTTTTGCTAAATCTTTCCTGTCTTAATCCACGATCATCCGTCTGTCCCTTTAAAACGTCTACTCACTTTCTGCATTCTTATTGGTTGCCTTTGTTTCTCTCCCAGTTTCTCAATCAATGTGGGCCACTCCGAAAGTGACCTCGGGATGCACTTCAACCCGCGCTTCAACTATAGTGTGGACACAAACACGATCATCATGAACTCCCGGAAGGGCGGCTGGCAAGAGGAGGTGAAGGACAGCAACTTCCCGTTCCATGCAGGGCAGGAGTTTAAGGTGAGGCCTAGAACAGGGAGACACTGTGCTTGAAGCCCTGACAGAAACCTCCATTTATAACCAAGTACCCCTCGCTGCAGTCGCCCAGCACTCGTTTCGATTGGTAGAGGAAGTTTATAGCCCATACACATGGCCCGGGCCGACCCTGCCCCATTTTGCAGGCTGCAACAAGGGGCTTCTTAATTCTTCTACTATCAAAAGTTTGGTGCAAACATTGTTTATATTTTAAACAAGGGGAGGGTTTACACACTAGAGACAAAAAAAAATTAGCAAACATTGCTTCTCTTCTCTGTGTCAGTTTTCTAAAACACTAAAGCACATACAATTTCAATAATGAGGTCTACTAACAAGTTTTAAAGAATATTGGATGCAAATACAAACTTAATGTGTCATCACAGTGGACGGTTATATTGTTTTACAGTAGAATAGAAAGGGCAGTCTATCTAACAGATTCATATTCATAGCTAAGTTTGCTGCTTTTGGTGTTAAGGTTGGATACAATAGTTTTAATAATCATTGTATGCACTGCCTGTCATATGCATTCACACATTTTACATGTTGATGTAAAAATTTACAAAGAACAAACCTAGATTGAAATTTAAATTTTTTTTTCCAGCTGATTAGCCCGAATCTGCACTGTTGGGTATAAATTAAAAATATAAATGCTTTATATAATTATATTCTTTATGCACTGCGGTTGTTACTGCTATTGATAAGATATGATTGTCTTTTGAACAATAAACACCACTAACATTAACATCATCAGCTTTATTTATATAGTTTCTTTCATACTTTACGTTGTACGCATAAAATAACAGTAAAATTATAAGCTAGTAATAATCCTTTATTGTAAAGTTCTAAATAGTAAAATAAAATACTATATAATATACATCTACAAACCCCAATTCCAAAAAGGTTGGGACAGTATGTAAAATGCACATAAAAGCAGAAAGCAGCGATTTGTAAATTCACTTTTACATATATTTAATTGAAAACAGTACAAAGAAAATATATTTAATGTTTTACCATATCAACTTTATAGATTTGTGTAAATATACGCTAATTCTGAATTTGATGCCTGCAACACGTTCCGAAAAAGTTGGGACAGGTGCAAAAAAAAAAAGACTGGGAAGTTCAAAAAACACCTGTTTGGAATATTCCACAGGTAAACAAGTGATGCTATCATGGCTGAGTATAAAAGGATATCAAAAAACTTTTGATATCTTATTTTCAGGTGCTCTTACAAGCGATACTATAACGTCTCTGCATTTGAATGGATCTCTATAGGAATTGGGGGGGACTAGATTAAGTATTAAGTGTAAATGACATGGGAATAGTATTGAACCCAAGGTTGGCTAATTGGCTGTAAGTCATCAAGGGTCTGAGGTATCAAACAAGCCTTAATCCATCACTCTGCTGCCAGAGGGTTGTTTCTCCTGACTTATTTTTCCATAGAGTTCAGTAGGTAAATGAGTCAGGAGAAACGACCCTTAAAGTGATCCATCCATATCTTCTGCTTATCTGGAAGCAGAGTGATGGTTTGAGCCTTGTTTGTTACCTGAGAACCTTGTTGACTTTCAGCCATTTAGCCAACCATGGGTTCCATACACCAAACTATATATAGCTAGGGGGTTCCATACTATTCCAGTGTAATTTACAGCTTAATCTAGTCCCACCCCCAAATTCCCATAAAGATCCATTCAAATGCAGAGTGGTTATAGTATCGCTTTTAAGAGTACCTTTGATATTCTTTTGATATTCTTTTATAACCATTCATGATAGCATCACCTGTTTACCAGTGGGATGTTTCAAACAGGTGTTTTTTTTCCCCCCAAATCTTTTTTTTGCCCCTGTCCCAACTTTTTTGGAACGTGTTGCAGGCGTCAAATTCGGAATTAGCGTATATTTACAAAAATCAATAAAGTTGATAAGGTAAAACATTAAATATCTTTGTACTGTTTTCAATTAAATATATGTAAAATAGAATTTACAAATAACTGCTTTCTGCTTTTATGTGCATTTTAATGCAACCCAGTGATATTCTATGTAATACACTATTCGGAAATACGATTACGTTCTTAACTTGTTTAGGTCTTAACTCACTGGCAGAAATTTCCAAGTAACTATTGATGAGTACAAGTCCAAAAGTTATGACATTACTTGCGGTGTTCCACAAGGCTCAATTTTAGGTCCTTTACTCTTTTGTTTGTATATGCTCCCACTTGGTAGTATCATCAGGAGGCATGGAATACATTTTCACAGCTACGCAGATGACACTCAGCTATATTTTGCGGTATCTCCAGTTGATACAAGCCCTATTGATGTTCTTTCTGACTGTATCTTAGACATCAATGCATGGATGTCAATAAACTTTCTACAACTAAACCAGAATAAAACAGAGGTACTGGTTATTGGGGAAAAGACTCAGAGAGAGAAACTGACTACTAAGCTGCAATCTATAGCACTGACTCCTAGTCAGCAGGTGAGGAACTTAGGTGTGATATTTAATTCAGATTTTAACTTTATGGCTCACATCAGGAATGTCACCAAGACTTCCTATTATCCTCTGAAGAATAGTATTATGGTTCGACCATTTTTTATCCCAGGCTAACACTGAGAGACTAATGCACGCATTTATTACCAGCAGGCTCGACTACTGTAATGGTCTCCTAACTGGTCTGCCCAGAACCTCCCTCCCCCAATCAAAACGAGTGATGGGTGGGGTCAGCCTGGGTGACCCCACCCCATTCTGCAGGTTGCAGCGAGGGGCTCGTTGCCATAACTGTTCTGAACTTGCTCAATTGGAGATGCAACTGTGCAACTGCTAAATCAGAAGTGCTTTAACGTGACACGCACCCAGACATTTTTTGCCAGCATTCTGGCGAAGGGCAGAAGTTTTTTAAAAAAATTTTGAGGAGGGCAGAAATGCTGGACCCTCATTGTAGAGCTTCATGAGAAATATTCCAGCTGCATTGTGAAGAGTGGTGTTTGCTTATGAGAATCTCCAGTGGTGAAATGGCATTAGTGCGTGTTCTCAACTGTAATTAATACCAAAACTTTGTACATTTCTTCCTATATTCTGTTGTTTATTCAAAGACCAAAGACCAATAACCTTTGTCCAGCAAAGAAAAAACAAAATAAATGTATCAAGACAATGTTGATCAAGACATGTTTCGTGTTTTACTTCTTATTCATTGGTAGAGCTCTTGTGGGCTTGTAATTACATTGTTTTTCACTGTGTTCTGTGTTAATGTTTTTCTTCGGTAACTTATCTCTCCTGCCTTCTCTTCCAATCCTCCATCTTTAATTTCCTTTGATGTATCCTTCTCTCTCCAGGTGACCATTACATATAACTCCAACAACTTTTATGCTACTCTAGCTGATGGCACTTTGGTGAAGTTCCCCAACCGTGCGGGTGATGTTGAATTCAAATACATCTTCTGTGACGGAGATGCTGATATCACCAGTTTTAAACTAGAATAAAGACCAACCAGGAGTTGCTGGACATTACCTTTCTGCATGCTTCACACTGCGCCGACCAGCCCCTCCCAAACATCAATGGCTTTAATTGTGTGCCTCTCTGCAACATTACTCTTGTGTCTGTACAAAATCCCTGACTGTCTATGGGAATCATCGCAGCTTGGATAATAAAGCTCTTGCTTGAGATAATCTTTTAAAAGGTGCTAATGAGTGGCTGTTCATTTGGGGTGAGGGGTAGTTAGTGGATGTTTAATACGGATTGAATTTCACACACTTTCTATTTAGATAATAGAAATATGGATATCTCTGAGCTGGGACCTGAGCTGCACCTCACTGGTCACAACTCCAGGTCCATAAGCAGTGGGTACACGGACATGCCCAGAAAAAGTGTAATTTGTTATATGATAGCAACATGATAGCAAGCGAACGTTGAATCGACTTAGAATCAACGTCGGCAGAAACGTCGTTTCAATGTGCAATTCCGACGTTGATTCAACATCAAATTGCTCATCGAGATCACGTTGAATCAACGTCAGAATACCAACACATATTAAATATTCCAACGTAGAATCTACGTCCATTCAATGTTTAAACTTGGTCGATTTTATGTTGATATTATATTTGTTCGATGTTTATTTGAATGTCTGTAAGCATACGGATATTTACTTTTAAAAGTTTTGGGTTACGTGCTGCAACAAGGGCATATATGGCTGTAGTATCTCACTGCAATCTCGTCATATGCTAAGTGAACATTCGTTAATTGCTGACATTAGTAGGCTACCCAACATCAGTTATAGGCTACATCCTGGAAAAGATCGAACAGACTGTATATGCAATAGACTAATATGAATATTTATTTTACAAATTAATAAAAAAAGAGAAAAAAGATAAGAAAAACATGTGAAGGAACAAGCTAAAAACAACGAATTTCAGTTCCACAATAATAGTATGCCTACATTAATAGTGAGGCAGAAGAAACGTTCAGGAACAAGCAAAACACTGAAACAAGCTGAAACGAATTTAAATTATAATATAAAACAAATGCACATTAAAAGGTTAAATATTAACATGATAAAAAAGTTTTTTTAAATAAATAAATATGAATTTTACATTAATAACCAAAGCTCCGTCTCTGTCGGGGGCGTATAGCAGCGATCTTTTAACCACAAAGAAGACTGGGTTGCGCCTCCCCCCAGGGAAATAGGCTACAATTAAATTTCCCCACAAGTTTTGTCGCCATCACTGACTCACTCCATTAGCTAACTGAACTAGGGTGCGTTTCCCAAAAGCATAGTTAGGCTAAGACATCGTAAAACCCTTCGTACGAAGCTTCTTGAACTTTGGGTGCGTTTCGCAAAAGCATCTTAATTTAAGACGCTCTTAGAAACGCTCGTAGATTAACGATTACTCCAGACCAGTCGTAGACGGTTAAGTGCGTTTTAGAAGCCCATAAATCACATACTTTATTTGATTTTTCGTGTTAGTGTTCATTTAATTTTACGGTTACCTTAACCACTGACTGTTTTTTTTATAGTGATGTTCTTATGTTTATATATATTTGGAAATTACCCATAAAAGCCATTCCTTAAATAGCCCTATAAATAAATAAGTTTGAGACAAGAAAAATCAGTGGGGAAAATATTTTATTTCAAAAGAAACTTTGACGTGCCTAACCGCCAAGTATTGAGCATCACAATGGGGTTCGCATCTCCCAATCTATCGCCCCTCCTCCTCTCGTATCAGCAGCACCACAGACAGAAGCACAGAGATGTAAAATCCAGGGATCAGAAAGTCCTGCTATGTGTTTCTTCCACCCATGAACTCAGCCAGCTGATTTCACTAATTAGTTCTACCTCCTGGCTGAAGAATTGTGCAAATGAGCAAATCCAGGTGATTGGAACTAAATACTGGGGAGGACTTTTTACTTTCTGAATCCGGATTTTACACCTCTGGTTAAGTAGCTCTTAAAGGGATAGTTCGGAATTTTGGACATAATGGGCCCTATCTTGGCGCTTATCTAAAGTCAATTTAGGGCGTGTCCAAGTCCACTTTTGCTATTTTAACGGCGTGTTTTTTGGGCGCTAAGCACGGCGCAACGTCCAAATGGGCTGAACCTAGTCTCTTCATTAATTATAGGTGTGTCTTGGGCGTGACATGCAATAAATCAATCAAAATGTCATATCCCATTCCCTTTAAAAGCCTGCTTTTCCACCTTGGCGGATTGCTTATGATGGCGAAACAGACATGCTCGTGCATGTTTAGTGCGATCAAGGAATAGGCTATATGGATCAATAGTAGCCTATGATCAATATTATTCGGGCTAACCATTATGAGTTCCCGGTAATTCCTGACAGTGCTGTTTACAAAATATATGCGGTTAAATTTCATTAAAAGCACCTGCAATAGCTGAGAATAAGCGACCAATTGCTTCCGTCTCACCTTAGAAAACGCCAAATTAGCCTGCTTTTTTAACAAATTTTGTTTGATTATGCAATGAACTCATGTTCAAGCTTCATCCGAAGTTCATTAGGCTACCTGCATTCTAATTTTGATTATTAACATAAATAACGTTATTTTGCCTTAATGATGACACTAAATACAATAAATCTGTCAGGTTGGCAACCCATAGGTTCAGCATATTTTCCCTTGTTTTATAATGTCCTGCTTATGGAAATGTGACCAACCTGTTTTACTGGTAGTGTAATACTTTAAAACGATCCACTTTCCCAGGAAGACCGTGAAAAGTGTGATTTACAGCAGGGGAAACAGACCTGCTCCTGTAAAGCGCACATGCAGATAATGGAATTTAAATGAATTGTAAATTAATTGTGTAATGTGCTGCAAATTTTGTTTCTAATTAGACGCTTAGTTCTCTTTAAAATCTTTTGTTCAGTTATGGAATAACAGGTGAAATCAGCAGGGTTTTAATAAGCTGAGGGTATGGAAACCTTGTCACTGTAATTAAAAAAATATGAAGGACGAAGAATAGCTAAGGTTACAATTCAGTTAACATGATGACATTTATCTCTGTTTTATAACCATAGGCTATCGAAAAAACCTTATGCACAGCGAGTCCGCTGTAGCCTAGGCTATTTGAAAAACAATAAAAGCAATATTGACTGGACAAGGTTTTGAACTTTTTTCTGTCATAAACCATTCCATTTACTAACAGGCTGTATTCCTCGATAAACAGAGCTGTATTGTAATCACATCTGAAGCGCATTTTCAGAACTCAAATGTCCGTCTATTGCAATGCGCGAGTTTTCCATTGAATGACAATTCACACATTAGGTGCAAATGACAATTTGCGCATTAGGCTTGATATAGGTGTTATCAGCTCCTTTTTAATGGATAGCCATTGTCCCATACCATCGCCTGGATGTTGATGGAGTGGGCTGAGAGCAATGTAATGTGGCATCGTTTCCCTTCGCTGAGGGAAAGGTATGTGGACCTATGGAACCTTTTATAATTATGCATTTTTGATATAGCCTACACAATAATAATATTTCACATTGTGATCTTGATATTTTAGTCATGCTTGTGCGCGTCCCTGTGTGTGACAGACAGGAGGGTACGCGCGTTGTGCACACGCCTATGTAGACGCACTTATATGCACCGTTAAAATAACATGTAACCGACTGCGACATGACTTTAGACCAGGTTTGTGGTGGTTCTAGCGCAAGCGCTTTCTGCTGGCTCAAGATAGCAATACGCCAAAAATAATCCTGGCCACTCCTCATCATAAGACCAACACACCCAGTTCACTTGCAACGGGTGCAAGAATACATGGTAGTTAAAGGATGTAAGCGCTAGGCATTATAATGAACCTAGCGCCGGGTGTAAGATAGCAAAGACACTTGCGTTTGGGTTAGCGCCGCTTTGCGCCGAGTGTAAGATAGGGCCCAATGTCTCATTACAACTTACCCATGATGTAGTTGATTGATGGAAACCATTTTCAGCTAATTCCATGCTGTCCCTTCTTTTGGACATACACACGTTGCTAATGCTAGCGCAACTCTATGGCAACCAGTAGCATCCACTACCAAACGCACTTAAAGACTCCGCAGTGAACCCATAGCAAATAAAATACAACGACAGTCTATCGGGGTTATTTTGAGTGTTTATACCTTCATTTTTTAAGTCAAACTATCGTTGAATCCTTTACTTTGTGCTGACCTAATACTCTCTGTGGAAGTACGGCGGCGAAGTGAATGTGGCCATTGCAACTTGTTACTCTTCTTTGTTGTTGTAGTCGACCAGTGCCGGCACTACATTCGTAGGTAACGTAAAGTATCGCTCCCCCAATAGACTGTCGTCGTATTTTATTTGCTTTGGGTGCACTGTGGAGTGTTTACGTGCGTTTTTGTAGTGGATGCTACCGGTTGCCATCACATCACATTGCTCTGTAATATTTCTAGAAATTGTCATGGCTTGGCAGCCTCCCTATTATCTCTGTGGTCTTTTTCCTTCAGAGCCACATGAGGGCGCTCTTGCGGTGCTTTCCCTCCCACTCGGCACTTATTCGGCTCACCTGCGTTGAGTTTCCTGCTGGCTATTTAAGCTCTGTGCTTATGTTTTCCGGGGCTTCCGTGTTGTCTTCATGTTGACACGTAGCCGGTAAATGGTATAGGATTTTGGCAACCAAAGGTGACCACTTTGCTCCATCGCCTTGCTTTGGTGTAACGCGGGACTTGCCTTTTGTGCATGAGTTCTTTTAGGATTTTGTTTTCTCTTTTGCATTTTCTGTCCCTCATTCTGGTTTTCCTTTTCTAGTCCCTCCGAGACAGTTTTATCTTTACCGTTTCTCTTCTACCTCTCTATGGACTACTCTCTCGTATTGAGAACGAGAGGTCTTAATTCCTTTTTCGTCTACACTTGAGTCTATTTCGCCCAGTTATTCGGGTTGCTTTATTTTCTATTTCTTTTACCTCTGTGATTAGTGCTCTCGCTTATTGAGAGCGAGAGGAACTTCCTTCTCCCTTTGCTGCTCAGACTCGAGCCTCCGCCCATTTTCCTTGGTTGATTTTCGTTGGCGCTACACTGGGAGTTTTGTTTCCCTATTATTTATTTTTTCCTCTCCATTCGCGGAACCCTTCTGCTCTTGTGGTTATTCTACCATGTAGATCAGTGGCGGATTAAGGGGGGGGGGGGGGGGGGGTTCAGACAAAATTAGTTAACAGAAAAAACTATTGTTTGTGTGTAAAATTAATTTCATACCTAGATAGACCAGATGAGGAGGGAGGGATGCCAACTGTCAGCAATGCGATGTGTGTGGGATAACTAGACCTTGTTCTGAGATCTTATTTGATGCTACAGTGTGCAAAAGTTTGCCTGAATGCCTGAAAATCGACATGTAGGGAGAACTGGGACGAAAGTAACACTTTTTACATTCACCCGGTTTACTCAAAAGTCAGTAGAGATAGAGAGGCCATATTTTCTGACAAACAACGTATCTGTGTCCCTCACTAATAGCAACTGGAATTTTGTTTCCAGCATAAACGAGTCGGATATAAATTGGCCGCAAACCAGATGACTGCAATGTATCTTTCGTCCCTACCATGCGGGACAAATAATACACTGAATCGGGACAAAAGAAGCACCTGACGAAAAAGTTTGCTTTAGCGGTCTTATCTATGTCTTGTTGTTTTTTTATGCTCATTCCTTTCAACAAATGTACTGTCAGCCAAAATGCCATGTTAGTGACGAGTCAATGAATAAAGCTATCAGTTTAAAATCCATGAAAATCAATCATGCGTCAAGAGCATAATGTTGCATAATTAATAGAATTTTGCCTTACAGCATTAAACGGTCTATATATCTGTAGACATCAATGTATTGTAATGTATATTTATCCTATCTATTGTGTCTATGTATTCCTTATTTTAATGGATTGTTAAACACTGCCATGAATTAGTTTTTAATTGTGGGTTCAAATCAATAACTGGTTGAAATAGGCTTATAATGGGACATTATTTAGGCTAAATCACTTAAAATAAGAACTGTGTTCCAAATACACAAAACTGACCCTGGTATTTTGTTAGGGAGGTGTCTCTCTACCATTTATGATACTTGTTGCTATCTATTTATGATAAGCCTATGGCAAAACTGAATGGAGAAAATATTTAGAACCATAGGGTCTGCTTTTTGACGTCAGGGTACTTTAGGACTTAGTCCAAAACATGTCAGCTGCTTTCAGCATGCGACTGACGGAGACTGGTCCATCAGCCAAAAAATTATTTTCACCCAGAGAAAAATTCAAGGTTGAGGTATTTCTGGTAACCATTGACAAACTATCTTCAGCTCTCCAACATCGTTTAGACACGTATACGGACAGCCAGGACAAGTTTGGTTTTCTTTACTCTTACGAGTATTGAAAATGAAATTGTAAGCTCAATGAGCTTCACTGACTTGATTGATGACTTCGCCATGAGAAAAGTTTGTAAACGTATGATGTAATAATAATAAGTATGTGGATGAAATTCAATATAATTACAATTCAATTCAATAGAATTTATTGTTTACTTACATTAGTAATCATTTTGATGGAAGGGCCCCTGTTTGAATTCCAGCCGGGGGCCACATGCAACCTTAATCTGGCTCTGCCCTAGATAACTTTTAGATTCCCTCTCTGTCGCATCTGGTCCTCCGAACCCGACTTCCCATTACAGAAATAGCCACAAATATTCATACATCATTGCTTGATGTCGACAGTATGCCAGAAGTGACACAGTACTGCTCGGTTATTCAATCTGATCTTATCTGACTGCTGTATGGCACATGATGAATTTCCAAAAGGACAATAAACTAAAATGAAAACAAAACAAAAATGTTGACTAGAAATTATTATCAAACACAATTTTAACTACAAACGATGAATTATTGTTTTTATTTCATTGATTTTAACTGCATCTAAATCCAGTGATATGGCCATTGCATTGCTGTTGACTGTTTGATTTCTAAACCTGGAACATCACCATCCATCCATCCATTTTCAAACCCGCTTATTCCTGGTCAGGGCTGTGAGGTGGCTGGAGCCTCTCCCTGCATGCATCTCTGCAGGTGAGGAGCAAGAATACACCCTGGGCAATCCCCCAATCCATCACAGGGCACACATACCATTCACTCACACACTCATACCTAGGTGCAATTTAGAGTCTCCAATTCACCTAACCTGCTTGTCTTTGGACTGTGGGAGGGAACTGGAGTACCCGGAGGAAACCCACACAGACATGGGGCGAACATGCAAACTCCACACAGAAAGGCCCTCGGCCAGGATTCAAACTCAGTACCTTCTGGCTGTGAGGTGACAGTGCTACCCACTGCACCACCCTGTCGCCCCGGGAATGTACAATTACAAGTCCTTCTGGGTAAGAGTGTTCTATGGGAATTGGGAGTAGGACTAGATTAAGCTGTAAATTACACTGGAACAGTATGGAACCCATGGTCGGCTAAATGCCTGTAAGTCATCAAGGGTCTGAGGTATCAAATGAGCCTAAACTATCACTATGTTGCCAGATATGCAGTAGCTATGGATGGGTCACTTTAAGGGTTGTTTCACCTGACTTATCTTTCCATAGATTTCAAAAGGAGATCCATTCAAATGCAGAGGTTATCGTATTACTTGTAAGAGTACCTGAAAATAGGATAAAGAGTCTTTTGATATGCTTGTATACCCAGTCATGATAGCATCACCTGTTTACCTGTGGAATATTCCAAACAGGTGTTTTTTGGAATATTCCAACTTCCCAGTCTTTTTTTTTTTGCCCCTGTCCAAACATTTTTGGAATGTGTTGCAGGCATCAAACTCAAAATTAGAATATATTTACAAAAATCAGTAAAGTTGATAAGGTAAAACATGAAATATACTGTTTTCAATTAAATATATGTAAAAGACAATTGACAAGTTACTGCTTTCTGCTTATATGTGCATTTTACATACTGTCCCAACTTTTTTCGAATTGAGGTTTGTACTTGTAGTTCACCGATTTGAAAAATATTCCAGAATTAAGGTCCTTGGCCACCCCTCAACCTATGTGCAAAGTTTCATCCAAATCGAAGTGTAGGCACTCGGGCTGTTATGGACAGAAAAAACGACACAGAGTAGGTCGTTGATCTGGAACTGGGCCGGCTCCTCGTCACTGTATGACGTTCTGGAGGAAAGCAGGTTGAGGAACATCTTGAGCAGGACCATGTTCTCTCCTGTTACATTGGAGATCTGGAAGATGGACGACATCTCTCCCCCCATCTTTCATGTTATTCCTTGATAAGATGACTATAGAAAACTAATAGGAGTTGATTGCATATTGCTTTTTTTTTTTAAAATAAGACATTATGAAATAACATAGGCCTCGAGCTTCAAGTGAAAAGAATGAGAGCTGGAGGCTCTTTATTTTTGCACTGGATGTGCAGCATGATAAAAATGGAAATTACAATAGCAAATTTAATGAAATCTAGTCTTCAAAGGGACCATACCATTATATTTGAATCATTGATTAAATATTCTGTTGAATTTTTTTTTTTTTGATAGAGCATTTTTAGAGAGACACTTTCACAAAGATGCTTTACAGAAACAGGATGGAGGCAAAAAAGCACCTGACCCCCCAGAAATCCAGCAAGTGAGGTAAACACTCTCCATTAGGGATAAAAAATTTAAAAAAAACTCAAATGGTGGTGAGAAAGAACAACCCATTGGGACTAAATATTGGAAGGTAGATATAGAGGGGGATGTCCATTGTAAAAGATAACGTAAATGGTAATAGATAGTAATGAGGTAATGAGGAATTAATTGGAGCAAACAGACAGAGGGGAAGGGCAGATTATAGCCTGAAGAATTAACCTAGCTGGAAAACCAGAATGTCAGTAGAAATGTATATTAATATTCATATTGTGAGGGTTAAGGTTCGGAGAACCAAACGCGACCGATAAGGATTTCTAAAAGATTTCTAGAGAGAGATACGCCACAAAACGCGAAAGTAGCAGCACCAGGATTGGGATAACACCGGATTGGGAGAAATACTTCCCTAGCACTAGGCAAAACACAGCAACCTCCAAAAACTGAGGCGATCTCGATAAACAGCGAGAATAACTAACAAAAGAACCTCACACACTAAATAATTTGGCGTAACAAGAGGTGATGAAACAAAACTAAACTCGAAAAAACGAGCGAAGGAAAAGAATAGAAAATACCTGTTAGCCAAAACTCTTGTGGCAAAAGAGCTGAACACAACTGGCGACAGGTAAAAATAATAAAGGATAAAGAAAGATTGGAAAGGAAAGAGAAAACCAATCTAATCCTAAATCTTATAACCGGACTTGCTGCGTTTCCTATTCGTACGAACCAGAAATGCAGCGACCGAAATTCCTATACTTTACTGACTTTGTATGTCAACATAGCAAAGACAATCTCGAAGTGCAGAAATGCAGAAGTCCTGAGGTATTTATAGCCAGCAGGAAACTTAAAACAGGTGAAGGGAATAATTGTCGGGCAAGACACGAATACCGGAATGGAGGCAAAACGTAGAAAAGCAAAGGCTGCAAATAACCATGACACATATCAAAAGGGCTGATGCAAAGCATGAAGGCCTCCAGGTTATATCATGCTGTGGGCTTCAGCCAGGAGAGGGACACAGCTGGATTAGACTTGTAGGAAAAGAACAAAAAGGCAAATTGCTTTGGAAATAGTTTATTACACAGGCAGTTTGCACGTGAATGGGAAGAGTCTGCTATTGTGCAATAATGAAAAGGTGAAAGAACAATCATCATTCATTTGTTGCTCTATGAGATTTTCTAGGCACAGCCACACATATTCAGTGCTTAGTTTCAACAGTGGCAGTGTTGTACCAGGCAGGGCCCGTTCTTGGCATAGGCCATATCGGCAGTTGCCCAGATCACTATCCATTTGGGGAGGCACCATCATCTTGGGTGGGGTGCTAAACAAATGGGGAAAATGCGGAAAAGGAGCACATTGCGTTCATGATAGTCAGTGAACTCCCTCTTAGAATGCTACCTTTCCCTCACCCGCTGGTACGCGATCAGTAACTATTACATATTACACTCCGGCCTCCCCATTTGTAATTGTTACTCTTCTAATTTAATAAGTGCCTAACCCTCTCCTGTTTCTTTTCCCTGGGGCTTCTGCCCTTCCTTCACCTTGAGCTGTGGTCTGCTCCAGTCCTGCCCCTCGCCCTGAGTCAGCAGACTGGTTCTGCCCTGTCCCTCCTTTGATTTATGCCCACACCTTGACACAACCAGAGTCCCAGATGTACCACCCCACCCCTCTGAGTTGCATATTGTACATCTTTTCATTGGACTTTCTTCTACCAGCTAGTGTACTATCTTAGACTTAAATTTTCAACCCACTTGATTATTTACTGTGTTAGATCCCTCATTACATTCTGGTACTATCCATTCTACCTTTAGTTTAAACCGGGCCGGGCAGAGAAGGATGGGCTCCCCTTCTCTAGCCAGGTTCCTTCCGAGATTTCTTCCCATTGGGGAGTTTTTTCCCGCCACCGTTTCAGTATTTTTCTTCCCACTGGGGAGTTTTTACCTCGTTTGCTGTTTGGGGGTTCAGGCCTGGTTTTTACCCAATTCTCCTTCTGTTTCCCTGTACAGTGTCTTTGAGAGAATTCTCTGTAAAAAGCACTATACAAAATAAATGTAATTTAATATTTCATACTTCTTCTGATCACCACAAGGTAGCAAAATGACGTAGGATCAGTACATTTGTATTTGACTTGACCGTCATCTTCGGCAGAATGTAAGGCCAACTCATGATCATACTCGCCTAGAATGTAAAAAGGATAGTTTCAGTGCTCAGTTGACCCTCGTTTATTGTGAAACACATATTAAAGAAACATAAAGGACAGAAGGAGGACAACATGTCTTCCAGATACCAACAATTGTTAAAGTAATAATGTATTCAACATGTATGATAGGAATAGAATGAAAATGTACTAAGGCAATACTGACAGGCTAATATACTATAGCAGGTGTACAGTCATCATTGGGACTGTTATAGTTGGGGATGATGCAATTTTTACTGTCAACACTATGTATGTATGTATGATATGTATGAGATTTATTATATTTTCTTGTGTAGCTATGTCTTTAGTAATGCTGAAATTAGTAAGTGCAAGGCAAATTTCCCTACGGGGACAATAAAGTATATCTTATATCTTATTATACAGTCAATGCCCCATGGTAAAGACACATGGAACATGATTTATCAAACATCAGAGTATACATGAAGCATGATTCATGGGAACACACATGGAACATACATAGATCAGAAGTTGTGGAGAGTTGAGCAGGTGCTTTAAATAACTGTTGGTGCCCTCACATGTCAGTAAATATAACTAAGACTGTAAAGTAAAGTATATACTATATGAACACACAACACATTTTACGTCTTTATTTTTAGCATGATACTGAAATAAATAAAGCTCGGATGTGAAGGAGATTGAGTTGCGCAATAGTCTTGCTTCAGTAGGCAAATCTGTCATTCAAATGTGAATTCACCACTATGAATATTTCTGAAAGCAAGTCATACAGTGATCCAATCAGGCACTAATGTGACTCGATTTGCAATCGATTTGAGTAACTTGAGTTCCCTATAGCTTGTGACTGGTGACCTGGCACATAAATACGAGAATCCCGCGTTACAATATTACTTCGCATTTGAACCAGAGCTGTACAGCTGTGAAGAATCAACACCTGGCACCAAGATGGCTGTAAGTCTAGAGAATCTTCGGTTACAAAAATAACAGAAACAACGTAATGCCGTGACATGCCGGTGTTTGGTGATGGGGCACTGTGGGTCTAACGGTGTTTGTTGATGGGGCACATTGCTTGCACATTTTGGTTTCACTGCTGAGGAAATTGGTTTACTTTTTATTTAACTACGAGTCTGGACTTTCTAATGTCTAATACCAGTGAAAGGGTCAGTGTATGAAATACAGATCACTTTGGAAGTGTGTATATATGCTGCAGATAATCACAAGAAAGTGAGAAAATCATGGATCAATGTGAAAGTGGTTTTCATCTATAGAAGGCCCTTATGATGGTTTTGTCTTTGTGATGTTTTATCCTCTGTTCTAAATAGAAAGTCGAGCTGATAAACGTGCCCTTCAAGCCGGGGATGCATTTGACTGTCATTGGTGTCATCAAACCCGACCCGGTTCGGTGAGTCATTGCTGCCTTTGGGCTCTATCTTGGCGATCTTAGCGCTTTGTCTAAACGCGTGGCGTAAAGTGCATTTTGGGCGTGTCCAAGTCCACTTTTGCTAGTTTGACGGTGTGTTTTTTGAGAGCTAAGCATGGCGCAACGCGCAAATAGTCTCTTCATTAATTATAGGTGTGTCTTGGGCGTGACATGCAATAAATCTATCAAAATGTCATATCCCATTCCCTTTAAAAGCTTGCTTTTCCACCTTGGCGGATTGCTTATATGATGGCGAAACAGACATGCTCGTGCGTGTTTAGTGCGAAGGAATAGGCTATATTGATCAATAGTATGATCAATATTATTCGGACTAACCATTATAAGTTCCCGGTAATTCCCGACAGTGCTGTTATTTTGCTAAATATATGCGGTTAAATTTCGTAAAAAGCACCTGTAACAGCTGAGAATAAGCTACCTTGCTCCTGTTAAAGCGCACATGCAGAGAATGGCATTATAATTAATTGTGAATTAATTGTTCTCTTTAAAATAATTTTGTTTAGTTATGGTAGGCCTATAATAGGTGAAATCAGCGGGGTTTTAATAAGCTGAGAGTATGGAAGCCTGGTCACTGTAATTTAAAAAATATGAAGGCTAAAATTCAGTTAACATGGTGAAATTTATCTCCGTTTTTTAACTGTAGGCTATCGAAAAAACCGCACAGCGAATCCCGGGGACTGTAGTCTAGGCTATTTGAAAAACAGTAAATGCAATATTCACTGGACAAGGTTTTGAACTTTTTTCAGTCAAAAGGATTCTATTTACTTACAGGCTGTATGCCTAGATGAGTTGTATTGTAGCCTAATGACATGTGAAGCACATTTTCAGAACTCAAATGTCCATCTATTGCAGTGCGCGAGTTTTCAATTGAATGACAATTCACGCATTAGGTATAAATGACAATTTGCGTATTAGGCTTGATATAGGTGTGATCAGCTCCTTTTTAATGGATAGCCATTGTCCCGTAACAGAAGATTGTCCCCCCAGAAGATTACAGGAATTATTGGCAAATATATAGGCTGAGTCATAGCTTGTTCCAGGATAATTGCAAATAGTCTATTCATGTAACCTTACACATACCATCGCACATTGCCTGGATGTTGTTGGAGTGCGCTGAAAGCAATTTAATGCGGCATTCCCCTTCGCTGAGGGACAGGTATGTGGTCTTTGACCTGTGCAACTGCTAATTATTATTATGCATTTTTTTATATAGCCTACACAATAATATTTCACATTGTAATCTTGATATTTTTAGTCATGCTTGTGCGTGCCCCTGTGTGTAACAGACTGGAGGGTGTACGCGCATTGTGCACACGCCTATGTAGATGCACTTCTATGCGCCATTAAAATAACGTGTAAACAACTGTGACATGACTTTAGACCAGGTTTTTGGTGGTTCTAGCGCAAGCGCTTTCTCAGGGCTCAAGATAGCAATACACCAAAAATAATCCTGGCCACACCTCATCTTAAGACCAACACGCCCAGTTCTCTAGCTATGGGTGCAACATCACTTGGTATTTAACTGACATAAGCACGAGGGGCTATAATGAACCCTATGCCAGGTGTAAGATAGCAAAGACACTTGCGTTTGGGTTAGCGCCGCTTAGCGCCGGGTGTAAGATAGGGGTTTCTGTCTCTATGAGGAATGTTTACACTTCTTTTTTGCTAAATCTTTCCTGTCTTAATCCACGATCATCCGTCTGTCCCTTTAAAACGTCTACTCACTTTCTGCATTCTTATTGGTTGCCTTTGTTTCTCTCCCAGTTTCTCAATCAATGTGGGCCACTCCGAAAGTGACCTCGGGATGCACTTCAACCCGCGCTTCAACTATAGTGTGGACACAAACACGATCATCATGAACTCCCGGAAGGGCGGCTGGCAAGAGGAGGTGAAGGACAGCAACTTCCCGTTCCATGCAGGGCAGGAGTTTAAGGTGAGGCCTAGAACAGGGAGACACTGTGCTTGAAGCCCTGACAGAAACCTCCATTTATAACCAAGTACCCCTCGCTGCAGTCGCCCAGCACTCGTTTCGATTGGTAGAGGAAGTTTATAGCCCATACACATGGCCCGGGCCGACCCTGCCCCATTTTGCAGGCTGCAACAAGGGGCTTCTTAATTCTTCTACTATCAAAAGTTTGGTGCAAACATTGTTTATATTTTAAACAAGGGGAGGGTTTACACACTAGAGACAAAAAAAATTAGCAAACATTGCTTCTCTTCTCTGTGTCAGTTTTCTAAAACACTAAAGCACATACAATTTCAATAATGAGGTCTACTAACAAGTTTTAAAGAATATTGGATGCAAATACAAACTTAATGTGTCATCACAGTGGACGGTTATATTGTTTTACAGTAGAATAGAAAGGGCAGTCTATCTAACAGATTCATATTCATAGCTAAGTTTGCTGCTTTTGGTGTTAAGGTTGGATACAATAGTTTTAATAATCATTGTATGCACTGCCTGTCATATGCATTCACACATTTTACATGTTGATGTAAAAATTTACAAAGAACAAACCTAGATTGAAATTTAAATTTTTTTTTCCAGCTGATTAGCCCGAATCTGCACTGTTGGGTATAAATTAAAAATATAAATGCTTTATATAATTATATTCTTTATGCACTGCGGTTGTTACTGCTATTGATAAGATATGATTGTCTTCTGAACAATAAACACCACTAACATTAACATCATCAGCTTTATTTATATAGTTTCTTTCATACTTTACGTTGTACGCATAAAATAACAGTAAAATTATAAGCTAGTAATAATCCTTTATTGTAAAGTTCTAAATAGTAAAATAAAATACTATATAATATACATCTACAAACCCCAATTCCAAAAAGGTTGGGACAGTATGTAAAATGCACATAAAAGCAGAAAGCAGCGATTTGTAAATTCACTTTTACATATATTTAATTGAAAACAGTACAAAGAAAATATATTTAATGTTTTACCATATCAACTTTATAGATTTGTGTAAATATACGCTAATTCTGAATTTGATGCCTGCAACACGTTCCGAAAAAGTTGGGACAGGTGCAAAAAAAAAAAGACTGGGAAGTTCAAAAAACACCTGTTTGGAATATTCCACAGGTAAACAAGTGATGCTATCATGGCTGAGTATAAAAGGATATCAAAAAACTTTTGATATCTTATTTTCAGGTGCTCTTACAAGCGATACTATAACGTCTCTGCATTTGAATGGATCTCTATAGGAATTGGGGGGGACTAGATTAAGTATTAAGTGTAAATGACATGGGAATAGTATTGAACCCAAGGTTGGCTAATTGGCTGTAAGTCATCAAGGGTCTGAGGTATCAAACAAGCCTTAATCCATCACTCTGCTGCCAGAGGGTTGTTTCTCCTGACTTATTTTTCCATAGAGTTCAGTAGGTAAATGAGTCAGGAGAAACGACCCTTAAAGTGATCCATCCATATCTTCTGCTTATCTGGAAGCAGAGTGATGGTTTGAGCCTTGTTTGTTACCTGAGAACCTTGTTGACTTTCAGCCATTTAGCCAACCATGGGTTCCATACACCAAACTATATATAGCTAGGGGGTTCCATACTATTCCAGTGTAATTTACAGCTTAATCTAGTCCCACCCCCAAATTCCCATAAAGATCCATTCAAATGCAGAGTGGTTATAGTATCGCTTTTAAGAGTACCTTTGATATTCTTTTGATATTCTTTTATAACCATTCATGATAGCATCACCTGTTTACCAGTGGGATGTTTCAAACAGGTGTTTTTTTTCCCCCCAAATCTTTTTTTTGCCCCTGTCCCAACTTTTTTGGAACGTGTTGCAGGCGTCAAATTCGGAATTAGCGTATATTTACAAAAATCAATAAAGTTGATAAGGTAAAACATTAAATATCTTTGTACTGTTTTCAATTAAATATATGTAAAATAGAATTTACAAATAACTGCTTTCTGCTTTTATGTGCATTTTAATGCAACCCAGTGATATTCTATGTAATACACTATTCGGAAATACGATTACGTTCTTAACTTGTTTAGGTCTTAACTCACTGGCAGAAATTTCCAAGTAACTATTGATGAGTACAAGTCCAAAAGTTATGACATTACTTGCGGTGTTCCACAAGGCTCAATTTTAGGTCCTTTACTCTTTTGTTTGTATATGCTCCCACTTGGTAGTATCATCAGGAGGCATGGAATACATTTTCACAGCTACGCAGATGACACTCAGCTATATTTTGCGGTATCTCCAGTTGATACAAGCCCTATTGATGTTCTTTCTGACTGTATCTTAGACATCAATGCATGGATGTCAATAAACTTTCTACAACTAAACCAGAATAAAACAGAGGTACTGGTTATTGGGGAAAAGACTCAGAGAGAGAAACTGACTACTAAGCTGCAATCTATAGCACTGACTCCTAGTCAGCAGGTGAGGAACTTAGGTGTGATATTTAATTCAGATTTTAACTTTATGGCTCACATCAGGAATGTCACCAAGACTTCCTATTATCCTCTGAAGAATAGTATTATGGTTCGACCATTTTTTATCCCAGGCTAACACTGAGAGACTAATGCACGCATTTATTACCAGCAGGCTCGACTACTGTAATGGTCTCCTAACTGGTCTGCCCAGAACCTCCCTCCCCCAATCAAAACGAGTGATGGGTGGGGTCAGCCTGGGTGACCCCACCCCATTCTGCAGGTTGCAGCGAGGGGCTCGTTGCCATAACTGTTCTGAACTTGCTCAATTGGAGATGCAACTGTGCAACTGCTAAATCAGAAGTGCTTTAACGTGACACGCACCCAGACATTTTTTGCCAGCATTCTGGCGAAGGGCAGAAGTTTTTTAAAAAAATTTTGAGGAGGGCAGAAATGCTGGACCCTCATTGTAGAGCTTCATGAGAAATATTCCAGCTGCATTGTGAAGAGTGGTGTTTGCTTATGAGAATCTCCAGTGGTGAAATGGCATTAGTGCGTGTTCTCAACTGTAATTAATACCAAAACTTTGTACATTTCTTCCTATATTCTGTTGTTTATTCAAAGACCAAAGACCAATAACCTTTGTCCAGCAAAGAAAAAACAAAATAAATGTATCAAGACAATGTTGATCAAGACATGTTTCGTGTTTTACTACTTATTCATTGGTAGAGCTCTTGTGGGCTTGTAATTACATTGTTTTTCACTGTGTTCTGTGTTAATGTTTTTCTTCGGTAACTTATCTCTCCTGCCTTCTCTTCCAATCCTCCATCTTTAATTTCCTTTGATGTATCCTTCTCTCTCCAGGTGACCATTACATATAACTCCAACAACTTTTATGCTACTCTAGCTGATGGCACTTTGGTGAAGTTCCCCAACCGTGCGGGTGATGTTGAATTCAAATACATCTTCTGTGACGGAGATGCTGATATCACCAGTTTTAAACTAGAATAAAGACCAACCAGGAGTTGCTGGACATTACCTTTCTGCATGCTTCACACTGCGCCGACCAGCCCCTCCCAAACATCAATGGCTTTAATTGTGTGCCTCTCTGCAACATTACTCTTGTGTCTGTACAAAATCCCTGACTGTCTATGGGAATCATCGCAGCTTGGATAATAAAGCTCTTGCTTGAGATAATCTTTTAAAAGGTGCTAATGAGTGGCTGTTCATTTGGGGTGAGGGGTAGTTAGTGGATGTTTAATACGGATTGAATTTCACACACTTTCTATTTAGATAATAGAAATATGGATATCTCTGAGCTGGGACCTGAGCTGCACCTCACTGGTCACAACTCCAGGTCCATAAGCAGTGGGTACACGGACATGCCCAGAAAAAGTGTAATTTGTTATATGATAGCAACATGATAGCAAGCGAACGTTGAATCGACTTAGAATCAACGTCGGCAGAAACGTCGTTTCAATGTGCAATTCCGACGTTGATTCAACATCAAATTGCTCATCGAGATCACGTTGAATCAACGTCAGAATACCAACACATATTAAATATTCCAACGTAGAATCTACGTCCATTCAATGTTTAAACTTGGTCGATTTTATGTTGATATTATATTTGTTCGATGTTTATTTGAATGTCTGTAAGCATACGGATATTTACTTTTAAAAGTTTTGGGTTACGTGCTGCAACAAGGGCATATATGGCTGTAGTATCTCACTGCAATCTCGTCATATGCTAAGTGAACATTCGTTAATTGCTGACATTAGTAGGCTACCCAACATCAGTTATAGGCTACATCCTGGAAAAGATCGAACAGACTGTATATGCAATAGACTAATATGAATATTTATTTTACAAATTAATAAAAAAAGAGAAACAAGATAATAAAAACATGTGAAGGAACAAGCTAAAAACAACGAATATCAGTTCCACAATAATAAGCCTACATTAATAGTGAGGCAGAAGAAACGTTCAGGAACAAGCAAAACACTGAAACAAGCTGAAACGAATTTAAATTCTAATATAAAACAAATGCACATTAAAAGGTTAAATATTAACATGATAAAAAAGTTTTTTAAAATAAATAAATATAAATTCTACATTAATAATCAAAGCTCCGTCTCTGTCGGGGGCGTATAGCAGCGATCTTTTAACCACAAAGAAGACTGGGTTGCGCCTCCCCCCAGAGAAGTAGGCTACAATTAAATTTCCCCACACAAGTTTTGTCGCCATCACTGACTCACTCCATTAGCTAACTGAACTAGGGCGCGTTTCCCAAAAGCATCGTTAGGCTAAGACGTCGTACATCATGGGCAAGTCGTAATTGAGACATTATGTCCAAAATTCCGAACTATCCCTTTAAGAACTGTTTTGGGAAACGCGTGTTACAAATGAAAGAGCCTTTGTAGAATCGCTCGTAGAAATCACACTTAACCTAAGATTGATCATTATCGGGAAACGCAGCCCTGCAGCCTGATCAATGGACAACCAGTTGTACTACAGCATAATTCACATTTTAAATGATCTCTTTAAATGAAAAAATTGAATCCTATGTTTGGGTGTAGCCTAATACAAATTGTGTTATGCCCAGTAATCAGCTGAGTCCGACCATGTACCCTGGCCTTTGGGATCTACTGTATCTTAGACCTCCTGACGTGAGAAAGTGAGTTTGAAAGATGGAAAAGATTGAAAGAAAGGAATGTGTCAAATTCCCCTAGTGGTCAAGTTTATTAAAGAAATTCCATTTGAATTATGATGTTTTATAGGATTCTAATGATTAACTAATGTCAACATTCATTTTTAAGAGGAGCTGAGGGGTACTTGCGGTTCCTTTACCTGTTTTAAAGACCTGGGAGTCAGTTTGTTGATTTTCTTGAGTTATCACAACCCTGAATAAGGTCCTTAAAGGGATAGTTCACCCATTTAGAAAAATCCGATATTGTTTTATTTACCCCCGAAATAGTATATAAGGCTGTAGTGATGCTGTCCTGGGCCGTGTCCGAATCAGCAGTCTTCCACACTGTTGTGTAGCCTTGGTGAGTAGATAGGACGAGAAAGTCGTTGAGTAGGCGAAGATTTTTCGAATTGCAATATACTTGAAACACCCAGATGACACAATTACTTCCGGGGTTTCGCTGAGTACATTCGGGAGCACACTTTTCAAGAAGTATACAAACATTTTGGTTGTAAAAATATGACGTGAAGCCGTTTCACTGACGATTTCCTTCAAATACAACAAAAACAACACGTGACACGGCACGCAAGGGTGGGGAGCAGGGTTGCCAGATCTTGCAAGACTTTCCAGCCAAATGGCGACTTAAAACTAGCCCAAAATATATTTTTAACCGAAACCAACGTATTTTAAATAAAAATCATCATATTTTTACTTCTTAAAATGAGTGCGTGCTTTGCGACTTTTCATTTTTACCAGTGACTGCACTTTGAAAGTATTCCAATTTAGCTGTAACACCACGTACATGGCAACACTGGACGTCTTATGACCAGCTTACGACACTTCCACAGTAGGGTTGGAAAATAGTATGGCGTATATTTTCCGCAGACTGCTAAACAGTGCACATTAAACAGCACACTTATGCCAATGCCCTGTAAGCAGGAGACAAGGCACAGTAGATATGGCTCTGATTCGGACACAGACCCGGTCTCAGCGTTGGAGCTAAAATTGGCTAAACCTGAAGTGGAACAATGCTAACGATTAGCATCTTGCCATTGGATTTAATTGCCCCCCGGGTAACTTTGGTTTAAATATGTAACCATTAATATGTTATTAATATGTAACCAACAACATTAGATTAAAACACAAAGATCAGCTCCTGGGGCACAGAGGAGAGGAAGCGGTAGTGGAGGAAAGGAGGATGCATTTTTCGAGTACGCACCCCAGGCCTCGTCGGCATGTGTGTATGCAGGTTTTTGCTGCCACGCCTTTTTTTTTACAAAATTGATTTGGCCAGAGATACAAGCTTACTGTGATGCTTAACATTACTCCATCTGGGTTCTGCACAGTATTAGCTAACGACAAATCTTAATACTGCACATTGAAAGTATACCAATTTAGCTGTAAAACTGCGGACATGGCAACACTGGTGGGACGTCTTATGACCTGCTTACGACACTTCCACAGTACGGTTTGGAAATAGTATAGTGGATATTTTTTGCGTCCTGCTAAACAGTGCACATTAAACAGCATACTTATGCCAGTGCACTCTTCGCAGGAGACAGGGCGCAGTAGATAGAGCTCTGATTCGGACACAGTCCATGATTTCTATGACCCCCTTCCTTTTCCGCAACGAATAGCGGCCTCTGCTGGTTTTAATTAAGCATTACATATGGCATTCACTTTGTAATGTAATTTTGCTGACACGTTATGATTCCATTACATCGATTATAGCCTGACTCTGGTTTGACCATAGTAATTCAATAAGTGATAATATAGTGATCTAATAGATTATAATGATACTGAGTGTGAACGTTTCTGAACTTACTTCCACAGGCTACTGTGCACGTGTGGGTGCGTTGTAAACTAAAGGACAACATTTTCTCTATAATATGGAAGATTCTTTTGTAGTAATATAATCCTTAATACTGATGTATATAAAGAAAAGGGAAATGTATTCTTTGGATCTAATAAGCTTTATATACAATCCTTGAATGTTCACACACACATGCACACACACACACACACACACACACACACACACACACACACACACACACATTCTAGGCTTTTCTCCTGTTCACTTGAACTAAGCGGGGTCCCTTGGAATGTGAGGGAGGCGAGCAGACTTAGATTCTTCCAGAAGAGTTGGAAATTAAGAAGTGTGTGTGTGTGTGTCTGTATCTCAAGGTGAGGGCCTATATGTGTGAGTCTATAAGTGTGCACGTTGCTTCTGGTTGGAGAGGAACATCATAACTGTTTCGCAGTCGGGACCAAACACTGTCTTGCACAGAATAACATCTTACATAATCACAGGACAGGGCCTTGGTTTCTGAATTCTGACCATACAGTGATTTGTAGTGGTATATATCACACTGGATTAATAATGTAATGCATTTTCCCGATGTATTTTTATAACTCACAGATTTAACTAACTACTCTCGCCATTGAGTATTAAACTAATGAATTTGTTTCATTGTTTTTTTTTTTATTAAACAGGCACTCGGAGCATAAATGAACGTGACTGTTTTTACCGTTTCATCACGCATCACTTATCACATTTATGTGATGACTTCACTAACATTTAAAGTACTATTAACGTGAATTCAATACGTGACATACCCCTTATAAGTTTGCACTTCTGCATTATCTGTTTACTTGACCTATTGTATAGTCCAATTTCATTATTAAGGAAAATACACGTTATGACCATGTACTTTTTTGGGGGATTTGTCAGGGTCTCTTGGAATCTATAACTTGCATTGGTTTTTCTTTATAGCGGAAGTCAAGGCAGTCATTTCGGAGAAGACCGCAAAATGGAAATCAAAGCATTCATGAGGCAGAAGATGGCAAATGCAGCAAAAATAATCTGGCGACAGTGTGGTGTCGCACACATCCTCTTTGTGTGCTTTCTTTTTAAAAAACGGTATGTAGCCCCATTAGAATTTTTCATAATTTGTTATGTACAAACAAAAAATAAATATGGTACTATGGTATAATGTACATGGCACTGTTAAAAATACCATGGTATATGTATCACTGTTGTACCACGGTACAAACTGATACATGTACCATGGTATTTTTGACAGCACAATGTTACATGTTTCATAGTTGTACCATGGTACAAGTATACAACACAGATGTACCATGTACTATGGTACAAGTATGGTACAATGTACCATGGCACTGTTAAAAATACCATGCTATATGTATCATTGTTGTACCACGGTACAAACTGATACATGTATCATGGTATTTTTGACAGTACCATAGTATGTTGTACCATAGTTTGTATCGTGGAATGTACCATGGTACTGTCAAAATACCATGGTACATGTATCATAGTTATACCATGGTATTTTTGACAGTTTCATGGTATATTGTACCATACTTGTACTGTGCTACTGGTACCATGTTATAACTATGAAACATGTATCATGGTACTGTCAAAAATACCATGGTACACATATCATAGTTATACCACGGTACTGTACCATTGTAAAATTTATTATGGGTTTCAAGACAAAGAAAGTAGATCAATCCAAGCTGAGGGAATTATATTAGCTGCTCCTGTCTACAAACATCACTTTTAAATAGTGAATTTGATGCATATTGCTTGTGATCAGGGTTAAGATCTCCTTAAGAGCAGTAGCTAGCTAGCTATATGGCTGATAAAGTGCATGACACTTCCCGACTGTAACATTAGCTAGCAACTTCTGGCAAAGCTAGCTGGTCAGCTTGCTCGAAAGACTGTTAAAATCAATCAATCAATCACGAGACAGCTAAATAATTGCTTATGTAACAGTGGAGTGCCACCTAATGTTTGCATTGTTTGCCAAGCTAGTTAGCTAACTAGCTACAACTAGTAGCTAGCAGAGTTTTGTCTTGCTAGCTGGCTTACCATTTAGCTCCATAATTAGCTAGGTAATGTATAGTCAACTATGGCTGAATACTTCTAGAAAAAAACATCAACTGCCTAATTTATTATTTTAACTTGCATAAACCTTAAAAACCACAGTAGAAATGTCTTTAATTCACTCAGCACAGCAAAGAATAAAAAAATGTAAAGTTTAAGCACCCTGCATCAAGTTGAAGTCTGGTGTTAAACCTGTATTAAAAATGTTTTTGCTTTTCATTGGCACATGGGGTCAATTAAATTTCAGTTCATGCAATTCATTTAAAACTATTAATTTAATTATTTTTTTCAAATTCATGAATTTAATTACTTTATCTGAATGAATCAATCGGAGCTTAATCAACCCTCTTAGATTCAGACCAGATCTAAGCCCTTCTGCTCTGTATTTTGGGGATCGGAGGAAAGGTTCCTTCTCGCTTGCTCCAGTGAAATCTCTTCCTGTTTGTGCAGTGCAGCTATGATGGCAGAGCTTCCCACATGATCACCGTCCCACCCCCAACCCTCTCTGGGTAGTTTTTTGAACTTTGAAAGTATGTAGATACAAAATATATTTAGAAAGCACTGGACCCTTTGAATGAACATCCAAACACAGTCACCAAAATCTTCTTGCTAGTCCTTTATTATCAAAGCTGGAATGATTCCCATACTCAGTGAATTATACAGACACCAGAGAAATGCTGCAGAGGCACAAGAATAAAGGCACTGTTGATTGGGAGGGGCAGACAAAGTCAGAGGTGTAAAATCCGGGTTCAGAAAGTAATAGTTCTCCCCAGTATTTTGTGCAAATCACCTGCATTTCCTAATTAGCACAATTCTTCAGCCAGGAAGCAGAATGAATTAGTGAAATCAGCTGGCTGAGTTCATGGGTGGAAGAAACACATGGCAGGACTTTTACTTTCTGACCCCCTGGATTTTACACTTCTGGACAAAGTGCAGGGCAAGTGCAGCCATAGTAAAGAATCAGGAAGCAAGCATCCAATCAGTTGGATGGTTTCACAGATATCTCTTGGATCTTGGCGTCTCCCCCAAAAAAGAGGTAACTATAATTCTTGCAACCCGGACGGTTGGGGAACTGCACCTTGTGACCATCTGGTAGATAAATGTCAAAATCGTCACCGCTGAAGAGAATGGACACCTGGGAGAGAGAAGGAGAGATCATAAGAAAGTTAAAAAGGGGGGTGGGGAGAGAAGGCAAGATAAATTACCAAAGAAGAAAGTTAACACAGTCCATCTCACACAGACTGCAGTAAAAAACTATGTAATTACAAGATCACAAGAGATACAAATAAATAAATATTAGAAACTTCACAATACAGGTCATGATATACTTTATATTTCTATAATCCAGTCTACATATCTATGCCTTGTTATTTTCTGCAATTTCTGATTTAATAAAGAACATGATATTGGAAGAAATGTAGAAGAGTTTGGTATTCATTATTACTGTGTAGAACAGTCAGTGATGACATTTTCCCACTGGAGGAAACACCACTCTGAATGATTCAGCTGGAATATTTCTCATGAAGCTCTGCTGTGAGGGTACAGCATTTCTGCCCTCCTCCTTAAAGGATCAATATCTCTTACATGCAGGATTGTGATAACCGCAGTAATCCATAGAATGGTGGCTAAAGATTTCTGGTTGAAGTGACTCATCTTAACATATTATACAAGTACGTTTGATTTAGCAGTTACAGGCTGATCCATTTAACACAGGTGCAGAGGACTGGATGAAGGCTCCTGTCAGGGCCTCCAACTCAGTGTCTCCCTGTCCCAGGCCTCACCTCAAACTCCTTCTCTGCCTCGAAGGGGAAGTCATGCTCTCTCTTCTCATGTTGCCAGGAGTTGTTTTTCTTGGAGTTGAGGACGATCGTGAGTACGTCGGATAAATGTTTGAAACGCACGTCAAAGTGCAGCGCAATGGATTCCACGGAGTGGCCCACGTTGATCGAGAAACTGGATGAGAAACAGAAGCACACAAGACAGGGCAACCAATCAGAATGCAGGAAGTTATGAGACGGTGGGCCCTATCTTGGCGATCTTGGCGCTTAGTCTAAGCGCATGGCGCTAAGTCCATTTAGGGCGTGTCCAAGTCCACTTTTTCTATTTTAACGGCGTGTTTTTTTGGCGCTAAGCACGGCGCATGGCGCAACTGGGCTGAACCTAGTCGCTTCATTAATTATAGGTGTGTCTTGGGCGTGACATTCAATAAACCAATCAAAATGTCATATCCCATTCCCTTTAAAAGCCTGCTTTTCCACCTTGGCGGATTGCTTATGATGGCGAAACAGACATGCTCGTGCGTCTTTAGTGTGATCAAGGAATAGGCTAAATGGAGTATGATCAATATTATTCGGACTAACCATTAGCCTATGAGTTCCCGGTAATTCCAGACAGGGCTGTTATTTTACAAAATATGTGCGGTTAAATTTCGTTAAAAGGACCTGCAACAGCTGAGAATAAGCTATCAATGGCTTCAGTCTCACCTTAGAAAACGCCAAATTAGCCTGCTTGTTCAGCGAATTTCGTTTGATTATGCAATGAAAGTGTCAAACATCAATTCCAAGAGGCTGTTCTCATGGAGTTCTCGAAGTTCAAACTTCATCCAAAGTTCATTAGGCTACCTGCATAGTAGGCTAATATTGATTAATAACATACATACTGTTATTTTGCCTTAATGATGACACTAAATAGCCATACAATAAAGCTGTCAGGTTCGCAACCCATAAGTTCACGCATATTTCCCCTTGTTTAATAATGTCCTGTTTATGGAAATGTGACCAACCTGTTTTACTCCTAGCGTAATCCTTTAAAACAATCCACTTTCCCAGGAAGACCGTTAAACGTGCGACTTACAGCAGGGAAAACAGAGAACATGCAGCTCACGTGCAGAGAATGGCATTAAAATTAATTGTATAACGTGCTGCAAATTTGTTTTAGTTTCTAATTGGACGCTTAGTTCTCTTTAAAATCGTTTTGTTCAGTTAAGGAATAACGGGTGAAATCAGCTGGGTTTTAAACGGTGAGAGTATGGAAACCTGGTCACTGTAATTTAAAAAAATATGAAGGACGAAGAAGAGCTAAGGTTACAATTTAGTTAACATGGTGACATCTCCGTTTTTTAACCATAGGCTATCGAAAAAAACCTTATGCACAGCGAATTCGCTGTAGCCTAGGCTATTTGAAAAACAATAAATGCAATATTCACTGGACAAGGTTTTGAACTTTTTTCAGTCACAAACCATTCTATTTACTTACAGGCTGTATTCATAGATAAACAGAGCTGTATTGTAATGACATCTGAAGCGCATTTTCAGAACTTAAATGTCCGTCTATTGCCGTGCGCGAGTTTTCCATTGAATGACAATTCACGCATTAGATGCAAAGACAATTCGCGCATTAGGCTTGATAGCTATAGGTGTTATCAGCTCCTTTTTAATGGATAGTCATTGTCCCGTACCATCGCACATCGCCTGGATGTTGATGGAGTGGGCTGAGAGCAATGTAATGTGGCATTGTTTCCCTTCGCTGAGGGAAAGGTATGTGGACCTATGGAACCTTTTATTATTATGCATTTTTGATATAGCCTACACAATAATAATATTTCACATTGTGATCTAGATATTTTAGTCATGCCTGTGCACGCCGCTGTGTGTAACAGACAGGAGGGTATGCGCGTTGTGCACACGCCTATGTAGACGCACTTATATGCGCCGTTAAAATAGCATGTAAACAACTGCGACATGACTTTAGACCAGGTTTGTGGTGGTTCTAGCGCAAGCGCTTTCTGCTGGCTCAAGATAGCAATACGCCAAAAATAATCCTGGCCACTCCTCATCTTAAGACCAACACGCCCAGTTCACTAATGATGGCGCAAGAGTTACGCCGTCAAACATGCTAGTTTGACGGTGTAAGCGTTAGGCGTTATTATGGACCTAGCGCCGGGTGTAAGATAGCAAAGACACTTGCGTTTGCGTTAGCGCCGCTTTGCGCCGGGTGTAAGATAGGGCCCGGTGTGTTCTACATTGACATTTTTAAAAGAAGGAGGGATGATCATGGATGAAACGCCAAGTGATTTAGCAAGAGGGTAACAGGCCTCATAGAGACAGAGGCAGCACTGATGCATGACTCACCGACGCGGATCAGATTTGACGACACCTGTGACCTTCAGCGTCATTCCTGTCTTGAAGGACATGTTTTTCACCTCCAGAAACTGTTTATAACAATAGAAACAACCAGAAACACTTATGGTCAAAGGTTCTATTGATGCAAACCACTTTCACATTGATGCGTGCATTTCTCGTGTGATTATCTACAGCATGAAAGTGTGCAGGTTTATCTGCATTCCATACACTAACTCTTTCACTTCTCTTGTGTATTATAAATGAGAAGGTCAACAATCCTCTCAGCAGTGTGCAAAGACTGTGCCCCTTCTACACGCACAGGCAGAATAGGGGTTAACATCACACTGAGAAACAGTTTTCTTACTAATCTATACCAGTCACCTTTCTCTTAGCTGTATCTCTTGTGGAAGTATAGTCTTTCATTGTGTCACACAAAGAGTATTTCAATTAGATGGAGTTGGATTAAATGAATCAAACAAATGACTCCATGTGCATTATTAACCGCATCACAGTTTCTATGTTTCTATTTTTGAGGCGAAGATCGTCTATACTTACACTCATCTTGGCAGTTCAGGTGCTAATTCTTCACAGCTGTATGGCTCTGCTTGAAATCCAAAGTAAAATGTCAGGGGTGATTCGCGTTTTTATGTGAAAGTGAGACAAGCCTTGGTGGGCTCTAACCAATCGAATCGACGGGAAATAGGCCCAAAGCAATTGTGCATGTCTTACTCATGTAGAAACAAATGAATAGCCAAATTCACTTTTGCGACAGCAGCAAATTGCAGTAAAGGGAATCAGTAAAAAAACAGTAAAAAAAAGAAGACGTATTAACTTATGGGGCAGCAGTGCAGTATAATGGGTCGTGGACTGGGCCTGTAACCCAAAGGTTGCAGGGTCAGTTCCCAGGTGGCACGCTGTCGTTGTACCTTGAACAAGGTGCTCTACCTAAATTGCTTCAGTATATATCAAGGAGTATGAATGGGTACTATGTACCAAATGCTTAAAAGTTGCTCTGGATACGAGTGTCGGCTAAGTAATGTAAGATATGATACATGTAGACAGTATTAATTTTGGCAGTGTTTTAAACAGACTTTTTTGTTTTAGTGCAGTATAATGGGTAGTGGACTGGGTGGTGCTGAGTGGCTAGCTGATGCAGCACCTGTTTTATTATTAATAAGTTGAGACATGTAACATTATTTATTTGGCATATGTGTATTGATTTATTGCATCCACCAAAAATGCCACACATCAGAATAAAAAAAATAAAAAAACCTGAAACATAAATCAATGAATCAATCAATGGCCTTGCAATGCCAACCACACCCAGTGCTCACACAAGTAAATTCCCCCATCACCAGTTCCATTCATTACCATTCATTACCATTACTACATACAGTGATTAATTTTAAGGAAAGCACTCCTTTCCAGGGTGAGCCTTGCCCTGTTTCGGTGGCCACAGGTAAGGCCATCTGTGGCACTAAAAACCCGCTCTGCAAAGGCCTGGGATGCAGGCATCGCTAACAGGTCCAGGGCAAGAGGTTTTAGATGAGGATAAATAGTTGAACTCTGCTTATATCCTACAGGAGTTGTCAAAATGTCATTTTTAAAGTAGTAAATGAATATATAATTTCAGAGAAATATGAATAGGCTACTATAACTTGGCCGTGAACTACTACCACTAGGGGACGACCGTGGATAGGGTAAGCATTATTGACAAGGAGTAATAATGAACGCAAATCCATAGTTTTCTTATTTTAGGACATGACATTCTGCAGAAATATAGCCCAGCTATAATTTCAAAATGAGCTGGAATTCTTAGAGCAAGTTGCAAGTATTCGATGTGGCTTTTTACATCTTTAGATTTCTACGCTTATCAACTAGGCTAAGGCTAAACATCCCATTGCACAACAGTAGGTATAGCCTACATAGCTACAGTATTTGCTGATGTGTCCTGATGGAGATATTGTACTTATGCCAAAACATGATGTTAATTTATTCACTTATATAATGTAGGCCTACTCACATTTTCAGTTTGTGCAGAAAAATACCTAGATTTTTTATTTAGGTTTTATTTTTTTATTATTATTATTAGGCTTGTTATAAGGCCTAAATGCAGCCTACATTTCTGCATAACACAGGTTACTTTATAAGGCACATGCACACTGCAGAAATTTGTCCAACAGTATTTTGGGGTAAAAACTCTGTCTGCCTAGGATAGAAACATGTGCCTTGTTAGCCCAAACTTCTTGTGGCAACAAATAGTCGAAATGTTTTGACATTTTTAGTGAAACATTACATGCAGTGAAATTGCGTCTACGTAGACCGTATTTCACTTGCCAAAGCAATGACTTTTGAGAATGCATCCACATTAATCAATTTCCATGTTGTCCTTGAATTTGCAACTGATATGAAACTTATGAAATAAAATGTGTATATGGAATGTGTACGTTGTAGACGCAATTTAGCTGGGCTAAAAAAAACCTAAAATATATCTTAGATGTTTAGATCTGATTTACGGGCTCCTTGGGTGACCTAATAGACGTCTAGTGCCCAGTGGTGATTATGATACAAGCTATGGTAAAGGCATAAAAGTATGGTAAACTTTTAAATGTTGGCTACGAGTTGGTAAGAAAAGTGAAGGTAGTCCTATCTAAACATATAAAAAGCCACGTGGAATACTTGCAATTTGCTCTAAGAATTCCAGCTCATTTTGTAATTATAGCTGGGCTATATTTCTACGGAATGCGATGTCGCACCTGAAATAAGAAAACTATGGGTTTGTGTTCATTATTACTCCTTGTCAGTTGCGCTTACCCTATCCACGGTCGCCCCCCTAGTGGTAGTAGTTCACGTCCCAATTATAGTAGGCCCTATATTTCCCTGAAATTGTAAATTAATTGTCGTTTTGAAATATATAAATTGTTTCAACTCTGTCACATTTGGTCTTCCATAAACAATCACTATACTATCATATCTCAAAATCCATTTATAATGCGTTGAGTGAAACAGCAGGTGGGATACTGTGCAAAAAAAAAGTTCAAATGCAAACTGAAATGTAGGCCTATTGAACATTGTCAGTGATGTCGACTAGACCAGTGGTTCTCAACCCTGCTCCTGGAGTACCCCTGTGCATGCTGGTTTTCGTTCCAACCACAATTGCAATACTTGCATTTTAACAAGCTGTTAATTTTTCTTAATTAGGTCTTTTTAATGTTTAGAGGGATTATTTACCTTCTTAAGCCACATTATGTTAGTAATAGCTATGCATGCCATGAAGAATAAAAGTCCAATATTCACATTGTGTTGTATTGTAAACAATTAAAAGGAGGTAAAAGATGTTTTAACTGATCAAATTAAAGACTGAGGTGAATCAATAGGCTCATAATTGGTGAAATTGTGGACACATGGCCACTAAAACTAACCATTTGGTAAAAAATGAAGAATTAGCTAAAAGACAAAGCAAATGATAACGAGCCAAACCTGCATCGTGTTAACAAGCTTAAGGAAAAGATTATGAAGGAACATAAACTTGTGTTCAATTAATTAGGAGCCTATTCACCTGAGGTGTAACCTCTTCTTTGTAATCGTTTGCAATATAACACAATGAGCATAATGAACATGGGATTTTTTTTCTTCATGGCATGCATAGCTATTGCTAACATAACGTGGCTTAAGAGAGTAAAGAGTTGAAAGTGTTCTCTCTATACAATAAAAACACATAATTAATAAAAAATAACAGCTTGTTAAAATTCTGGTATTGCAATTGGGGTTGGAACGAAAACCAGCATACACAGGGGTACTCCAGGACCAGGGTTGAGAACCACTGGACTAGACAATAAACAATGACGTACAAAATACTCCACAAAACAATTAATAAATACGCCTAATACAAGATTTTAGAACACTGCCCTAAACTCTGGCCATCAGCTTGGGGCATCAGACTCACCTCCACATGAGGGAACTTTACCATGTCATATCAGATAATATCTAACAAAACCAAACGTTGGCTTTATAGATCCTTATTCCTCATTCCGATATGAATCCAATCATTTGCGCTATGCTACAGTACAGTCTAAAGCCGGCATCACTATATAAACATTTAACACACAAATACTGCATGGCCGGCAGATATTCTGACAATGTCGCGCCCAGAGTTAAGCCTAATAGAAATAAATATTGCCCCCCCCCCCCCCCCCCCCCAACCAAAAATGACCTTGGCATAAATATAAATATCTGCGTGATGTAACTTTAGGTGCCTCTTCAGATTTGTGGTGTTTTTCCCCCATCTGGTTTATCACCGCATATTTCTTCTCACGCTACAACAACAGTAGGCCTACATTCGGGTTTCCGTTCCTTCTCATCGTATATGAAGTGAGTCCATATATCCATTATTTTCTTCCTTCCAACTTTTGACATACTAGTGTAGGCTTATGCTAGTATTACCTGTCACCCCCTCACGTTAGTTGCTTTGCTTTTTTGAAGTTCGCAGGAATAACAGGCAGGTAGGCAGAAAGAGGGGTTTAAATTAATACAATCAATGACGAATGAAGAATGCATATTCGTCAATTGGCGTCACCTCTCTCTTTTGAGGTCTAATAAATATTAGATTTCGTTACTGTTTTTATTTAGAAATATACATTTTTCATCTATTTTTACTTCAACAATAACATAATCAGATTTGGTCACGTTTTTATTTTGAAATATATGTTTTAATCTTGTTCTTTTCCATCAATCTTGTTATTTTCCGTTCTTTTCCGATGATAAGAAACAGATTTAGTCACAGTTTTTATTCTCTAAAATCTATTTCCTCATATATTGGTGGTGGTATTGAGAAAGGCGCTATATAAATGCAAGGTATTATTGTTATTATTATATAACATTTTCTCGTATTCATTAAAAAAAATGCCATTGACTAAAATGTTTTAATTTTTTTCGGGTTGACAAAATTAACACTGCATATAGAATAGAATAACTTTTATTTTCCCGATTGGGAACTTCAGTTGTAGCCCCAGCAACAACAAAAAGACATAGACAGTGGGGCAGACCCACAACACACAAACAAACATATCAAATAAAGACATTCAATAGAATAATTGCATTAATCAAGTGAATTAAAGTGGCATACAGCCATGCTGCCATGATTAAAAATAGCCCCCCCTGTCCCGAGATGTCCAGTAGCATTAAGCAGTCCAACACACAAACTGCGCCTCCACGACTTTCCTGCGATGGTAAACTTTGTTGCTGCAGATCCAACGGACATTCCCGAGCATATGTCGCGAATGCGTCTCCATGGTGACGACCACAAACAAAATTATATCGACTAGACAATTCGTAAATATTATAAAAACGAGCAGCAGGGGTGCCCTGAAAAATCTCCAGCCCGCTTCCCCGTCCCACAACAGACACACAGCGCATTAAAAAAACAAAAGACAAAAGCCTGACACAACAAAATACATTCAAATTAACAAACACTAACACGAGAGACAGCTGGACTACATGTCGCCATTACAGTGCCACGTGACGTAATCTAGCTAGTCCCGGTTGTCTGCCTCCCCATTCATTCCCATTCATTTTCGGGACCTCACCAAAATGAATCGTTTTAAAGCACAAATTAACTACGGCAGATAATACATTGATAAAAGAGAACACAATGAACACGAAATGCAGATTATAGCGTAAGGAATTAAACTACAGCTGGTCAAACAGAAAGTCCAAACAAGGAAATGTATATTAATGTTCAGATCAAGAGGGCTGATGCAATGCATCAAGACCTTCAGGTTATATGCCATGGGCTTGAACCAGGAGAGGTACATCGTTGGATATGACTCATGTGAAGAGATCAGCAATGCAAATGGGTTTGGAAATAACTTAAGGCAAAGTACACGCTAAAGGAAATAGACAGCTATTGGGCACAGATTGTAGTACACAGTAAGCTGTGGGCAAATCAGCAACACCACACTTTCATTCCAAATACTATTATAAACTATACTATTATAAACCATTCCAAATACTATTATAAACTATGCTATTATAAAACCATTCCAAATACTATTATAAACTATACTATTATAAAACCATTCCAAATACTATTATAAACTATGCTATTATAAACCATTCCAAATACTATTATAAAACTATAATAAACAAACAGGAAAACACAGGGAACAGGGAAACTGATATTCCTAGGTGAGGATATCAGTCAAGGTGGAGTCTGAAGAGGTGTGTCTTCAGGCCTCGACGGAATGCAGGCAGGGTTGGAGTAGAACGTAGGGGAATGGGAAGTTCATTCCACCACTGAGGTGCTAATGTGGAAAAACTCCGCAGTCGGGACAGGCGAGAGCCTTTGACACGGAGGGGGGGAAGTGCCAGTCGCCCTGCTGTAGAAGAGTGAAGTGGTCGAGCAGGAACATAGTTCTGGATTAAGTCCTGCAGGTAGGCGGGGCCTGTCCTATTTGCTGCAGTGTAGGCCAGGGTCAGAACTTTGAACCTGATCCTGGCTGCAACTGGCAGCCAGTGGAGAGACCTCAGCAGGGGGGTTACGTGGAAATTTTGGGAGGTTGAACACAAGCCGGGCAGCTGCATTCTGGATGAGTTGAAGAGGCAGAATGGCGCAGGCCGGTAGCGGGATCTAAGCTAGGTTTTTTAAGGAGTGGGGTAACACGGGCAGTTTTAAAGGCAGCAGGAACATGGCCACAGATTAGGGAGGTGTTAATAACGGAGGACAGATATGGAAGGAGCTCAGCAGATATAGACCTGGAGGGACTGCTGAAGGTATGGGGTCTAGTGGACAGGTGGTTGCGCGCTGGCGCGTCACCAGCTCGAGCACATCGGAGTCCTTCAGAGTCTTGAAGGACGACAGTGTAGCGATGGGTTCAGTATGGGGGATGTGGGGTGTCACCGGATGCGTGAAGGAGTTCCGGATCGCAGCCACCTTCCCCTCAAAGTGGGTCAGGAAGTCATCTGCAGAGAGGGAGGAGGGTGAAGGGGGGTGGAGGGGGGGGTGAGCAGGGAGGAGAAGGTGGAAAAGAGTTTACGTGGGTTAGATAGACATGTATCAATTTTCGACTGGAAAAATGAAGTTTTAGCTGATGTAGTTGCAGCTGTGAAGGCTGCCAGCAGAGTGTGGTAGGAGGCCAGGTCATCTGGGGATCTGGATTTCCTCCACTTTCTCTCAGCGGCTCGTAGCATGGTTCTGCTGGATCTGAGAGAATCCGTCAGCCACGGGGAAGGGGGTGATAGTCGGGCTGGTTTGGAGACAAGAGGGCATAGTGAGTTGAGAGACTGAGAGAGGCATGAGTTAAACACAGAGGTGGCGACATCAATGGGCATTTTTAGCAAAGGTAGCAGGAGGAGGAAGTGCAGAGAGAGCAGAAGTAGTGAGAGAGGTGTGAGAGAGGGTGCGGAGATTTCTCCTGAACATAACAGCGGGTGGGTTGTTAGCGGATTTGAGGGAGAGTGGGCAGGAGAGAGAAAATGAGATAAAGAAATGGTCCGATACGTGGAGGGGGGGTCACCGTGAGTTCAGATGTGGCGCAACTCCTGGTGAGTACAAGGTCCAGTTGGTTACCACCATTGTGGGTGGCAGGCGATGGGGGACTGAGTGAGGGCAAAGGACTGGAGGAGTGAGGTGACACTGGATAGCTGGGCGCTGTCTGGTTGGAGGTTGAAGTCTCCCAGTAGGATTACTGGGGTACCATCCTCAGGGAAGGAGCTCAGGAGTGTGTCCAGTTCATCCAGGAAAGCGCCGAGCGGACCTGGGGGGCGATAGAGAACAACAATGTTAAGTGCAGATGGGTGAGTTACAGTGACTGCATGAAACTCAAAGGAGGAGATATTCAGGCAGGGTACAGTGGGAATAGAGAATTTCCAGGACGTGGAAATTAGCAAACCAGTACCCCCGCCTCTGCCTGAGGCCCTGGGGGTGTGGGAGAAGGAGTAGCCAGCAGACAGAGCAGCTGGAGTGGCTGTGTTATCTGGAGTGATCCAGGTCTCAGTGAGAGCCAGGAAGTGGAGGGACTTCAACTTGGCATATGCAGTGATGAAGTCAGCTTTCTGGACGGCTGACCGGCAGTTCCATAGTCCACCCACCACTGAGAGTTCCTTATGAGAGGACAGCGGTGGGTAGACCAGGTTAGCCGGACAGCGTCTGCGGTGGTTGGGCCTCCAGGAGCGAGGCATGGAGCACAGAGGAATGGGGGTTAGACACATGTTAGGGGGTGAGAAGACAGGTTAGGTGGGGGAGGATCATTACAAACTGTTCAAATTACCGATGAGGCTGCCGTCTTCACGGCAGTCTTCACAGCAGCCTCTACTTTAACTTATAGAGTTGGCTAATTTCTCGATTGCACTCAGCTGCTTGCAGGGCTAATTCACTCAGGTGAATCTATTTGCGATTAGCAACACAAAACACTAGCAATTTACTAGACCTAGAAACACAAAGCAAGTAAACAAGTGGTCGGTAATGCTGCAATTTACATTAACTAAACCGTGACTACACTACAAACAGTTCAATCAGCTAACGCACAGCTGAACCAAATGAAAAAGACGATACTTAATCCTATCCGACGGTAGATTGACAACGCGGGTCTGCTTGCACTCTGAACTAGGAATGCTAAACACGCTATTTATTCACTCAGGTGAATCTATTTGCGATTAGCAACACAAAACACTAGCAATTTACTAGACCTAGAAACACAAAGCAAGTAAACAAGTGGTCGGTAATGCTGCAATTTACATTAACTAAACCGTGACTACACTACAAACAGTTCAATCAGCTAACGCACAGCTGAACCAAATGAAAAAGACGATACTTAATCCTATCCGACGGTAGATTGACAACGCGGGTCTGCTTGCACTCTGAACTAGGAATGCTAAACACGCTATTTATTCACTCAGGTGAATCTATTTGCGATTATCAGCTATAGGTTAATTCCTTCAGCTATAATAAGATAATAATAATAAGAATTCAATAGATTTCCCATTAAGTGTCTATTGTCATTTATATGATCTTTAACAATAGACATCAGACCACCCAAGAGAAGATGGGCTCTCCCTTTATATCTGGATCCCTTCCAAGATTTTGTCCTACTGGGTTGTTTTTTCTCATCAACAGTCTTTTGCTCCAACTGGAGTTTTAACCTCACCTACAGGATCTTTTGAGTTTCAGGCTCGGCTTTGCCTAATGTTTGCTATGTCATGTTTGTGTAAAGTGTCTTTGTGACATTGTCTCTGTAAAAATACTAGAACAAGACAAATTTAATTGAACTTAATATTAAAACTTGAACTGAACGTGAACTGGAAAAAATAGGACTTAATGCTTATTTATGTAAAGACAGACTTCATACATTTCTGGCCAATATGCCAGGAATATTTGAAATCTGCTAGCTTGCGGCAATAGGTGTGATATCAACTAAAGTGTTATCTAAATTATAATGCTTCAAAACTACCATGATGCATTTTTTCTGATTTCCTTTAAACTAAATATTGAAACAATTCAAGCTCAGACATGAAGCATATTTTCACTAAGTCTTGCTTCTGTTACCAAAGCTTCCATTCAAACGTGAATTTGGTTCTTCATTTGGTTCTTTCAGGGGTAATACATGCACAGTTGCCTTAGGCCTATTCTTATGATTTGTTAGAGCTCACCAAGGCTTGTCTCACTTTCAGGTGAAAAGGCGAATTACCCAATGGGATGGCAGGTATGCCATCCACCAAGTTACGGCTTGGTGGGGCATGCCCCATACCTATACAGCACCGAGAGTTTGGCACTTTTCAGGGTTTCCTACAGAAGTTACCACAATGACCATAGACTCTCAGCCCTTAAAAACATTAATAACTTCTGTATGTTCTGACCTCATGTAACCACACAACATTCAGGTACAACTTCACACATCCACACAATAAAGCCCCAAACTTGGGTTATTTTGTTTTTCACCGTCCACCGCTTCTTCTTCTTCTTCCTCTTCCTCTTCCTCTTCCTCTTCTTCCTCCTCCCATTTTCCTGCCAAACTGCCTGCCTCCGTCGCAATGTTATCCAATGGGGAGAATTATTATTTGAGGGTATGGTCCGTATACCTGCTCATCAAGCTTATCGTCCAATATAAATGCTTCATACTAATGTTTTTTAATGTTATTGTAGCTAATGGCTTCATGCTTTCCAAGAAGCTATTGTGGCTTTACATGCAAAGATGAAGAAACACAGGGCCAAGTTGCATTAAATAATTTAGGAAAGTTTGGATAGCATTGCTTTGGAATAGAGCTAGTTTATTTAGTGTGAGCTACGATAGGCAATATTGTTAGTTGTAACTTGGCCACATTTTGATATCAAGACTTTTAAAGGCAGGCCTAGTTTTTGCAAGTTGGAATTAAGAACTTATAGACAGCGCTATGTAGGCTATGCGTGAGTAACTTGGCTTTTTTTACGTCGTAGACGTTTTTGATCTGATTTCAGTTTATTTCGCATTACAAGCAGAGCCGTACAGCTGCCGAGATGGATGTAAGTATAGACTATTTTCAATTTAAAAGAAAATCAGAAACATTATTTCTGATATATATCACCCATTCTTGGACTGGGACAATGTCCTACCAAATATCGTATCAATTTTTACTTAAAACAACAAATGTATGATTAGACTGTTCCACTGAAGTACCTATGGGGAACCCTGGAAGGTAACCAATTAAATACAAGTTTAAATCCCTGTGGGCCACATGGTGGAGTCAAACTATTTGCCCTACCTTTAACTGCTAATCAAATTATGGCCTAGTCCTCTTGAAGATCAGTCAACTGAATTAACAATGTTAATTGCAATGCAAACACAGTGCAGTCTGATCTTCAAAAGGACTGTGCCATTATGTGCAGTTAATCCAAATGCTTTCTTGCCCCTGGTATGTGCATACTCTGGGTCAGCCATCACAGTCTTTTATTTTAGTAGTTATATTAGTGGTTAGTTATAGATAATAGACAGACTTTCTGCATTTTTCTGCAAAGTTTCTGCATTTCCTATGTGTGACAGTCTTCTGATGGGACAATACCTAAAAATGTGAAAGGTTTTGTTTTTTCCTATTTACTAAGGCACTTAAAGCAACTAATAATTCTTAGATCATTTTTATAATGCTTATATAATGTGTACAATGTTATAATGCTTATAACAACGTCAACATTGTTTGCAATTCCTAGTCCATGGTACAAAGCTAATTCTTGTGTGAATTATACATAAATAAATGAAAACAGTTAATATCAAAACCAATACCGTCTCTGAATGTTTTATCTTCCGTTTATTTAGAATAGTATCAACTATCAACCATATATACTGTATTCATAGGCCCATTCAATTGCTACAACATCCTTTCAAAGCTGAGAGCACAGACATTCAGGTTGCCAGAACTGATCACAGTAAGCAGGCCGACAGTAGACTGGAAACAAATCTTCAGTTTGAGGCAGATTTTACAGAGTAAAAGCTCAAATTTAATCACGCCATCACTTAGTTAATATTTTCAAACCTTTTTTGCCTGTCTATACCAGTGTAAAATTGTATTGCAGTACATGGGTTGTGTAAAGTATGGAATCGTAGAGTAGTAAGAACTACATTTGGGGGAGCGGGGGCATGCATTGGGTGAGAGGCAGGAATACACCCTGGACAGGTCGCCAATCCATCCCAGGGCACACCATTCACTCACACACTCATACCTATGGGCAATTTAGAGTCTCCAATTACCCTAACCTGCATGTCTATGGACTGTGGGAGGAAACCCACACGGACACGGGGAGAACATGCAAACTCCACACAGAAAGAAGGCCCTCAGCCAGGAGCCAATAGAAAGTGAGGCAAAAAATAACTAAAGAAAAATAAAGGACTGAACTATGGATACAGCCAAATCAGTCAAAAGTTTATTTTATAACAATATTATTAATAATATTTATAATTTGAGACAATTTGTGACACATTCACTATAATGAATTGACATACACAAATTGTCCCCCTTTTTCAATAGATCTATTACTGTATTCGCTGAAATTAAATGTTTGGAGTGGGATTATTCCAAAATGCTGGAGTAAAGTTCTGGAGTAAGTCATGTTCAGTTTGATTTGGGGGGGGGGGAATGGTAATGCTACATTTTTAAATAGGCCTTTTTTCAATTGGACTGTATTACTGTGCCAACTGAAAGAGAATGTTTGTAGTGGGTTTATTCCCAAAGGCTGCTGGGAAATTTCACCCAAGTAGCAGTCCTTCAGGACCTGGTCTGTCATCTACAGGCGTCTAAATTCTGAGACAATTTGATTTTGATTTGTCATTCAGATGCAAACACCTTTGGTTCCATCATTGATTTGATTGGATAGAGCTTGCCAAAGCTTGTGACGTACCCTCACAGCAGAGCTTCATGAGAAATATTCCAGCTGAATCTTTCAGCATGGTGTTTGGTTATGAGAACCTCCGGTGGTGAAATGGCATCATTACATGTTCTCCACAGTAATTAATACCAAACTCTTGTACATTTCTTTCTACATTTTGTTCTTTATTCAAATACTATACCATTTCAATATGTATTCTTAGATCTCTTGTGGGCTTGTTTTCCACTGCAGTCGTAGTGTGTTCTGTGTGAGTTGGACTGTGTTAACGTTCTTCTTTGAAAACTTCTCTCCTCCCTTCTCTCCCCATCCCCCTTTTGAACATTCCTTTGATCTCTTCTCTCTTCCAGGTGACCCTTCCTTAGACAGTGACCACGTTTACATGCACATCATTAGGCATATTCCAATCCTATTCACAAAACCCAAGCATTCTGATTATGATACAACACATGTATACACCGTATTCCAAAAAGCAAAAGCCAGTTAAGCCCTCATTCCGAATATGCAAAATCTGGAATAAGATCTGAATAAGGTTGCATATGCCTGCAATAATCAAAATAAGAAAAGGGTGTGTTATTCTGTTTACAGCTCAAACACAGTCTCTGCACATGTACAGATTAGCAAGGTGTTTTGTGTGTTGAAGTCAACCGGCTAGTTTACTGTTAAAAAAAGAAAAAAGAAAGAAAAAAGTACAAAACCCTCACTTCTGGACCGACGAGGAGACGGCAGTCTTAGTTTTTGTATTAAAGGAATTAAACATTGTGTAATACATACATGGATGGCAGAAAAAAAGCAATTTGCTTACAGCTGTAGCAGAAAGAAATGAAAGTTCAGTCAAACCACAGAAGAACATAAGACACATGGGGAAGACACTGAAAGCAGTGTAGACTATTTTGTTCAGTGCCTCATTGTCTGAAATTTGGTGACTCATTGGTCATTTGGTTGATAGGTCAGTGCGGCTTAATGACTGCTGTTCAGTGACATTGGTGACTTAGCAACTGTTGATTAGTCAGTGCCGCTGTTGAGGTTTAGTGGCCGCTGTTGATTGGTCAGTGTGGTTTAGTGGCCGCTGTTGGTTGGTCAGTGCGGTTCAGTGGCCACTGTTCAGTGACATTGGTGACTCAGTGCTGTTGATTGGTCAGTGCAGTTTAGTGGCCGCTCTTGATTGGTCAGTGTGGTTTAGTGGCCGCTGTTGGTTGGTCAGTGCGGTTCAGTGGCCACTGTTCAGTGACATTGGTGACTCAGTGCTGTTGATTGGTCAGTGCAGTTTAGTGGCCGCTCTTGATTGGTCAGTGTGGTTTAGTGGCCGCTGTTGGTTGGTCAGTGCGGTTCAGTGGCCACTGTTCAGTGACATTGGTGACTCAGTGCTGTTGATTGGTCAATGCGGTTTAGTGGCCACTCTTGATTGGTCAGTGTGGTTTAGTGGCCGCTGTTGGTTTGGTCAGTGCGGTTCAGTGGCCACTGTTCAATGACATTGGTGACTCAGTGTTGTTGATTGGTCAGTGCAGTTTAGTGACCGCTGTTGATTGGTCAGTGCAGTTTATTGGCCCCTGTGTCACAGTATTGTAGTGACTGCTGGCAGGGCGGTTGTTAGTGTACTTTTCTCAGAGTGGTGAATACTGACCTGAGCTCAGGGAAGCCGCATTCCTAAGGATAATTTTCAGAGCAACACGAAACTGCCTGCCCACCCTGACTGAGGAATGTGGCGCACTGAGGCAAGATTCTTTGGGTTTCGGGGGGGGTGGGGTGCGGGCAGCCCATGCACTAACACTGAGAGAATACCTGCATCATGAGTACACACACACACACACACACATATAATAAAGTGCCTTCTCTCACCAGATCTCATCCAGAGCACTGATATATGGCCATCTCTTATTGCGTAATTAAGATACAAGACACAACAAACACACACGCATACACGCACGCACACACAGAGGTAGCATTGATAAAGTGAGACTGTCAGAGAACCACACAGACAGAAGGCCAAGGCCATGAAGACTGAAACCACATACTCTGACATGCACTCACACATGCACACCACACATTCATGTACAAAAAATGGATTCTGTTCTCAGAAACACTTGTAGGAGTACTAAACTGGTGATATAGCAACAGTCTTGCTTTTCAGTAAATATACAAATGTAATACAATCATTGGTTTATTTGTATAAATGTATAAATCAATAAGAAGATTAAATACAATTCTTAGTAGGTATCAAATTATTGATCTATTCTTGATCCATTAAATGGAATCTAGATCTCCAATTATTACTGCTTCATTTACAGAGTAGATTTTAACAACCAGAACGTTACAACCATGTCGCTTAGTAAGCAGATGTCCCCTCAGGTGATACAGAAAGTGAATTGCACTGATTGAGAAGTTATGTATTGCAGAAAAAAAACATTTTTAATGCTTTTGTCTAAATGCACACACAGATATCAAGCTACAGGAGCATACAATGCTGAAAAGAGCCACATTTAGTTCACCAGGTTTAAGGAGATGGCCCTTCTTCAGAAGAACTTTAAATATTCCGGAATTCTGTAGTGTTTTAGCAGAAGGTACTGTTTTATCAGATAATTTCCCAGTAAAACTACAGCACAGTAAGATATACTTGATCTTTCCCATCAATGTAATTTATTTGGGTAAGGTGCTATATTCATATCTGAGCTCTAGGGCTTTACGCTGTTGAATTAATAAGAGGTGCCCATATATCAGTGCTCTGGAGGAGATCTGGTGAGGGAAGGCACTTTATTTTCACAGGTAGACACACACACACACACACACACACACACACAGTCGCCTACACTCCATTTTTGTATCCTGACACTCCTGCATGAATACGCATTACTGCAAACTGGGCGGGAGCCAGAGGAAACTCTTTAAATCAATCCCCGAGTTCATCACGGGGGTGGCAATGGCTCAGCCAGGAGTTTATCTGGAGGGTTATCTCACATTTTAAATATGCTCGCCTTTAGGTCCCGATGGGTATTTAATGAGACACGGGAAAGAAGGATTTGGCCTGTATATAAACACTCTAAAATCTAATCAAGAGGAATTTTCAGTTTAATATTTGTTTGTACATATTGTGTCATGAAGCCTATCTCCAAAGAATTGGATTTCTCACAAACAGCTAAAAACTGCTTCTATTTTCCATTGACCAGCGATGGTTTTATCATGGTTCTGAACCAACTTTATTAGTTCTTGCGTTCTCTTGTGTACATACAGTTGGATAAATATTTTAAATGTGTGTTCGTTAAAAGACCGTAAAAGAATAAAATAGAGATTTTTGAATGATGCTGACAAAAAGCCATTTCCGGGACGGGGCTGTGTAAAGACGTGGATATCCCCTGACTATGGGCATATATATAAATGAGTGAAGAGACACAGACAGAGATGAGAGAGGAGATAAAAGGGTCAATCAAATAAGAAATGAGCCTACAGAGGGAAAATTCAGAAAAATACCAATTAAAGAATTTGTCAAAAAAGATACAAAAATACTTAGGAACAATTTGAGAACCCGCATTGACACCGGAGGGCCTATACACTGAAACAAAATCAATGCCTGTCCTAAAAATATACACAAGCCTACAAGTGACGTTCTAATAAAGTCTTGAGTTTCTGACAAAGGTCAGAAATCATCAGCTGTCCATGGATCATAAAATTAAAAGACCTCGGTTGTTTGGTGCTGTTCTCTCCAGCTCCGGAGCAGCAGTCAGTACCGGATGAATCCTTGCAGTGCGCTGCTCAGCCATCATGTGAGCAGTGCTAATTGGGAGGCATTGTCCTCATAAATGACTGTAGGTCACTTTTAAAAATTTTATTTTATTTTTTATTTTTGGTATTTTCAGAGAAGTAGCAGCACAGGGAATGTACAGGCACCAGCCCGACCCCTCTTGGGTCTATGACGAGGGGTGTCCCATTTACAGCTCCTGCGTGGCAGAGCCCCCCGCCGAACCCCCGGCATCCCCCCTGGTGGACGCCGAGTTCTGGCCCTTCTGCGCCAGGTACTCCTTGTAGCTGTGGGTGAGCAGGGTGTAGAGCAGCGGGTTAATGCAGCTGTTCCCGTAGGTGAGGCAGGTGACGAAGAAGTTGACGTAGGTGTGGGCGGCCGGCGACAGCGAGCGGAGGGAGTCCGGGGAGAAGAGCTGGACCAACTGCCAGGCCCAAAAGGGGAGGAAGCAGGCCCAGTAGGCCACCACGATGCAGAAGATCATAGACACCACCCTCTGCTTGAGCCCCCTCCTGCGGGACGTCCTACCGCCGGCCCCCAGGCTGGCCTGCGCCTGCCAGTACCGCCATGCCAGCCCCGCATAGAGCCCCACCATCGCCAGCCCCGGGCAGAGCACGCTGGTGCAGAAGAGCACCGTCAGGTAGGCCTTGAAGGCCTCCAGGGTCCAGGTGGGGAAGCACATGCGCTTGGTCAGGCCGGCCGCGTTGGGTTTGCTCTCCTTCAACCGTATCATCACCATCATGGGCAGGGTGAGGACCAGCGCCGCGCCCCAGATGCCCAGGGCCACCAGCCTGCGGCCCCTGGCGGAGGAGTTGCGCGCGCGGAAGGGCGCGGCCACGGCGCGGTATCGCTCCAGGCTCATGGCACCCAGGATGAAGACGCTAGCGTGCATGGTGAGCAGGTCCAGGCTGAGGAGGACCCGGCAGCCCGCCTCGCCGAACAGCCAGTCCTGGGCGAAGTAGGTGCACACCACGAAGGGGATGGTGGACAGGTAGAGCAGGTCGGCCAGCGCCAGGTTGAGGATGTAGACGTACATGGAGCCCGCGCGACGCAGCGCCGCCGTCTTGGCGATCGCCAGGGTGTAGACGTTGCCCGTCATGCCCAGCACGCACATGGCGAGCAGCGTGGCTCCGAGCAGCGGGGTCACCCACAGGCCGCTGCCGGCGCCAGCCGCCGCCGTCGGCGCGGACGAGGAATTGGAGGTCTGGTTCATGCTAGGGGCCCGGTTCCGGTGTTTCAGGCAGGTTTTTTTTTTTTTTTAAAGGAGCTAAAACAGGTTCAATGGGCTTCTCTGTGCTGGAACCACCGGCCCATACCGGGTCAATCCACTCAAGTCTTGTTGAAACTCACAGAGATTTTGGGTATTAGATAAAAAGACTCAGGGTCGCCATGGAGTGCACTCCTTCATGGACTATCTGATGATCTCTTTGTATCTTTGCTCCACATTCAACTCTTCAGTTACACATTCCACTGAGAGATCAACTGTTAACTAACAAGCTATGTAACCCCATTAAGATTTGATATGCGGGTTCAGTATTCCACACCGCCCTGCACGCCAGAGAATTTAAACGTGGGAGTCAGTTAGCACCAGGCTGCGGTTGAAGTGGTCAAACGGAGTTTCCTGTTTAACCTGGCTGTGTCTCCTCAGTGATTCCCTCTCTGGCATGGCTGCCAGACAAATAGCAGTCGCTAGAATCCGACCCACATGTCTGATATAAAACAGTTTCTTGAGCGACCGAGATACAGCACGCACTGTTCAAGTCCGTTCAGACGCAGACACGCGGCCGCCGGTATGGCAGGGGTTCCCCAAGAGACCCCCCGAAAGAGCGCGCCATCCTTACCACGTTTTGGTTTCCCGCTTATTCCAGAGTCCCTCCGCTCATCTGCGGAGCCATCCCGGGGCTACGGGAACGGGGACAGCGGGGAGATGGCGGGTGAGCGGGCTGGCGGACGAGGCGAGTCTCCCGCCTGTTGTTCCAGAGTTCCCCCCTCAAACCCCCTGCCATTCCACCTCGCTCTTCCTCCTGGTTTGGGTCTCACCGCGTTTCCCCGTCAGAAGGCACCGGGGTGTCTCGTTTTCAGATCCAGAGACTGTGCCGATGTGTCCGTCCCATTGCCTCCCTCGCCTCCTGCGCCCCTCTCCTGACGCCCCTCTCACGTAGGTGCCACCTCACTTGACGCCCAGGATTTACGAGGCATTTGGCCTGGCCGTTCACTTTGTCTCTGAACACCCTTGTGCAGTTTTGCACGCCCTGACTAAGCGTTCACCCTCCCTCCCTCCCTCCTACTAATCTACAAATCAGCACATACCCAAATACACACACATCCACACACGCACACAGGTACACACAAACAACCCGCACAAACGCATTATATGCACATGTCCATATGCACAAACTTAATCCACAACAAATTATACAAAATATAAAGACAAAAAAATGTACTTGCACAAACACACACACAACACTATTACACAGCCAAGCACACGTACAGGATGTGAAAACATGCTGTGCTGCAGGGAGATTGTCAGTTCGCTGAGACTGAATCAAGGATGTGCAGTCAGCATGGTTTGGAGCAGTGGTCCCCAACCCTGTTCCTGGAGATCTACTGTCCTGTAGGTTTTCACCGTAATTTGGTACACCTGATTCTACTAATTAGCAACTCAGTAAGATGTCTAGGGGTGCGTCCCAATAGTCGAAAAATGCGGGGTCCCTTCCTCAACTACCACCTCCTCAACTATGTGCCCCAGAAACGGATCTTTGTGTTTTAATCCTATGTCGCTGATTACATCTTAATTACGTATTAATGGTTACATATTCATTAATGTTTCGACGCAAACCGCAATGTCAGGTACATTGTATACTGTACATGCAAATACTTGAAATGTTCAGACAGTTTTGCATATTTCCAGGTAGGAGAGGAGTGGTAGTGGGGGAGTGGAGGAAGGTAGGTGAGGAGTGAAGAATATTGGGATGCAGCCTAGCTGTTGAATGAGGTGTGCTTTGTTAGGGTTGGATTGAAAACCTACAGGATGGTAGCTCTCCAGGAACAGGGTTGGAGACCACTGGTTTAGAGAATGGAAATTCAAATCTGGACCTTGAATTCAAATCCGGCCCTGGGTTTATTCCTCCCTGGTAATGAACTGAACAATCAGTGCTACTGATTGGCCAGACTGTCTTCACTCCTGACTCTCGGGTAAAGGGAGGGTGGAAAACCAGCAGTTCTCAGACCTCGAGGACCGTGATTTGAACATCCATGTTTTAGAGTGTTCTGTTCTACTGACCTGCCCTCACAATTGCGATCTATGCCAAAGAACAGGCATAGTAAACGCAAGGAAGACAGAGCCTGCAGGTGAAGCACGACTCTCACAGACAAGTCATTGAAGGAGAACACGGTGAGGAAAGGGATTCGTTTAGAGAACACTGTCTAAAAAGGGGAAAAAAAATTGACAAAGAATTGCAGTAGCATGAATTTACCGTTTAATTATTAACAGTACAGTCAGAGGCTATTCTCAGATATGAGCTTCTTATGAACTTGAGACAATTTTTTTTAACAGTGCATGCAGGTTCCTGTGGATCATAAAACTACCATATAAGAAAGAATAAGACTACATAGGAAGATTACATTTTAATATTCATAAAACCTGACATTTCTACCCTTACAAAATGTCTATTGGACTACGGATAGTCCTATAGAATCCGGTCCTATTGATTCAGCTGCAAGATTCGGTGTATTAATATACCGGTGTATTAATAATTGAGCCATTCCCATATTACCACTGGGTGGCAGTGTGGGATGCAGTACCTTATAATCAAACATTCTAGGGCTGCATATATAAGCATTCTATACCATTCCAGATAAAGAACTACCTGCAATTTCCACTATGTTTGCACAGAATCCAAATGCAGATTAGTCTTGGCTGAGAATCCACCTGTTCAAAATATGGTTCAAAAACAGTAGAAACAGCAGTTCTCAGGATTTATGTATAAAATGAACAACAATAATAACAACCATAACCATAATTATGACCATCACTAGCTCTGCCAGCAGGTGTCAGTCTTATCAGGGGAAACTTATTCCTGTCTGACCATTAATATTAGTATTCTCTTTTTATTATCACAAACATTTTATAAAATGAAGGTTTTATATGGAACCAAATCAGATTTTCATGGGTTGGAATGGAAACCACCATATGCTGAATCTGATGTGCAAAAGCATTCAAATAACACAAAAAAAAAAGGAACTTAGTGTACTGAAATTTTGACAGGCAGTATCATATACATATTAAAATATGATTTTGCTTGTGTCTGTGTTTCAATGGCCAGAGGGAGACAGTGCAAGAAAACAAGGAACTGAGAGCAACAAGCCTTCACTAATAGTAACAAACAGTGGTAATACAGTAGGTCTGGGCCTGGTCTGGCTGGTAATGGCCCTTTCCCATTCACGGCTCAATTCTGACGGTGGAGCAATGCTGGTAGTGTACCTACAAACACTGCAATTCTGAGCTTGCAGGAGGTCAAGCCAAAGTTGCATTTATCTAGATGAACCATCAAAGTGGAACACACTGACTGAAAATGGTTGCACTGATATTCCACGTTAAGCACTTTTTAAACAAAAATCTTCTAACATTTGGTATATGCCCCCACACTTCTTTTTCAAAATGTTTTGCTTTCATTTTTGTGGGCAAACATTCACAGAACACGGACTGGCAAGAAGCAAAACAACATTTTTTTAAAAAGACAAAAGGTTTTGACAGTTCAGTTGTGAATGTTCGTATAAACTGATGCACCCTTGGGAGACGTAGTCATTGGTAGCCAAAGCCTCAATCAGAATACATCTCCCAGCAACCCAGAACCTCTGCTGCTTGAATTGCTGTTTTTCTCCCACACATCAGAGGCTGCTGTGATAGGACGGTCTCTCATGTGCCAGGGATAAAGGCTTAAACAGTGAAGATGGCCAGTTTGTCCCTGAAGGGTTTAGCGGTGTTATAGAAGCGCAGGTATTGTTGTAGTGTTCATGTCCGTCAGTGTTTGTGCTTGAACAGAGCCTCCACTGTAAAAACAAGCAATGTCCTTTCATTAGCAGTCCTTAATAATGCCATATGCTGTACACACAGGCATTCACTTTAAACACACACACACACACACACACACACACACAAATGAACACAGGTATGCATTTACAACATACACGAACAAACACAGACATGCACTGTACAACACACACACACACATACAGGCATGCACTGTACAACACACACATAATTATTTGAAATGTGTTAAGCTTAGACACCAGTAAAGTTAAAAGGTAACATCGCTTTTCACCAATATTCAGAATGATTCTTTCATATGATTGATTGCATGTTCAAGATTCTCAAGAACCTGTAGGACTATTTTCAAATTTTATCAGCAACAGAAGAGCTAGAATATTTCAAATATGTATTTGACCTAGGTCTGGCACACACTGTGCATCACACACACACACACACACACACCCTGCCCAAATAATGATAAGAGTGTTAGTGTAACAGAGACAGACAGACAGACACAGTCAGACATAAAGACGTGGCTGCGCTCACTGGAGTACTCCTGCGGGGTCATCGTCGTGCCGATGACGACGTTGAAGTGATTCAGCCAATCCTGCTGCTCGCTCTCCGACTCGCAGGTGAACAAGAAGCTGCGTTCCGGCGTCACTATGGTGATGCCATGCTGCCACGCCCCATTGCAGTGGGTGCCCGAGGGCAGCCCGGGGCAGGCGCTATAACCATGCCCCCTGTGGCCCAGGAACACCTCCCCCTTGGCAAAGGCATCCTGGGTAAAGCAGAGCAGCACAGTGAGAAAGGAGAGCCCGCTATCACACCCCACCAGAAGACAGCTAAAGAGAGGCACAATCACCATCTCCAAGCAGAGGATTGTGGGATTAAATCCCCTCCCCCGCTGCTTTGCTGATGCAACGAGACTCATGGCATGCTGGCCCGGGCCAATAACTCGTCTGATTATCAGTGGCACTTTTTCCATTTATTTTTCTAGCTGGGGCTGAAATGGCGAGCGGGCCGAGTCGACACATTTAATCGACTCACGGGGTCGTGATCTGGTTGCTATAAGCAACGCATAATTAAAATATCGCTGTTGTTTATTTTATATATTTATTTATTTTCTAATTAATTTAGTCCATGAGTCGAGCTGAGGGAACGTGTTCTGCCGTGTGGCCATCTTGTCTCCGGTGACGCCTTGACCTGGCTCTCTCTTTCCACACACATGCAAAAACGAACAAATGGTCATTGTAATAAACTGTTGCTGATTAGTAAAATGTTCTGCTCACGTTTTTTCCATTTCAGGAGTCAAGCAGGTTATATATTCTACTACCAGTCTATTTACCCTAATGATTACTGTTCAATTTACTCAGTTACTGATAATAATAATGATAATAATAATTTGTGCTCAGAGCACAAATATGAAAATTTATCAAAACAAGCAGCTGATATAAGCATAGATGAAAAAAAATTATATATGGGGACACAAGCTATTCACAGTATACTGAAACGTGGAGCAAATTGATGCTGTCTGTATGATCAGTAGCAGAACACCAGTCATTCATACCAGGGGGTCTTTGAAGTACATCAGGCGTCGGTGGTCCAGGGTGAACCATCGCTTCTTGAAGCCTTCTGTTTGCTGTCAGAGGGGAACAGATTGGCAATTGTGATATTACTACACATTATATTTTCATAAAGTATTTGCTAAGCAGCAGGGTATGAAATGTACTTTTTCACCCACTAGCCAGAGTGGATTGTGGATTCAAAAAATCACCAGCCATTTTTAACATTTTACCAGCTGCATTGCCTTTTACAATATAACACAACCTGGTTGGTTACCGGCCAAAGTGGCTGCTAGAGTAAAACATATTTCTGGCCACAATATAAATTTTACCAGCATTTGGCTGGAGGCTGCTATTAATTTCACACCCTGCTTAGCAGACAGTCTTGTTAGCAGTTCAAGATAAATATGGTGCACATGGGTCAATGGTAGTTCTTCACCTGGGAATCAAACCTATAATTGTATAGTTCTTTAGGCACTGCAGCACTCGAGTACATGGAAGGACAGCCAGTTACGGTTAGCACATTTTCCTCCGCCTGTTCCTGTGAAATATCTGTGCAAGCACCTGCTTCACTGTGATGACACTCCGTGCCCCAAAACACAGGTTGCTCTATCTACTGAGGAAAGAATGCTTCTGGGATCACACAATAGAGACTCTCTTCCAATGTGAGTCAGGAGTCCCTCATTCTCTTCATTTATTTCCTGCAGTTGCCGTGATATCTCCCCGCGCGCACTCTGTTAAAGCGTTTCTCTCCAGGCGGAGCGCACGGCTCTGACAGAGTGCCTGCCGTCTTTACAGATACATAATTTCCCCCCCCCGACTCAATTAGCGAGACCGCCTCATTTCTCCGCTTGCTGATTGACGTGTAGGAATTAAGCCTCTCGCCTGAGTGACGGGCACATTGTTCTAACTGGAGCTGCTCGTCGCGCGTCTACAGACAATGGGCCGACTTGCGTGGCCGCGGCGGCTCTCTTGCCCAGGAACGAAGCCGTCAATTATCCTGGTCTGAAAAATACCAACACCAACCCGGTCCGCTTCCCTGAACATCCGTCTGTGAGCTATTTAATTGACTCAAGGGAGGTGGGGGGGAAGATGCATCGGTGCGATATGAGACAACGGCGCTAATGGTGGCTTTGAGATTGGGTAAAAAAAAATGTAACTGCAGGAGGAAGTTCTGTCCGACTGTAACTGTGACTCAGCACTTGGGGGTAATCGTATCATTCAAGCGCACGGAGGTTGTGTGCTTCCCTTGTATTATCACCAGAGGAAGAGGAGGTCTGAGCATATTCACTGTGAAATGAATGCTCACCCTGTTACTAGCAAGGGAACAATAGGACTGTTGATGCGTGGAGCATTGGTGTACACAGTATCAGCATTGTGAACAGACGTACTGAATAATATGGTTTTAACTTGCGGGAAGTGTCAGTGACATAGTGCTGGAAACTCAGTGCTCCTGATCGACTAATCAATGTAGCGACCCGATCAGCCAATCAGTAAACCATGATGGGCGGTTGTCATGGATAGACCGTCACTGCCATTTCTCAGCTATCTGTTTTCAAACATTGCCCATTGTTTCGGAGAGCAGAACTGCAAAATGGCCTCATTGTACAACACGCTGGCACTTACCCTCGGCCCAGTCTTCTCCATGTAACCCTCCTTCAAAAAGTTCCTGGTCAGTTTGGGTTTCAGCTGCGGGACAGAGGAAATAATATTCACTTACAAATGTACTGCCACTCTCTCCTGGATTCAATCAAAAGCTTCCGCGTCAAATTAAGAGTGCTATTCAATCAAAAACAGACAAAGCAAAAACAAACCCTCCTTGCCTTGCAATGAAGGAACCCATGGAAAAGTACCTCAACTTTAATATGGCACTGGACTCATCAGGAACGGATTTCATGTTATTATTATTATTAAATATCACCTTCCTTTATGATAATCTGATGCCTTTAGCCTAAATTCAGGGGTCTACTAGCTTGCAAATGCAGATGGAACAGACCAAGAAGCAGGGGCAGACAAAGACGGTAAGAATGAGACAAGGGTGTGGAACCAGGTCCAGGGTGTAGTAGTGCCTGGAGAAGTGGGTGTACTCTAGAGAAGTGGGTGTACTCTAGAGAAGTGGGTATACTCTAATTTAGCAAATCGATAACTACGAATTGATATGTGCACCAGTGGGGATTAAGAAGTGAGTATACTCTATGCCCACTAAGAAAGAGGTGGGTATACAGCGTATACCCGTGTATACCCTCCACTACACTACTGGCTGTGGAGAACGAAGAGGTTGTGTTTTTTCTTGGAATGATGGGTGCAGTCCCGCCTTTAAGGGTGGCATGAAGACCACCGCCGCAGCGCACTCACCTCAGCATCAGTCGCTCCTGGGAAAGCCACTTTCAGGTAGTGGAACTGAATGGCTCGGATGGAGTTGAACCAGTCCACGATTTCCTATTGGGCGGAGGGGGTGGGGTGGGGGGGAAAGGACAGTTACGTGTGGTGCAGGGATAAGCGCGTGAGAGAGGTTACCCAACGTTGCCCCTGTGGTTCCAGCCCCTACAGCTGTACCTTGCCGCTCTCGTGGTACAGGAAGATGTTTCGGGTTCTGTAGTCCTTCAGGTAGGTGATCTGAAGGCCATTGGGGTTTCCAATCTTCTCTGGCTGGAAGCTGGCGTTTATAGTGTCCACCTTGATTGTGGCCTTCGGCTCCTTGGCCTGGTGGGGTGGAAAGGGGCCCGCAAGCAACGGCGTATGGGGTTAGTCTGAAAGGTCAACCGTGGTCACTTGGCAGGCTGGTGATTCTGTCATGCACTCTGTGACAGCCAGAAGCCAATTAAGCTGTATTAAATGGGTAAACTGGTACATGAAATGAACCATTGCCAAATATCATTCATTTGTAAATAAGTGCTCAAAAATCTGGCAAATATAGCTGAACCCCCATCTAATATTGGCATCCAGTCTGTGTGAGACTAAGGGATTTGCTTGCTATTATCTTGCTGGAGCCCTGTACAGTAATTGGGAGTAATTGGTTTGCATCCAAGGAGTTCCACCTGAATATTTCATGGACTGTTTTTTTTTCTGATGCAATGTTAAGTCTGACCTACTTTATAGGCTTACGTAGTCAGAACTGAACAACAGATAAAAACCCAAGTTTTGCTTTGACTGCTTAATCAGGAATTACTGAGCAATTCCCTCTCCTACAGGTAAACTATATTCTGTAGTCGTGGGATTCAGGCATTACACACAAGTAAACAGTGACTTTAAGCAATTATTATAGGGAATTAATACAGGGATTTAAATAAGCTGTTTCCTCTTACAGATGAAACAGATGTGCTGGGAGTTTCGGTCAGCACTTAAAAGTCTAGTCTGAACATGCTCTATGCAAAGTGTGGTTGCGTTTCTCTGGAGTCCTGGAATTTTGTGGCGCCTGCTTACTACTCACAAAGTATTCATGTACTCTTTCAAAGTACTCTTGCAAAATGTTTTAGATTATATAGAAATTTATTTTACGTTTATACTGTGCTTTGGATTGTGCTTATCATTAAGCAACACAGTCTATTTACCAATGTAGGGTTTAGTGAACAATGCAACGTAGTAAAATGTGGGGTATAGTTGATGAATCCTGGGCCAGATCAGTGGCGTACGCGTGCTCATCAAGCCACCCTCTCAATGTCTGTATCCTCATTAGCCTAGTCCAGGGGCCACATGTATAAAACTCTGAGTAAAAGAATGCGTAAAAGATTGCTCAGGGAGAAAGTTGTAAATGTGCTTATGTAAAGTTTTGCATTTTCTCCCTCTGCCTTTTGATCATGGTGTCGCCATATCACACTGACTCCAAACTCTGCGTACGTATGGTGTCCAGCGTGTGCTACCTCTGCACACGCCGGACACCATACGTACGCAGTGTCCTCTTATTTAATACATCTGAATTTCTGCGTGGAAACTCGCTTACGCAGCTTTCTGAGGGCGTTTTTCTCCTCAGCACTGCTTATGTATGCGGCCCCAGGTCCGGGCGCATTAGCGACGATGTTAGTGTTGTGCAAGTTGCTGGCGGCTCCTCAGACTCACGTCGTACTTGGTGTAGTACTTCAGCGTTCCCTCCCTCTCCATGAGGACGAACCTCCTGCTGAGAAACTGCCCGTTGTCCCGCCCCCTCTTCATCAGCATGCCGTCCCTCGTCCCTGCGTCACCACAGCGACACGCAGTCAGACGTAGAGCGTAGATATGTCACGACTTGTCACAAAGCAAGGGTATACCAGAGTAACTAGAATAAACTATCTGTGCATGTCACTATTGTAACCAATCAAATGTAACCATTTCCTATATATCAAGTCTTGCATATGAACTTTATAGCTTTGGCAATATTGTGCACTGGCAGCTCTGTAATGTTGCACAATCAAATAAAAAGTACTGTAAATAAAAAGATAACCGCCAAACCACCTTCATACGGTGAAATGACTCTATTTAATAATCTGCCATCACACAAAAACAAAACTTTTAAATGCACTATTGTATGCAAACAATATTGCATAAAGTTACACCATTATACACACCCAATGTTCGAAGTTTTTTTTCTCGCCTAAAAGAGAGTGGGTGAGGGGTGGAGCTAAAGCGTTTCTACTGTACTCACCTTCCTCATAGGTCAGCTTCTTCCCAGACTCCATGAACTCTTTCCTTTCATACTTGGCTCTGATCCACTGCTCTCTTAGTACCCTGCACAGACAAAGCAGCACACATTGTTATGAAATCAAACTTGAAACACACACACACACACACACATGCATGCACGCGCACACACCATACACACACACACACACACACACACACACACGCAAACGCACCACACACACATTTGCACACCACACACACAGACACAAACACAAACACACAGAGCAATAAAAAAATGTATTACCAGACCACAATCACACAAACAGAACCATGAAACCACACGAGAAATACAAATGCATATCCATAAGACTATCCCAAAATCACACACATAGAGCAATCAAAACATCCCAAATCAGCCACCGGAGCAGATCAGAAGCACACACAGAACTACTGAACTGGACCAGAAGCTCGACATGGAGCCATCAACCAGAGACAAGAAGCAAACACACAGTCATCAAACCTAGACCATGAAACTCACATATGGAACAAACAAATCCAGTCTAGAAACACATACACACACACACACACTGGGCTGATAGTGTCTGCAACACATGAGTCAATGTCCTTGTAAACCCTTCATGACGAATGCAGGGGGTGTAAAGCAGGGACCTTTTCTTAGGTTAATACTGAACAAGCCTTCTGGCGTCAGGGAGATGTCAGAGAGCACCTGTGAAAAGCACTGATCACACTGCGCACATTTTCTATGGATAACGGCTGAACAAGGTGGTTAGACACCGAGGCTGAAAAACACAGTGACACGAGGACACCTGGACCGCAGTGCCCAGGACAATCTGTCAGCGCTTAATTAGGCCGGTGTGGAGGAAAAACCAATCGAACAGGGCAGGGAGCAGCATCTAAACACAATGCCATGTCGCTGAAGGAGGCGTGGAAAGGGTCGCTTTGTAGCCATTTCGAGGAGTTCGCTGTGAACACATGGGGGGTGGGGTGGGGGGGGGGGGGGGGGGGGGTTGGACCACGTCGGTTTGCATGCCGTTGCGAGGCGGTCTAATTGCAAGGTGGCTCGGTGGTCAGGCGGCTGGAAGTGAGCGCATATAACAGAGCCACTGAGAGAGCTGGAGTGGCCATTAGCATTTGCTAAGTACGGCACGCCGCTGCTATTTACAGCCTTCTCCCTTTCCAGTCGGACCGACGAAGGTCAAGTGGACCAATCATCCAGCTCGGTTCCCCTCAGAGCGCCGACTTGCCGCGAGAGAGCCGTCAGAAAACGGCACGCCAGGCCACGCGGCGATGGTTGCCGCCCGGGAACGCTGATGAGAATTAATGGTTACTGATTACGGAGGGACGGGCTTTGCTTTGCAATCTCATTAGGAGCGCCAGGCAGCCCATTGATCTGCGAGAAGGCCACTCTCGTACTTTAATACCGGCAGAGAAAAGGAGACAAATCGCCCGTTGAAGATGAAGAGGATTAGCGAGGCCTGAAGTAAAGTTCTGAGGTTTCGGGTGCCAGTCAGGATGAATATAATCTCATTTAACGTGATGCGCAGTGTAAAGGTTTCGAGCTTTTGGGGTGGGGAACCGTATCTGAAACGTGGGCACCCTGGCGCGGGGGAATGTGTTCAATGCACCATTGAGGTGGCAACAGAAGATGACTGCTGGGTGACTCATCCTGCGGAGCCACTTTTAAAGCATGCGGATGGGCTCCATGGTCTAATATCAAAATACAAAAGGTGCCAACCCACTTTGGCAGGCAGCCCCGCAGAATGGCGCATAATTCTCTCGTCCATGGAGGGAAGGATTTAGCAAACGTGACAGCCTTGCCTCTTTGCCCACTAGTGACTGCATTTGGTCATTCAGGAGCCTGTCTCCCTGTAATATTTTCATACCCTTCCACCGACTGTGCAAGGTGACCTAGCAGATCAGGGAGTGGGGAAAAGCAGCAGCCAACAAGGAAACGTGTTTCAAAAGGGGAGGAGGGAGTCATTGTGAATGAGACTGACTTAACCGAACAACTTGGAATTCTAAACTGGGAGAAAAAGGGGAAATCTGGGTAAAACCTTTTTTTAAAAGGATGTAATTGAAGGAGATGGCTAGTCAGATCACAGGCTCTGAGGGAACTGTACTGAGTCTGTGTAAGAGATACTGGGAGAACTGTACTGAGTCTGTGTAAAAGATAATGGGAGAACTGTACTGAGTCTGTGTAAGAGATACTGGGAGAACTGTACTGAGTCTGTGTAAAAGATAATGGGAGAACTGTACTGAGTCTGAGTAAGAGATAATGCGAGAACCGTACTGAGTCTGTGTAAGAGATACTGGGAGAACTGTACTGAGTCTGTGTAAAAGATAATGGGAGAACTGTACTGAGTCTGTGTAAGAGATAATGGGAGAACTGTACTGAGTCTGTGTAAGAGATAATGGGAGAACTGTACTGAGTCTGTGTAAGAGATAATGGGAGAACTGTACTGAGTCTGTGTAAGAGATAATGGGAGAACTGTACTGAGTCTGTGTAAGAGATAATGGGAGAACTGTACTGAGTCTGTGTAAGAGATACTGGGAGAACTGTACTGAGTCTGTGTAAAAGATAATGGGAGAACTGTACTGAGTCTGTGTAAGAGATAATGGGAGAACTGTTCTGAGTCTGTGTAAGAGATAATGGGAGAACTGTACTGAGTCTGTGTAAGAGATAATGGGAGAACTGTACTGAGTCTGAGTAAGAGATACTGGGAGAACTGTACTGAGTCTGTGTAAGAGATAATGTGAGAACTGTACTGAGTCTGTAAGAGATACTGGGAGAACTGTACTGAGTCTGTGTAAGAGATAATGGGAGAACTGTACTGAGTCTGTGTAAGAGATAATGGGAGAACTGTACTGAGTCTGAGTAAGAGATACTGGGAGAACTGTACTGAGTCTGTGTAAGAGATAATGGGAGAACCGTACTGAGTCTGTGTAAGAGATAATGGGAGAACCGTACTGAGTCTGTGTAAGAGATAATGGGAGAACCGTACTGAGTCTGTGTAAGAGATAATGGGAGAACCGTACTGAGTCTGTGTAAGAGATAATTGGAGAACTGTCGTGCTGCTTGTTTGCAGTACAGGTGGGGTGTGTCGCTGTAAACCAGTTCAAAGTCTACGCTACAGAGGGAAGGTTCGCACTCAAGTAACACTTCCTGAGTTTCAGTGAAGGCTGCTTCTCTCTCTCTATCTCTCTCTCTCTCTCTCTCTCTCACACTATTTCACACACGCACACGCATACGCACCCTCACGCACACAGACAAAACCATGAAAACACCAGATGTCTGCTGGGAAAACCGCAGTTGTTTCAGCTGCAGGGCATGCAGCTGAAACAATCTGTGTTTTGTTTTTCCAGCCACTGTCATACGTGCAGATCTCGGGACAAGTTCCGATTGAGAGCATGGGAATGTCTTGGGCGGTGATGACAACACAGGGATCAGTTTATTCTACACAAGAGCCTTATATGAAATAAAGTAATGTGCGCATCAGTGCACAATGATATACAGATTCTGTGTTATGAATACGCCCATGACATTTCATTTTTTTCATACATGAATAACATAGTGGTTATATTTGTCTTACATATACACACACGCACACACTACTTCTCATATTTCCATAGCTGGTCACCAGCTTTTATATATAACTAAAGCTGCAATGTGAGGTGTTATAGAGACTCACTGGCAGTCCTTGTGGGTGGGCTTGTAGTAGTACTCTGGAACTACAGCTTCGTACTTCGCTTTCATCGCTTCATTCCCATTCTCTTCCATGAACTGAAAGAAAAGAAAAGCCGTGTTTTAGGGGGAAAAAAAAGTTAGACCGGAATAGCCAGCACCCAGACACACGGCTGGCAAGGTGTAATTTCTGGCTTGCAAGCGCATGATAGCGGGTACTATAATTACGCTGGCTACACAAAAACTGCAAACACACTGTAGTGTTGACTGATGGATTTGGATGATAACCAAACACTCGAGGGCGTGGAGGGAGGTGGCAAGGACAAAAACTGGCCCAACTTGAGGTTCGGATATGCTATAGGAACCTGTAGGTACTAGCAGAGTTTTGAGGAGGCCAAACCTACAGGAACAGTGTCCATGGTCTTGGGGTCCCTTGGGAGTTTGAGCTTGCCATTGGGTTTGAGTTTGAGTTTGAACTTGAGCTTGAGCTTGAGCACGCTTACCTGCACCTCAGAATCCTCCCAACGGGACAGACTGAGGGACTTGACCTTGCCTGGGTCTGGAAGGTTCCGGTGAATTCCGGAGCAACCCAAACAGATGAACACTCCCAGGGAAGATGAGCCCCATTCTGGGTCTGAAAGGAAAAAGAAGCAGCGACATAAGAATCAATAATTAGGTAAGTAAGTAGGTAGGCAAGTAAGTAAACAAGTAGACAGACATACAGACAGACAGTCTGCTGTATAAAGAAATTAGTTGTATATCACAGTTTCATCTCCGTAGTAGTTACAGACGCATTTAACGATAAATAACAGACAGACAGTTAGGACAGACATTTAACGATAAATAACACAAAAGACAAGGAGGTACACGATCATAATCATAACATAGTTGGCAGCAGATGTAGAGGAGGGGACGTCTGCATTTATTGATAGACGTATATCAGGGGCAAATATAGTTCAATGAAAATGGGCCATTATGCAGTCTCTTCTCCCTGAGTTTAGAAGCTAGTAACAGAGGAAAAGGGCCGACCTGAATACAAAAGTGTATCGCCTTGAATAGCCTAACTCTCACCAATTCCACAGTGAAAAGCACAGAGGAAGACCGATGCCCAACACTTGAGGGTGGAGTTATCAGGCACAGGCAGCCTTGAATAGCTTAACTCTCACCAATTTCACAGTGAAAAGCACAGAGGAAGACCGATGCCCAACATTTGAGGGTGGAGTTATCGGGCACAGGCAGCCTTGAATAGCTTAACTCTCACCAATTTCACAGTGAAAAGCACAGAGGAAGACCGATGCCCAACACTTGAGGGTGGAGTTATCAGGCACAGGCAGCCTTGAATAGCTTAACTCTCACCAATTTCACAGTAAAAAGCACAGAGGAAGACCGATGCCCAACACTTGAGGGTGGAGTTATCGGGCACAGGCAGCCTTGAATAGCTTAACTCTCACCAATTCCACAGTGAAAAGCACAGAGGAAGGCCGATGCCCAAAACTTGAGGGTGGAGTTATCAGGCACAGGCAGCCTTGGATAGCTTAACTCTCACCAATTTCACAGTGAAAAGCACAGAGGAAGACCGATGCCCAACACTTGAGGGTGGAGTTATCGGGCACAGGCAGCCTTGAATAGCTTAACTCTCACCAATTCCACAGTGAAAAGCACAGAGGAAGACCGATGCCCAACACTTGAGGGTGGAGTTATCAGGCACAGGCAGCCTTGAATAGCTTAACTCTCACCAATTTCACAGTGAAAAGCACAGAGGAAGACCGATGCCCAACACTTGAGGGTGGAGTTATCAGGCACAGGCAGCCTTGAATAGCTTAACTCTCACCAATTCCACAGTGAAAAGAACAGAGGAAGACCGATGCCCAACACTTGAGGGTGGAGTTTTCTACACATCGAAAGTAGCCTATTCCTGATGCAGTATACTGTATCTCAGTGGTAAAATTAGAGCTAGCTGCAAGGACCTTAGGATCTTAGTCAATGAGCAGGCTCTCATATTACTGTCACACAGAAAAGAAGTTAGACGGTGATTGAAAGTTATTCAAATCACTTGGGATGTTCCCACATGTATGAGAATCTATCTCGGCTTTTCCAGCACAAAAAGCTGTTATTAGTGTCAACTGACTGGTCAGTCTACCCACAGGTCACTAATGCTGATGCAGAGATCCATGGCAACCAGTCAACATATTAACAGTGTACTCTGGTCCCATGCTCGTACCACCCACCCCACCCTCACACATTTCGTAAGCACTTTCCTAAGTTACTGAATCATGTGTCATTGATGCGTTTCGCCATTGTAGCTGCGAATGTAAATGACCAAGGTTGATGACAATGCCAAGGTTACGGCAATTGACCGCATGATTCATTTTGCATTATGGCCAAAGACCACTTTATAACTCTTTTTTTATCAGAAGGATTTTGTGTTTGGCAGCATTATTTCATGATGACTGTTGTATATTGAAAATGCAGCAATGATTTAACTTCATTGTTTGAAATATCTAATGTTTTGGTGCTGTGATAAAATTTTCCATATAATATTCTCGGATTTGACACTGGTATTTTTACGTTGCATGCTATATTATATTTTGAACCAAAACTGAGCAGTATAGCATTCTGTGTTAAGAGTTTTGCACATTGAAACTCTGTTGTGCAAAATGAGCCAAAGCAATCGTAAAAAACTGTAATTCATTATTTTTTAAACCCATGTTTATTCATTTTATTAAGAGAAACATTTATTTAAGGCAACATAAATAGCTTGATTATACAAACACACACACACACACGCACACACACACAAAAGCTCTTCTAACAATCTTGTTTGAAGGTAAAACAACATTATACGTAGTTCCCCACCTGGGATTTGAACAGGTAGGCACTCAGGTGGTCATCAGCTCAGTTTCCTAACTACATATAATATGCTCTGCATTTTGAATGAAATAAGTAACAGATATACACAGAACAGCTGTGGATTTCACCACTGGGATTCCAATGGGTAGACAGACACTAACTCTATGGTGATGTCACATTCAGTAACACAATGATGTGCCGTACTTGATCAGACACCAATAACACTATGATGGTGTCATATTCACTCAGACACCAACAACACTATGATCGTGTCATATTCACTCAGACACCAATAACACTATAATGGTGTCATATTCACTCAGACACAAATAACCCTATGATCGTGTCATATTCACTCAGACACCAATCACACTATAATGCATCACATTCACTCAGACACCAATCGCACTATGATGCTGACACACATTAACTTGGGTCTGCCGCAGCTGGAGCCCTTGGCACATGAAGAGTTAGGCTTGCACTATGGATTATATGCCAGATATCACTGACACCTGCCTCAGGCTAATTTTCAGTAGGTGCGCTTCTGTCCTTAACAACAACAGTGTACATGCACAATGAAATGTCCAGTGTTATTAAACTCTAACAGAGTTCATATGAGTCCACTCTGGCCATAGTAAACTCATATAATCTCTATAAGATTTACTGTGTGTGATTGCTGTAGCATCAATGTTGCTGTGTGTGTGTGTGTGTGTGTGTGTGTGTGTGTGTGTGTGTGTGTGTGTGTGTGTGTGTGTGTGTGTGTGTGTGTGTGTGTGTGTGTGTGTGTGTGTGTGTGTGTGTGTGAATGACAGTTTTCGTGTGCACGTGAATACGTCCGCTGTAGGTTTCTGAGCATGGCGGAAGCTGGCAGGCAATACCGCATAATAAAATAAAATATATGATTAACTAACGTACCTGAACTATCTGATCTCTGACAAAATGCGTGTGACTGTGGACCCTTATGTGCAAATGAGTGTATGCGTCTGTGTGTCTTTTGTTTGTGTGTGCGTGTGTGTACGTGTGTGTGTGTTTGTGTGGGAATTGTGTGTGCATGTGTATGATTATGGGAACTGTGTGTGTGTGTGTGTGTGTGTGTGTGTGTATGTGTGCATTTGTGTGGGAATTGGGTGTGCATGTGTGTGACTATGGGAACTGTGTGTGTGTGTGTGTGTATGTGTGTGCATTTGTGTGGGAATTGGGTGTGCATGTGTGTGACTATGGGAACTGTGTGTGTGTGTGTGTGTGTGTGTCTCCATGGGAGTGTTCATGTTATCTGTACTGAGTGTGATCGCCCAGTGTGTTATAAATAACTCTGTCAGAGTGCAGGTCATCAGTGTGTCAGCACTGTAGCCGACACCATTTAGCCTTTCAGCCAGTTTCACATCCGCTTCCATTCAAACAGCCTACACAGAGCAGCTCATCTGTGAACAGTGTAGTAAGCTGGCTGACTTTGGTCATGTGATTCTGCACGTATGCTTCCGTGTGTTTATCTGTGCGTGTGAGGTGTGTGTTTCCACGTGTGTATGTGGCAGGTGTGAGGGACAGAGGGACAGTCCCCACATGTGCCGTAGCTCTGATCATAAATCCCACGGCCAGTCTCGGAAACTAGCTGTTTTTCTACCACTTTTATTGCACTACTCTTTATTTTCCTTGGTCATATATTTTCTTTCAGTGCACATACACTCTTCTCGCCATCTATTTCTCTCTCCATCCTCGTTTCGCTTCGTTCACCCTCTTCTTTAAGGAACACAATGAAAGCACTGCCTGGCAGAACTAAACAAATTTTATCAGAAAAAAAAAAAAAAAAGAAAAATCTCTGTATGGAAAAAAAAACTGCTTCAGGTAACTCAAATGCACAGCCTTTAGACAAAGCTAAAACACATGTCAGGGAGAGAAACACATGAGTATTTATGGTAGATATACATGTCTGCACCTGCACACCTACACAGACACAAAAAGCAGAAGTCTCTCTCCCCCAAAGCCAACTTTACTGGAATTCCCTTGTCTGCTGTCTAATCAGTGTCAATAGGACTCAGACGTTGACTGGTAGACACAACAACCGCTCTCTCTTGCTGCGTGAGGTCGCTGCAGTCACTCGGCCCGTGAGCCCGAGAGCAGTTAGCCTATCGGTCTCTGTGTTTAACCACAGGTACAGAGTCAGACTATACAGCGTATTACTGTGGCAGTCTCGGACCTTCCCAACTAGTGTGAGGTTAGCCAATCAGGAACAGGGTTTTTTTTATTTTTATTGAGGTCTCACGCATGCTGAGTGACTGCGAGGGCTGGAATGAGTAGGCTATAGAGCAGGGAAAACAGGAATATTTTTGAAATATGACTCCTCTCAGCGGCTCCTGCGACGTTCCTGCCTGTTACGGATTAGGCAAATCACCCAGGAAGCAAAGGACCAAAGGGCAACAAAATATTCACCCACCAATGTCCGTTGCAATGGCAATCAAATGACGCAGATGGCAAAACTCCAGACTTCTCAGTGGAACCCAAAGGGGTCTATTAGCATTATTAGCATTTAACTTTGTGACATAAAAAAAAAAGTCAAAACTAACCTTGCATCGCAACTTAAAGATGGCCAAGATTGCTACTGACTTATTGAAGCCATTGAATTCACAGGCTTGTAACAATAAGCTTGCAGGGCTGACCTTCAGGTGGAACACAAATGGGGTACAGGTTGAGTAAGTGCCTTTGAACAAGGTACCTGCAAAATACTTCAGTAATTGTTCAGCTTTTATACACGTGTAAGTAAATCCATGTTGTGTAAGTCACGCTAGCTAAGGGCAAAGGTATTCTGGCAGTATGAAACAACCTTCAGTATAGGAATTTGACTGAAGCAGATTTGTGCACTGATGTCACCGAAAACTAAATCAGACTATGCAAATGAATACTGAGCATATGGTGTTTCATTCAAATGTATGATACTGCATAAGATATCCATAGGCCTACACTGACGGTGTCATGTTTCAGTACCATCTGGGACATCATTTCAGCCCAGTTCTTAACTTATTTTGGACAGTGAAATAATGACTTAGAAATAGAGCTAATATCCACTACCATATAATGACATTTGCTCAGTTAATTTCAAATTGTTTGGCATTGTGATTGGTACACATATGAGTTATGTGGTAATGAGATACTCAGGCCCACGGATTCAGTATTTTACACTAAGTGCATCCTGAAAATAGTTGGTAAATTACAAACATCAACATAGTCAAGTTGATGAATATTGCACTTGAATATTGTACAGTTAACTACTGATTACAGTTACTTCCAATGGAACAAACCCGGGCAACAGCTGGTATTTTGAGTTTCCCTGATTAATAAGTTGGTTAATTAAACTAAACTCTCCCTCAGCTAACATAAACTCAGTAACTTCCAAACCAATGTAATTGTGTCTACTCTAATTCTAATAAATGCAGCAATGTTGTTGAATCCATAAAACATGCATGCGTGTTATTGTATTATAGTAGCCTAGCTATTCATAGTAGCCTACTCGAGCTGGACTAAAAAAGCTCTGAAAGAGGTATGCTTCCACCCAAACGTGCCGGCGCTTGCCTGTTCCCCCCAGAGCCAACCTCAGGCCAGAGAGTTTTCCCGAAGTGGGTACGTAAAATAAAGTTATTCCACTTACCAGCTGCCCCGCAGTCTGCGCAGGCGTGGTTACCTGGCTTCTGGAGGATTTCTTTCAAAGCCCGAGCTGCCCTCTCGTTCCCAACGCTCATTCTACCACTAGGTTAGTCCGTTATTGTGAAAAAGCACATCAAATGAAATCCTTCACGATCTTCTTTGGTTTCTGCCAGCTCCCGTCGGCCTCTCTGAAAGAGAAATTGTCTCTCGGCAGGTCCACACAGGTAGGCTAGACAAAATCTGAAAGAGGTATGCGAGCTCCGCTCTTCTCAATTACCACACTCTATTTTGTACCGAAGAGCCTGGGGTTTCGATGCTAAGGCTATTGGAAAAAACCTGCTTCCCTTCAGCCGCACACGTTGACGTTTAGGAAGACAGTCGCATAATAAAACTATAATGAGTAGCCACACATATACCGCCTCCTCGATCTTCCTTTCTAGAGGGTGTGTTTTTTGGAGATAAGCAGCACTCGGAAGTCAGAGGTTGGTGTTGTTCAAACTTGCTGTTCCGCATATTTCTGCACGGCGTAAGAGGGCACGGCCCAAAGGCTCATCCCTTTTACAGGAGAGCGGTTGCTTAAATTTTGTCAATTATTTAATTTAAAGTATAGAACAATTGTTTGGCTATTTCATGGCTTCATCGTAGTGTACTTAAAGTACACAAAACCGTGCATTCGCTTCTAGTTTTGACATGCCGACTTAAAAAAGTAATAGTGTCACAGTGCAATTATGTAAGGCTCCAGTTAAATGCATATAACATAGAATACTTTCTTTTTAAGATTACTTTTGTGAACACAGCCTATAAAATAAGAATGCACGCATATTTGGAAGTGTCAAGCAGTGTCGGTAGATTGAACAAATTTCTATGCGACGTCTTTCAACTATATATACTGTACTAACCTTTATATTTAACGCTAGGTGTCAGTAACACACCGATTAAGACACTGTTCAATTTGTCCCAACGTCACGCGGAAATTTACCAAGGTAAAAAAGGCGGGGCGGGTTCACACTTTGCTGGCTGATATGAAGGAATCGTTCAAATATACACGGACGTTCGTTTGGTATTGATTCAGGAGGACCTAAAAGGGAGAGCAAAAGCGAAACTGAAAAAGAGGAAAAATGTTGGCTGTGGTCTGCCTGCGCGTTGCCATCTGTTGCACGATAACCACTATTGCCTGCATATATTTAACATTGGGTTAACATCGAATGATGGGAACACACACACACTCTCTCTCTCTCTCTCTCTCTCTATATATATATATATATATATATATATATATATATATATATTTGTGTATACTTATCGCGTATACTTTCTATTAATACTGTGGTTCCAAATGAGCTGTCCTTGGTACTGCATTATGCCAACCTGAATGAGTGTTTCCATTAATTTTCCAGTGGCCGTACTAGATTTGCTCCCCCACAGCAAAACTACCCAGCAAACAGTGGACGTCCCAGGGACGTCCCCTTTTAGTCCCCTCAAAGTTATGATGTGACGTTCCCTAGGGATGTCCTAAAAACATTACTAGGACGTTATTAAAGTCCTAGGAAGGTCACTGTTTGGTTACAATGTGACATTTAATTAGAATTTTTCGGGGACGTTCAAGCAAAGTCCCTATCCGGTTATGATATGACGTTGTGCTCATAACATTCATGGGACATTCAGGGACGTTCCTGCAACATCTGTTACTGGTTACAATATAACATCATGTAATGGATGTCTGGGGAACGTTCTTTGCGACGTCCACATAGCGTTTAGAGAACCCTACAAAAAGACGTCAAGGCGACGTCCTGATGACATTTTGAGACGTTCAGGGGACGTCCCGGGGACCTAATTTTGTTAGCTGGGTACAGGCCTACTGTATATCATACGATGAGGTTGATAGCCTTACAGATAGTGCTTACGGTAATAAGAAACATAACCATCCACACACAATTGACATCTATTACAGTTTTTTCCCCAACTGCTAAGACACATTTCTAGAAATGATTTTCCCAAAACTATGAACACAAAAGCACCAAACCTCAAACTGCTCTGGCAAAACCTCAGACTTCTAAGACAAATCAAAACACTCACAACTTGTTAACATCTAAATTAAACTTTGTCTTCATATGGCAGATGGACACTACTGAATACCCATTACACACTGGTAAGATAAGTTAAAAACACTACTATAAAAAACCGTTATTGAATCAGTAACCACATGCTTTTTCATAACCTTTATACGTTGCAAAAACATGCTACTATAATCTACATAAATTATGTAAAGGTGCAAGTGGTACAGTAAAACAGTTCACAATTTCAAAATTCACATTTCGTTTGTATGTTCTGGCAGACAAGGGACATTGGGGAAAGTAAAAATAAAATGAAAGGACCAATAGTGCCATACTATTCAACAAAAATAAGGGATATAAAAATTATTTAATTGTAATGTAATTTACATTGCCTCAGCATCCTGTCTCTGACATTGACAATGACAATTGACATTGTCCCGAATTATGACATCGCAGGGCCGCTCTGGTGGCCCTGGCTCCCTGTTGAAATCCCGAAGACCATCAAGGAATGTGAACAGATGGCCTGTGTTATACGGACCCAAGGTGGCATGGCGGTGGAGGGCCCCATGATGGCTGATGGCTGCGCAAAGAGCGATGTTGCATCCACGCAGGCCAGGGACATTCACAATGGCACGTGTAGCCCTTTTTATTCATCCCAAAGTTATGACTGTTGATTGAACAATTTAGTGTGTTTGCTACTTGAGGACTGTGTGTTCATTGTGTTCAGTTGTTATGATTGGAGTTTTCTATATTGAATGGGAAAAAGAAAAAAAAAACATCTAAAAACTATATGGATTACAAACAGGGACTTTCTGCTTGCCATTTTCCCTGAGAAATTATGGGGAACGAGTGCCTCAATGCACACCAGCATTTATTGTTATTGTGGTCTACAGACGTCCGGTAGGGAAGATGGATAGATCTTATTTAATACTTGGCGGAGTGAGCGGAATTCTGTATGCCGACTACACGGGCTAATGTGTAGTTCATCGTGCTACAGACGGAGAGCTCATTTGTCAGTCCTCAACTGCACGGTTTGTGTGCGTGTGCGCGAGTCGCCGCTCCGTGAAACCAAGGCCCTTTGTCCAGAAACCATCGTCTCTGTCGTTTTTTTTTTTTCGGAAACAGGGTTATAATACAGCGAGCATCTGCTGTCAGAGGAAACCCCCCACTGGCCTCGCGACGTTTATTGCTGTCTAACAGCTATCGCGCAGCAACGGGATAGGCTCGCGAGCACAGTAGCGGAGTTATTGCGCGGTGAGTTATTGATGCATTGGGAAGGTCCCCGGGCCTCATCGAGGTGAATCACGTCCTCCTTGTTTGAAAAAAAAGAAAGGGATCGCAGAGGTTTAGGTTTAGTTTTGGTGTTAGATTAAGTCATCTGATGCAGCACTCCATCACTCTCCGTCTTTGTCCAATAGCTCTTACACAGCATGGAAGTGTGTTTTTGGTCATTGTCCTGTTAAAATCAAATGAGGGCCCAACTAAACTGCAATGGGATGGCTTGTCACTGCAGAATGCTGTGGTAGGCATGCTGGTTAAGTGTGCCCTCAATTCTAGATATCTTGTCCAACAGTGTCACCAGGAAAGCAACCCCCCCCCCCCCCCCCCATGCTTCACAGTGGGAAACAATGAAAACAATTTGTTGGGGGTGCATTTGAAAAACTTTTTTTTGTAAAATGTTTTGTCTTGGAAAGAAATTCATACATACATAGGCATCAACTTCACTATTTATATTTGTCTAAGAAAAATAAATTCAAGCATTTAAGCATAAGCCTTTAGATCAAATGTCTCTAAGATAATCAGAAAGATACATTCAAAACTGTGTCCAAACTTTTGACTTGTACTGTACTTTTGTGTACTTTTGCATTTAGTGCATATCGATGCTCATGTATTTCAGTGTATTTGCATGTGTGGTGTGTGCTTGTAGTTTGCATGTGAATACAAAAGAGAGGGAAGGATGCAGAGAAGCAAAGGCGAAGGTGTGTGGATAGAATAAAAACAAACATCATTGGCTCAAGCTGTTTTAAATGTGGTCTGTGGACGATTTGCAGACTTAAAGCACAACTGGACTTTGGTAGAACTTTTGGTTGTGTAGTTACCTGGCCATGATATGAGTCCAAATGGTGGCGAAATATGTTTGTTAGTTGCTCTGTGCTCCCCTGGGGTGATAATCCAGAATAGGGTATTTGTCGCTCTCCATTCACTTCTATAGGGCAGCTAAAACAGTCTCAAAATGACACTAGCACATATACAAACTAGAATGAAGTGGATTATGTCAATACAAACAATAACCAGTTTTCGTACGTATTTTTTTTGTGTAATTAAAATTATTTATAAAAGTACTATTTTCTTCAATGTTGTTAGCAAGCTACCAGAAAAGACTAGCAAAATGTTGTCAGGTCGGTTTGTTTACCATCGATATATACTACCAGCAAAGCTTGCTTCCGTGGAAATTTGGACCAAATTTCTGGTGCAAGGATTACCTACCAGATCAACGTTCCAAATAAAATATGAAAAAGCCAGGAAAGAAAAAAACGTACAAGGACTGGTTTTTGTTTGTATTTACAGAATCTGCTTTGTTCGCGTTCGTGTTCGTATACGTGCTAGAAGTGTCATATTGAGACCATTTTAGCTGCCCTATAGTGAATGGAGAGTGAGAAATACCCTATTCTGGATTATCACCCCATGGGAGCACAGAGCAACTAACAAAAATATTTTGCCACCATTTGGAGTCATATCATGGCCAGGCAACTACACAACCCAAAGTTCTACCAAAGTTCAGTTGTGCTTTAAGTGTTATTGAATGAAAGGGCCTTCACAGCTCAGTATAGCTGCAGCCTGATAGGGTTCAGTTGGCTGATGGCTGTAAAGCTGAACTGATGTCCAAGTGCAGCGCACATAGCAGCCTGTGTGGGTGTTTCTGGGCTATCCCATCCAACCACACATTTAACATGTGTGGAACAAATTCATACCAACCCTTTAACTCTGCTGCAGCCATGTACATTTACATGTGTGGTATTGTATTAAAAGTGCTGTTTTTGAGTGTGGTATTGTATTAAAAGTGTTGTTTTTGAGTGTGGTATTGTATTAAAAGTGCTGTTTTTGAGAGTGGTATTGTATTAAAAGTGCTGTTTTTGAGTGTGGTATTGTATTAAAAGTGCTGTTTTTCAGTGTGGTATTGTATTAAAAGTGCTGTTTTTGAGTGTGGTATTGTATTAAAAGTGCTGTTTTTGAGTGTGATATTGTATTAAAAGTGTTGTGTTTGAGTGGTATTGCATTAAAAGTGCTGTTTTTGAGTGGTATTGTATTAAAAGTGCTGTTTTTGAGTGGTATTGTATTAAAAGTGCTGTTTTTGAGTGTGGTATTTTATTAAAAGTGCTGTTTTTGAGTGGTATTGTATTAAAAGTGTTGTTTTTGAGTGTGGTATTGTATTAAAAGTGCTGTTTTTGAGAGTGGTATTGTATTAAAAGTGCTGTTTTTGAGTGTGGTATTGTATTAAAAGTGCTGTTTTTGAGTGGTATTGTATTAAAAGTGCTGTTTTTGAGAGTGGTATTGTATTAAAAGTGCTGTTTTTGAGTGTGGTATTGTATTAAAAGTGCTGTTTTTGAGTGTGATATTGTATTAAAAGTGCTGTTTTTGAGTGGTATTGTATTAAAAGTGCTGTTTTTGAGTGTGATATTGTATTAAAAGTGCTGTTTTTGAGTGGTATTGTATTAAAAGTGCTGTTTTTGAGTGGTATTGTATTAAAAGTGCTGTTTTTGAGTGTGGTATTGTATTAAAAGTGCTGTTTTTGAGTGGTATTGTATTAAAAGTGCTGTTTTTGAGTGGTATTGTATTAAAAGTGCTGTTTTTGAGTGTGGTATTGTATTAAAAGTGCTGTTTTTGAGTGTGGTATTGTATTAAAAGTGCTGTTTTTGAGTGGTATTGCATTAAAAGTGCTGTTTTTGAGTGGTATTGTATTAAAAGTGCTGTTTTTGAGTGTGGTATTGTATTAAAAGTGCTGTTTTTGAGTGGTATTGTATTAAAAGTGCTGTTTTTGAGTGGTATTGTATTAAAAGTGCTGTTTTTGAGTGTGGTATTGTATTAAAAGTGCTGTTTTTGAGTGTGGTATTGTATTAAAAGTGCTGTTTTTGAGTGGTATTGCATTAAAAGTGCTGTTTTTGAGTGGTATTGCATTAAAAGTGCTGTTTTTGAGTGGTATTGCATTAAAAGTGCTGTTTTTGAGTGGTATTGTATTAAAAGTGCTGTTTTTGAGTGGTATTGCATTAAAAGTGCTGTTTTTGAGTGGTATTGTATTAAAAGTGCTGTTTTTGAGTGTGGTATTGTATTAAAAGTGCTGTTTTTGAGTGGTATTGTATTAAAAGTGCTGTTTTTGAGTGTGGTTGTTACGACCCGAAACCCACCCGCGTTACCAATAACCGAGTGGTTACAAAGGGTCTAACCAAAAAATGTGTGCCTTGCACAAAGAAGCCTGTATTAAAAATTTTTTTTTTTTTAATTTAAAAAAAAGACAAGATGCAAAATGTTTTTATTTTAAATGAGAAGAATCTCGGCAGCAGCTCTAAAACCAGAGGAAGCTCATAAGCCAACTCACCTGATCTATTACTCTTTAAAAGGAAATCTAGCTCACCCGGAAAGCAAAAGGTGCACGTGAGCAAAACAAAAGTCTTCCACAGGCTTGCTATGCTTCTCTATCTGTTGCTTTCTATTAAAAGGCGACATTATAAAACTAAGGTGAGAGCTTCCTCCCAAAATGGCCAATGTAGGCTTCCTCCCAAACTGTAGGCCTTTTCACACCGTACAAAATAAGTGGCTACAAATCAAATTGACGCCACAACAACAATTTAAAATGTGCGCTTCAGCATGACAGCAAGGCGGGCAACATGCATGCAGCAAACCAAAGAAAAGGATGAATCACCCCCTCAACAAGAGAAATGCCACAAGTATATACAGTATGTTCCCCTGGTAATCAGGCACAGGTGTCTTCAATTGCCAATCACTATCCAGGTGAGCCGAACGAAACGAGTTGCAGACAATTAAAGGGCCACTCGCAAAGCAGCATAGGAACGTAACAGTGGTGTTGCATTAAAAGTGCTGTTTTTGAGTGTGATATTGCATTAAAAGTGTTGTTTTTGAGTGTGGTATTGTATTAAAAGTGTAGTTTTTCAGTGTGGTATTGTATTAAAAGTGTTCTTTTTCAGTGTGGTATTGTATTAAAAGTGTTGTTTTTGAGTGTGGTATTGTATTTAAAGTGTAGTTTTTCAGTGTGGTATTGTACTAAAAGTGTAGTTTTTCAGTGTGGTACTGCATTGAAAGTGTTGAGTCCATCATATCGGTCTCTTTCCTGAGTGCAGTTGTTTTGATGGAGTGTAATTATGATGTCATGATTGACTAAAGGCATAAAGCGTTGAATATGTAGTGCTGCTCCATGAAATCAGTCATGGAAAAATCACAATAATGACGTGTGTGTGTGTGTCAGACATTGTGTCTCCATTGTTTTCTGAGATGAAAAGTCCCTGTCTCACACACAAGTCAATGGCGCCATAGTGACAGCGATATACCAGAAGCAGCGAGGAAGAACAAGAGGGGGGAGGGTAACGCCATTCGCTGTATTTCTTTATGCATCATGGAGTTCGTTTTCTTCGTTACAGAACTTTATTCTGTGTAATAAGCAGTGTTAAAAAGCATGAGCGTTGAACTTCAATCTGCATTTCATTTCTACTGTGTATCCCAACAATGCCTGAGTGTGTTCCTGAAGATCAGCTTGTTTTAATTGATTTAACCCTTGTTATGTTTACTTATTAGCACCTGTGAAATTGTTAGCCTGGGTCAAATATACCGAGGACATTATTGGGAATTTAAAACAATACAGAAATAAAATTCATGCAGAAATACTAAAAAATATACTGTATTGTCTTTATCTCAATCCCAAACAATATTTTAAAAAAGATATGGTTAATGGTTGCCATTTACCTCTGCAATCACATTTAATAATGAAAGTGTCATTATTCATCTTTTGTGATAAAGATGTGATATAAAAATCCACTATAATGAAGGCATGAGCGGCATATGTTTACCTGTGTTAGGAGGGACATGCACATTCGTACGCACACATTTCTATCTTTCCTTTCTATCCTATTGTTCACTATTGCTGGCTGGTGAGATGGTGCAGTCTCCCATTTTGAAGTCATGAGAAGAGGCCATTTTGTGGGCAGTCAGGTGACTGGGGAGAAGGTATAAGAAGGCTTTTTTTTGTTTTCATTTTTGAGTGCCCCACCAATTATTATATTTTTTTTTTGGGCAGACTCAGTTTGGACCACATTGGGTGCTCTGGTTGCTACAGGCCTCAAATGCTGTTTGTTACCTAACATTGTTTGGGATGTTGACTGCCTTGAAGAGTTCCTGTTGGCCTGGTGTTGACTGGCCAAGTTTAGTTTGTTTTGTTTTGATGATTCCGACCAAAGAAAACCAACTGCTGAACCTCTGAAGACTCCTCCATAGAGGGAAGCTGGAACTGGTCGCTCATGGAGGAAGCACATGCTTGAGCTGGCCCTCAACCAGAGTGGTGAGAACTACACTGACCACTCTATCTCCAGCCAGCTTCTTTCTTCTCTGTTTTGTTTCCACCTACATTAGACACACAAACACTCTTTGTTATAGAAGAGCTTTGTTTGATATTAGGTTAGACAGCAGTGAAGTACCTCCTCTTAACTATTTGTGAAAAATTTTAATGAAATTTATTGTTTTGAACTGACATCTCAATTATTCTCTATCTTTTTTATTATATTCAAAGAAACCATATAGGCACAAAGACCTAAAACAAATACAGATGATGAACAACATAGAAACACTAAATAAGAATGAAATTTAAACTTTAGTCACTGGTTAGAGATGCATCTCTCAGATGTGTCATTCCTCTTTTACTAAAAGTTTAAAAGGGTCAATTTGAACCAAACGCAAAGGTTAATGTGTAATGTTTTAAACTAATATGTTTATAATGAAGGCCGCACTATGTGTAAATGTGACGCATGTTTATTCAAAAACCCGCTGATCCCTCTTTGTTGCTAGTAGGATTTGCCTTGTGTCTGGGCAGATGGAAATAGGTTCAATTTACCATACAATAACAACCTAAATTAATGTGGAGAACGGGCCATTCAGCCCAACAATGCTTGCCATTTTCCTACCACTAAATGGTACGTAGTGCTCACTGTTTACCCACAAACTAGTAGTATATAGCACCCTATCAAGCTTGGTCTTGAAAACACCCAGAGTTTCTACCTCTACTACATGACCAGTCAAGCTAGTCCAAGGAGCGACTACTCTCTGTGTGAAGAAATAACGGCTTCCTGATGTTTGTGCGGAATTTGTCTTTTGCTCATTTCCATCTATGCCTCCTCAATCTGACAGAACTCAACCTGAAGAATTAAATCCATAAAAGGGATTCACTTTGTTAATCCCTTTAATTAATTTAAAAGCCTCAATCAAATCACCCCAATTTGGATGACTTGATTGAATGATTGATTTATTGATTGAGAGGCAGACAGATGAAATCACACTAGAGTTCTTAAGTGTAGTTGAAAGTGTCTCTAAGGCCATCGGAGCGTTGATAGTGTAGTCACCTTGGTTACCTAAACTGTTACCTTGGTGAGAAAAATGGAGATTGTGCAAATGGAATGGGCTACACCTGCCCAGAGTTCTTACTTTAAAAAGCTGCTTTAAAGTGTGTGATAAATTAAATTGAAAATCAGCCCATGCATTTGATTCTTCAGGTGGAGATTTGGTGGCCCTGTTGTACCAGTTCTTTGCTGAACCACCTTTCTGCCTACAAATGAGAAGGGAATGACAGTATGTATGGAAAGGTAAGAAAGGAATAAATAAACAACTATAGCAGTTTTGGTTATTGATAGAAAGGAGAATCTACCTGCCCTTCACTTTCTTTCTCTCTCTCTCTCCCTCTCTCTCTCTCTCTCCCTCCCTCTATCATTATAGAGTTAACTGTGCTGTCTGACAGACAGCGAGGATGCTGGGAAAAATAGCGCCGCCACTAGGTACACCTTCTGTCAGTGTGAGACGGAAGGAAATGGAGAGGAGTGAGACCATGCGCAAGGAGCCAGTGATGCGTGCTCCTACCAGCCACTTTCATTAGCACAAACATGTATGTGGGCAGGCCCAACTGTCAGGATCAACATTACAGTTTATCTCTAATGTATTCAGTTGTAGTGTATAGCGCATTCCAAGTAATTCCAAGGGTTATGAATCGGGAGCCAGAACAGACTGGCTTCCTGAGCCCCTTCACGTTGATTCAGAGAAGGGCTTTGGTTAAAAAAAATAAAAAAACTGCTCTGCGGAAGGGTGTGATGGTGGATCTTTGTCCGTTAAATTGTGGAAGACCATGGGATTGCACTCAAATGGACTTTCCATCATATCACAGTCAGTGGTGTTGACAGTTTGAGCCAAACCAGGCTTTCATTTCCAGGTTGGCTTGACTGTTGATCCAAACCGTTGCTTCGCTCTTCTCTCTCTCTCTCTTTATATCTCTTACATTTGAATATATGGAAAAGAAAGAAAGAAATGCACACCAATGAAGAGGAGCACAGCAGCCAATGATGGAGCATTAGTTCTACCTTGCTCCAGATGCCCTCTGACAGTGGAGGTGCTGTTATAGATACTATGAGTGTGTGTCTAGGGCAGCTAGGCTTGTCCATGGGCATATAGATGTGGGTTGCATATCAGGTTGTGGTATCTCTGAGAATTGTAATTGTCAGTTCATTGATAGGATCAGTGCAGGGGCGCCCGCAGGATTTCTTCCCGGGGTACGCAACAGAGGAGGCCAAGCCATAGGCTACATGAAAACAAAGCCACTACTTAGGACTAACGTTACAACGTAATTTACCGATATATTTTGCACTCATAGGGTCGCATATTACAAGAAGTTCTAACGTAGGAGTAGGCCTAGCCTACGTTAAAGTCGGATCCTTCATCAGCAAAACCGGAGAGACTTACTTCACAATAGAATGGAAATGTTGCGCGGAAAAAGATGTTACGTGACTTACAGTAGCCTGATCTTTCATCAGGAAAACCGGAGAGACCTCACAATAGAATGGAAATGTTGCGCGCCACAAGCTGTTACGCGACTTACAGCACAGTTAATGTTAACACAATGAAAACACTTCTGACAAGTCAATGTAACTATCGAACATGCTCAACAAAATGTATTCACTGCTTAAATTTATAATAAAATATTATCACTGAATGCTCGCCAATTGTGTGTGTGTGTGTGTGTGTGAGAGAGAGAGAAAACACGCCACTGCAAATAAAAGAACATGTTGCCTCAATCACTGCATAAAAATAAATAGCATCTTACCCTTAAGCCGTATTCGGACGGGATAAGTTTTACAGGGGGAGGTGGGGTAATGTAATAATTACTGGAAGAGCTCCGCTATTTTAGTTCCCATGTCTGTAACTTTTACGTACTGCGTGCTCCCGCACCAGTAAAGATTCCGGAGTCTTTTACCTACTGTTAAATGTCCTGTAAAAATTACCCCAGGTTAAAGCTATCCCATGCGAATTGACATGTCCGGTAAAATTATGTTCTTTCCTGTGAGAAATTAGTTTTCCCCAGTCTTTTCTACTGGTTTTTCACGTAAGCACTCGAGGACGCCTTTGGTTGTGCTCTCTTCGGTCCAACTATTGACCGAACTCTAAATGAATGTAACGTTACATTAAATAAGAAGACAGAGAGCAAAAAAAAAAAAAAAAAAAAAAAACAGGCTAAAAAGTAGGCTACAGTGGGGCAACGCTTGTGGCCGCTTTAGGTAAGCTAATGTAGCCTAGCTAGCCTTACATACATGTTATGGCCTAAAACTGTTTCTTTTCAAGCTAACGTTAATAAAGAGGTGTACCGGTGTACTTTATCCCGTCCGAATAGGCCATTAACATTACAGACGTCCTGTGGTAATAATTACTTTACAGACATTGTCCTGAAAACGTATCCCGTCCGAATAGGGTTTTAGAATGTGAGATTGACCCTCCTTGTCCCGGTTGCGTCAAATTCCCTAAGCACCCGCTCTGTGTCGATTTCAAAGTCATTGTGAATGTTCATAATCGCCAATCGCGTCTGTCATGCTGTTCCATAGGTAGGTTTTCAGAATTCAGACATCTCAAACAGCTGAATGAGCGCTCGACCGAAGCAGTAGACACGGGCATAGTAAGAAGGACTTTCAGTATGCTATGAAGTATTCGTTTAAGTTAGTTATCTTGACTGACAAGTAAAAACGCAACTCTAAACTTTTCCCGGTCTAAAGAAAAAGGTGATCCTCCAATCACTTTCAACTGTGTTAACAGCGGGATGGTGATCCTCCAATCACTTTCAACTGTGTCTTCCAATCACTTTCAAATGTTTGAAATATGCAAAACTTGGAAAATACAATATCCAGGCAATACAACGAAGACAATAAGCAAATATCATTCCTCAACATCGTAGAAACAGAGACGCAGAGACTTTGACAATTCACGTCAGTTTTAATGGAAATACTAATTTTGCTGTTGTTGCTAAGGTAGGCAGACTGTGTACTCTGCGTACAGCTGGGGGCGCCACTGGATCAGTGGATGTCAAAGGTTACCTCCCGGGAGAGAGAGGGGATGGCTGAGAGATTTGGATACTGTAACGACCAGGTGTCAGTCTCTTGGCGGGTTTTTATTGCGTCTGTCCCTTTCTCTCTCTCACACACACACACCGCACGCGCATGCAGAGACATACGCAGTCGCGCACAAACACTCATCTCATACACACACACACACACACACACACACACACATGCCTCATATGCACATGCATTTTTTGTTTTGACCGACCGGCAAAAGAATTGGTGGAACTGAATGAGTCACCCACTTGTATAAAGCTAATCTCTAAATATCAAAACGGCATGACTCCAGATGTCTGCACAAAAGCGGTTGACCGCATCGATGTGTGCGGCAGAATCACACTGCTCCTTTGGGAGTTTGTTTTCCGGCTGCTTAAAGCCCGGTCCGCTACCTGCACTGTGACGTCTCGTCCAGTCAGAAGGGGCGAATGAGCCTGTGCTGTATAATGTGATAAAAGAACACGTTATGTTCTACCCATCAATGAGCGGTGATGCATTCTTTCGCAAGCCGCAGTTTCTCGGGCCGCAGTCCGCACAGTGCGCTCTGCGGCAATCGCATGAAAGACTCGCAGAACTTGCATATCTGACCTGCAAGAAAATGGACATAGGTTTGCTCCATAGCATTCTGGCGTTTTGATTTTCAGGTTCATGGGAATGTGAGCCTGTGTCAGTACTCGTCAGTAAAATGAAGACCCCCTTCTGTGTGAAGAGGTGCACCTTTGTGACGAGAACACGTGCACGGCCATGTGTGTGCAGGGGATTGTGTCCAGTGCGTCTCATTTTTGTTCATTTTGCGACGCTTCTTTAAGCTCGGCGGTATTCACTCGCGCGTCTTTACTCTGCGCCTCGTCGTTACGCTTTTGACGGGCACTTTATGTAACTTTCCGGGACGGCCTTGTAAGGCCGTCCGGATAAGTGCATCTGCCGAATAAATAAATAATGTCACTGTGCCTGCCTGCGGGAGGCCGGGCCCCGGGCCCCGAGCTTAGAGCCGCTTCCTTTCACCGCTCACTCCTACGTGGCTCAGGGTTCGGCCCTGGGCCCTCTCGACGCAGCGGTCAAGGTCAGCTCTGGCTGCGCTCGTAGAGTTCCTGCCTAATGGGGCAGGTCAGGCCACAGCTGTTGACATTAGAAAGGGCTGTAATCACGGAGCGTTAATGCGGGCGCGGCCGGCGTGAGCGATGGAGCCCTTTTCATTTCGCCGATATTGTTTTTAGCTAATGGCCGTCATTGGCTGGTATCCTGGAATGGCCTTAGAGACACATCAGGCTCAAGCCACAGCATGGAGCTGGACGCTCCCGTTTACACATTATTTGCGACAGCCTGATTAATATTTGAAGGACAAAGGACAAGCTATAAAGATGATTATCTGTATTTATTTATTTTTTGTGATGTTCCGTGATGTTTGAGTGATTTGTACAGATACAGAGACGGAGAGAGCAAGCGTGTTTGTGTGTCCGTTTAGAAAAGGGCCTAAAAGGACCCCCTTAGCCTGGTTGTTAGAGTTTGTCTGATCGGTATAAAAAGAGTTAGTCTTTAATGACAGACAAGGCCGGAGTCTGACCAAACTCAGGGGACAACTTGGAAGGACTAGTTTCAGAGAGTCTTTCGTTTTCAAGGTGGAGATGGCAAAGGACTGTGGGAAGACTGTACAGCCCCTGAAGAACAGCAGCATTCCATAGAGGTATGCTGCTGAAAAAATCCACTGAAATGGCAAACTTCAACGTCACGTTGTGCGTGATATTCAAGATCTGACCTATAGAAGGCAAGCCATAGTATGCAATGCCCTTTGGATTTTTACAAATGTATAAATAAAACAGATGAGCGATTTTTTTTTTTTTTCATGGAACTCACCAGAAGCGGCACTGCTGGGAAGTCTGTACGACCGAATAGATGCTGGCGACAGTGCTGAAGAAGGCAGAGGGACTCATAGCTGAGCTGTCACAGAACATCCAAGGTTAAGCACAGTGCCCTGAATATGTTCCTCTGAATACAGCCGATTCAAAGAGGAAGGGACATAATGCAACCTGACCCGCCTATAAGAGGTTCAGATTGGGCCGTGCCCTTGGAAACTGACTCTTGAAAAGCTGATCAGCGGAGGGTGTCCGAGAGCGGGATGAAAAGGATAACTGGAGAGAGACGTGGAGGATCAGTGGAGTGGCGTAAGAGTCAGCGGAGGACTGATTGCGTCCGTCATTATTAAATGCCTCTAGGGGTTAAGGCAGCCCGTCTGTAACTGTGTCAACATTGGCTGACCACACCTGCTCTGTTTCACAGATTGATAGCACACATTGACATGATTGATTTATGTGGTAATGGAACAACAAACTAATTTCTAGATTTATTTAGTCGGTCTTAAGGTCCCAATATAAGCCGTCGTGAGATAAGATGCCCTAAGATGCTCTTCTCTTGCTGATTTAAGGTCTGCAGTTAAATGTTTGGTGCCCATTCTGAGGAACCCGTAGCCATTTTAATACTTAAGGGATTCACAGCTTCTATTTTGAAGCATTGGGGCGTCGTATTACACCTCCATGTTGTTTTTTAGACAACATGATATTCGATTGCAATGTTTTAGGTGAGCGCTTTTACGTATGCGGTAGCGTTCTTATTTATGCATGGGCAGTGTGAGTTAAAAGTTCTGAATGTATTTCAGCCAAATTAAAATTAAATTATTTATGCCTTAGGTATATTCCAGGGCAAGTAAATCACTCTGTGCTCGACAGGGGAGGGGAGAAGTGAAATATTTATCCAACCACCATGTGCTGCTTACCTCATCAACACACAGAAAACAATTGTAAACTTTGGCGAAATGGTGAGTAAATGGTGGCTGTTCCATGAGCTCCCGTGCTTCCTGCTTCAACGCAGTGGAGGAGAGATGTGAAGTGGAACAACACCAGGCCCTCGGTATTAAAGCAAAACTTATATCGCGACCTCATCGTTGAGACAAGCTGCCCGGCGCACAGCGGAGGCCGACACAGTAGTTCAAGGTGGTGTGTTTTTCTATTTGATTTCCATGGGCCGGCGGTAAAGGTTAGTTGTTGTTTTTGTTTTTTTACTGAGCGTTTGCTTCGGGCCCGGAAAGTCCCAGGCGGTAAAAGAAGGCCCCATGGCGTGTCTTCATTTCCAAGCTTCTTGTCGGCCTCCTGCTCCCAGGGCTGATCACCCCTGCTGGTCCATGTCTGATAAACTAAGAGCGCTCATGGACATGCCTGAATTCTGTGATTATTAGCTAGCTATGAATTTCCAAATGCATTTCTCAGTAGGCGCATCCCAAACCCGTGCGGCTTGTTAACTACACTGTTATGAACAAAGTTAACATGCATATCTCTCTCTCTCTCTCCCTCTCTCAATTATTGTCTGTCTGATGAATGCCCAGAATCTAACTGCCCATCGGGAATAAATAAGGTTAATTAAATAAATGTTATTTCATATGCAGTGGAGTGAGAAGGGTAATTAAATAATCATAAAATAGAAAATAGCAGTCAATGCATTTTTTTTTATCATGACAGAATTCCCGTCGTGCTATGCACGTCCGTTTGTGCTATACATAGTGCACAAAGGGAAATTACATACCCGTAATGCTATTTATCCCATATTCCTGAAGTCTGACAATAAAAGAAGCTTGTGTTGTATCAGATTGCATGATAGAATATAGCTGCAAATACCCTATAGTTTAATACTAATAATTTGCTATATGACATTTATGCTATCTGCTCATAACGCAAACATCGTGCGTGTCTCTAGATTCCTGTCCATGTTGATGAATAGCCCGTGAGTGACATTGTTTTTTTCGCAGGTATAAGTGAATAGAAATATTAAGCCAAACTGCTTAAATATTGGAGTATGTATGAACTAAAAATAATCACTGAATCCGATATGGATATTAGCTATCCGTCTCTGACGCAATTAAAACATAGAACTAGATTAAGATTCCATTCTTTATGTTAACATTCTAGTTGGAGGGGACGGAGGCTCTGCATTAGAGGACGCTATCAATATAACGGACGGATATAATTAAAGTTCGGCTTCGTGGAGGAAATTTTAGCATTGCAGGCTTGACAGGAAGGGAGGGGATTTATTCGTCTTGGATAGACCAGCAGTAAGAGATGGTGTAGGACTGAAGAAGTCACGCGCTTCTGTCAGACTGTTAATAATTCGGAGGCGTTTGTGAATCACGTAGTAAAGAAGAATTCTCTTCAGGCAAATTCGGTTTTGATGCCACTCCGGAGACATGTTATGGCTCGCATTTGGAATCGGCTTTTTAAATTACAATTTTTTCAGTACTCTTGATTATTCTGTGCGTCCTTCAAAACTGTTTAGTGGTCGGTCATTGCAACCGAGTAGCCTAGATTGATGTCCTCGCCAGATGTTGCACATCTTTTTGGATGTTTAAACGCATCATATAAGCTCGACACTTGTGATAAAAAGTGTTCACATTCTAAAACCTCATTCGGGAGCACGGACCTTTCGTGACCAGACGAACAGTCCAACAAGGGAATTTCCAAAATGACTGCACTCTGCCCACGCGCGAAGCAGTTACAGATGGCGAAGTGAATGAAGTGTCAATAAAACTATGGTTAACGGTGTGACTGAAATAGCTCAGAACCCAACGAATGTCCTCTGCTAAAACACCCACTAGAATTGCGATTTATTTAAACTGGCCGGAAATAGACTGGCCGAGATTTAACGCCTTTCCTCGGTTTCAGATAAAAACGGATTTACCACTGAGAAGAAACTGAAACTAAGCCAAGCAAAACACGAAACACAGTGTTCTGTAAAATATGATGCATAACTAATTCACCGATATAGCCACTTATGCGCATGGCTTCCAAAAACAGCCAAATACCGATCTAATCTGTAGGCTACACCATATTTATGTACACAGTAGCCTGCCAGCATTGTTCCACAGTTGTGGGATTTGTGGAGGTTCATTCTGTAGTAACTGTTGTGGTTAGAGGTCTGTGAATCAACAAACTATAGACTTCCTAGCTGGATATTCGTCCTGTGGCAGTGGCCTGCTTTGAGCACCTCAAATGTGTACATATAGGTTACACTCATCTTCAGCGTGCAATTTCTGTTGGTTATTGATGAAGGAAGCATATTAGTTTACGCCAATCTGTGTTGTACATATTATTACAAGTTGCGTCTAAGCCTTTGTAGTCCTTTCCTCGCATCTTTGTATGTTTAGGACATTTTCTTTTACGTAGAAATTTCACTTTTATTAACTCACTGCTTACCTCCCGTCGCCACCAACGCGATTTGATTGGGGGCGCACTCGTGTATGTTTGTGACTGTGAACTCCTGTTCCATGTCGCCCGCCACTGTAATGCCGTTAAAAATCGCAGATGTGCTATGATGCCTATGGCGAGTGACAACAGCGCAAATTACATTTACATCTGATGATCTTCACCAGAGACCTTCCGCGTAGCTTTGACATCGTTGTTGCAGCGGGAGAGAGCGAGACCGACAGTGAAAAAAGCGAGTCGGAAATCTTCCTGATTGTTAAAGGAGTATTTACATGCATTTTCAATATTGTGTAATTGAGTAGGCTATTCGGTTTCAAACCTCCGCGATCATATGAAAGACAAGCGAATGAGTGGGAGACGTGAACATTCCAACAGGCATTGGTAGCCTACATGTTTGTGCTTGCATAATTGCTTTATATAGGCTAGATTTAGAAGTGATGTGACTACAACCCGCCTCCAGAAACACCGAAAGGACTGAAGAAAACAAGGCAAGAAAAAAAAAAAAGAACAGAAAACTCTTTTGTATTATCTTTTGAAGGATTACGGCATTCCTCTGATAGATCTACGCGACGAAGTGTAAACGTTATCTGAATCTGTTTTTGCCTCTGGATTACTGAATAAACTAACTAAACATTAGCACGCGACAACATTTGTTAATCTACAGTACCGTTACTGAAGAAAAATAGTAGCTAATTTCTACAAGCTTCTGAGCCAATTATAATGAGATTAGTTGATAATATGGTTCAGAACAAAAGGGATATCGTGGAAGAAAGATAAACCTCTAGCGCAATTGGAAAGTATATATTCGCCCTATGGAAAATAATAATTGATGCGTCTCCGATTTGCACAGAAATTAAACTACATAATGATTTCCCCCCCTAAGGAGACTAGTAGCATATACTTGCGTGCTTTTTTGTACACTTATCAATTACCTTTGAAATAGTTAATATGAAGACTATGCATCCAAATGGCAGAGAATAGCAAAGATCAATAGACTATACACGTACCATGGGGTTTAGTACCACACATCTTCTTTTTGGGGAGGCTGAATTTGTTTGTGACAACTTGTAGCCTATATATCAGTTAAATACACGTTACTTAACACCTTATTTCCAGATGCAGGACTTAAATCGATAGTAAATAACGTTAAAATGCGGATTTCAAAGCCGCCGGAGACTCTTTCAGACACGCGCAACCAAGGAGTTGCCAAGGCTACGGAGCTCCACGGCCCGGCGGAGCCGATTTTTAACGCGAATAATATTTTAAGTTGAAAACGCATCAGTTTATACGTATGACGCAACACAATGCTCTTAACTTCTCTTTAAAATTTGCCTCTCATGGATGCCTTTTCCTTGGATTTCTTGACTTGTTCTTGAGTGGATATAGACATTTTCCTTATCTTTTCAAGAAAACCGCATCCTGAAACTCGGCTCTTCCATCTGTGTTTTGCGTCGCACCATTCTTGGATGTCAGACAAGGTAAGCTTTTGTTTGATAATTCTTAAAAGTTGGGTTGGGGCTTATATATTTATCTAACAGTGTATACACACACTTACAAATATCGTATTTCTTGTGCGCGTCGCTTTATGCTAAGTATTTATTTCACTTTAATTGTAAATCTTCAGTAAAAAAAAGTAGCCCAGCCATGTTGCAGTACATGGGATTTTCTCAAATCGGGATGTCTATCACCGGCTTTTAGCCAAACGATATTTCAAAATTACTTCACGGGTCACTTGTTTGTTGATGATGATGATGATGATGATGATGATTGTGACGACGGGACGATAATATTAATAATAATGTACTATCCCACTCTGAATATTCCATCCTTTTTTAAAGCGTTTGCTAGAAGTTAACACGAGGGATGATCAAGCAATACGCGTATTCTCTCTGTGCCCCCCACACAATTCTCATTCCTTCAAAGGAATTTCCGAACACTTCGTACCGCTGACGTCTAAGGCATAGTGTACTGTAATTACAGCTTGTACATTGAGACTTTTGTTTTATGTGAAAATTCAACAGTTGGAAGTAGATGTATGCCTACACTTTAAAAAAGAACTACGAGCGAATGGAATTCATGATACCTAGCACCACCTAAGTTTCTGTTTCCTACTAATTTGCATTCTAACAATTGTCTTCACAGTTCTTCTTGCCGTGCGTCATTATGCGCACGGATGTGCAGGCATGCCATTCTTTTGAACGCTATACGCCCTTTCGGTTTTCGTGTCAGTTTTTTATACAAGCGCAAACGTTTATTTATTTTTACATAAACATGTACAAACGCGTTGGTTATGTTTGTTTGCACAACCATCATTTCCAAAATATATGCCAGACATTTGTTAAAATATAAGTTTGTATATGTAAAGACGAAAACGTGGAAACATGATTTAGGTCATGATTTCAGTTTTTGGCACCTTGCAGCCTCCATTTTCTCTGCATTCAGCTAAATTGAACAATACAATAATAATATTGATTTTGTAGTCGCACTTCTGCCATTTTGAAGGGGAGCGAAAAGAGTCATAACTTCCACACACGAATAGCCTACACTTTATATCTCGAAAATATGGACGTATGCTTCTTGGGTTAATTCATTAAATATCCAATTGAATTATTAAATAGATCCAACCCCAGTTCTGTACATACTGTGGAAAGAACATCACATTTGAATGTCAACAAGTTGGCTAATACAATTTTATAACAACTGTGTGCGTAGGGCATTAGTTGCCTACAAGTGCATCTTGTGTCAGTTAATGAATGGGTTGTGAAGATCTCGTTCATGCTTTCCATTGTTTGTAAAACAATGTGATTCTGAGAAAGGAGCGCAATTAAGCATCAAATCGATACACTCGTATTCGTATATCCTACATTACTAGAATTATTCACCTCTCGATCCAGAATGCAGTCACCGTGTTCTATACCAGACAGTGGTATTACTTGGTATCATTAAAGCAATGAGACCCTTACATTTGGTGATTTTGACGGTGAAATGCCAAGGGGAAATGCATATGCATGCATCTTACTCAGTGTTGCCAGATGACTGAATTAATCCCCTCCTCCCTGCCCCCACCCCCCCCAAAAAATCTGAAAATCCTCCATCTTCAATTGACTCCCATACAATTTTCGCAGAATTACCCCCCCCCCCCCCCATACCTCCTTTTAAAATCTCCCATCTGTCATTGAGTCCGATACATTTTTTCTTTAAAACTTCCCCTATGAATTTTTAAAAGGGGGAAAAAATCTTACTGGTTTGCCGTATTGCTGTGCATGCCGCTGCATATCAGATCAGTATAAAACGGGACATTTACTGAAGGTCACATTATGAGAGAGGTCATAGATGGCACTTGAGAGGAGATACTGTTGTGTTCAGATGGACCCATGAAGCTCAGATTGTGTACAGAAAGTATGGTTTGTCAGCTACGGGTGGCAAGGTTTTGATAATTACCAATAAAGTACCTGATCCATATTTCTTCAGTCATACTGCAATCGGTATGCAGTCATGGTGATTTTTAAACGGTTCCTTACAAGGACAGCATTCTAGCCTAATGATGAGGGAGCTGGGCTGGCGACTCTAAGGTATCAGGTCTGATACCTTCCCAGGTATACCACTGCTTTTGTACCATTCTGTACTAATCAGTTGCTTCACTACAGATATCCAGCTGTGCGTGAATAGATGTAAGTTGCTCTGTATACGAGTGTCTGCAAAATTCCTAAAGTTCTAACATCTGCTGTTTTGTACCCTGTCTTTGGAATTACATTTGACACCATGTCATCAACACCGATAAAACTGCCTCATTTGAATCGGGTCTTAATGCTTATCTTTTTTTGTGCACCTCTTCCTCTTAGTTTGCTCCTTTTTAAAGTTTATTCCTGTTGAAAAGTGCCACGGGATGCTGTCATATTAGTACGATTTATTTATAAGCTGTAGTATATTGCCTAGGACCAAATTTGAAGCTGTCACTATATTGGCACTAAGAAATGAGGGCATAATAAGTACTTTATTGACCCCGTGGGGTAATTTGTCTTCTGCATTTGACCCGTCCTAACTACTTGGGAGCATTACATTACATTACATTATAGGCATTTAGCAGACGCTCTTATCCAGAGCGACTTACACAACTTCTTATTACATTTATCCATTTATACAGCTGGATATATACTGAAGCGATTCAGGTTAAGTACCTTGCTCAAGGGTCCAACGGCAGTGTCCTACCTGGGAATCGAACCTGCAACCTTTCGGTTACAAGTCCAGTTCCTTAACCATTATACTACACTGCCGCCTGTGGGCAGCCACTGTGAAGCCCGGGGACCAACTCCAGTTCAATGCCTTGGTCAAGGTCAATCTAACCTGACATGCTTGTCTTTGGTGTGGGAGGAAACCGGAGTACCCGGAGGAAACCCACGTGGACACGGGGAGAACATGCAAACTCCACACAGAAAGGTCCTCGACTGGGATTCGAACTCGGTACCTTCTTGCTGTGAGGCAACAGTGCTAACCACTGCACCACCATGCCTTATGGAAATGTAACACACTGCAGTATATTTTAAATATATTGTAATGATAATTTTGATATTTTTTACAATATACTGCAGTATATTCTTTCCATAAGGGAGTGCCACCTGATGATCATGAAAGGGAGAAAGGAACACACCACACTGATTTATCAAAACAAGCAAGAGCAACTGGAGGTAGACTGAAATACATAGCTGCAGTGGTGGTTGGTGAGCTGGCAATTGTTGGGGGCGGAAAACCTGAAAAAAACATACACCACTCTGTTAACTGCTGTGTACTCTTTCAGCACAAACCACAATACAGACTATTTAACAAATCCTGCACTTCATAAATTACAAAATATGTGCATTGCACATCTTTCCCATGAATATTCCCAGAGTGTGAGTGTGGAGCACTAAGAGCTGCCTACATGTATCTACAATTTGAAATAATGTCAATAAAATGTGCAAAATTCTGCAATGTAAATAAAAATACTTTTATTACTTGCCTAATAAAGGACAACTGGCCATATCTGATGGTATTGAGTATTTTGTGAATTAATATCTACATTAATAATCAAGGAAATGGGTCAAGGCCAATAATCAGTTTATGGGGAAGTTTTCTGCTCACTTGCTACCACCCACTGCACAGAAGTACTATGGAAACTGCGGGCTGGGAGTGTAGGTTTTGCACACAGTTTGTGTTGTGGTTTCCTTCCAGTCAGCACACAGTTTAGGCCTTGGAAACAAGGTGTAGCGTACTCTTTAGCCAATCAATGACTTGCATTACCAGTGAAGTGCTGGTGCATATGAAAAACCAGCCGACATTGCTGCCCCCCAAGACCGGAGGCTGACACTCCAGCGGCATAGGGTAAAAAGAGATTTAGTCAGCAATTTAGTCACAGCCAACATGAGAAGTTTATAACATTGTGGAGATGGTGGTGGTGGACAGCAATGGCTCTCAAAAGCAGGGGCTTTAAAAAGTGTTATTGGAACAAGCCGAGATTAAATTAAAGGTACATATACAACCAACACTTCCTCTCACAGTGTGTTGGCAATGCCAAAGTCCTGCTGATCCTGAAAGACTTGGTGGTCTGTCAAGAATTTTACCTTTGCTTTGCCGGAATTTCATGAAACATGTCATGATACTGCGGCTGGTGCTGTGATGTAGCCAAACTGATTAGCTTACATCATCCTGATCCTTGATCCTGAAGTGAAGCACTCTGTCTTCCGCTAGATACATCGCGACAAAATAACGTGGAGAATGACAACTAAAGCTGGTCTGCTGACCACAGTTACCATCCAGCTTTGAAAGGGCCAATCCAGACAGCACGATTATGTACACGATAAAGGCAGTATATATAACAGCTGGTAGATAATCGTACAGTAACGTGTGAAAGAAATGACATGGGCGGATAGGTACAAGTGTATATCCACAGCACTAAGCCAGGGAATTACACTGCACTGTTAGGACATGTAAGAACATTTATAGGATTTGTTCTGATGGGTTTTTATCGTACCAGCTGCTGCGTGCTTTAAATATCAAAGGCGCTTGCTTCCTGTTTTATTCAATGGTAGCTTGGCACGCATCTATACAATTTTCAGTGTCTTCAAACGGCTCCTTCTCTGCAGTGTTCGAAGTCTTGTACCGAGGGATCTATATGAGGCTCCACACCACAGTCTGCCTCAAACTTTTATATCTTTATTTGTTGTGATAAAGCAACAATGTGTTTCAGGCTAATGACCTTGAGGCGGCATCTAAACAAAGCAGAACAAAGCCACTCACAGACACACAGAACATTGCCACCTGTCCCATAGAATACGCAGGCTCCTGGCAAAATGCTTTGATAAAGTTTTCCATTTCCGAATTAGATTGAGGCAAAACATTGTGGCAACATTATTGATAACATTTGTGACAAGCTGTTCTAGCTGGCATATTTTTTTTAATGAATTTTTTTGCTGCAGGTTAAATGTTAAATGTAAGATTATTATTATTATTATTATTATTATTATTATTATTTTAAATTGGGGTGAAAAATAATGTCCACAACTGGAATGGCGGTTTACCACGCATGCCTATCAATCGGATTCTTACCCAATCAAATCTACCTCCTCCCTTCCGAAATTGCAAGTTACATGGCAAAATGTGTCATATAGGTGGATAAATCTGTTGTTATTTATAAATAAATAGCTCAGGCACTCTGCCCAGTGGTCTTGGACTAATGGATCACGTCTGACGTCTTCTACAGCAAAGTGATCTAACAACTGCACTGCCCCCTACAGGACAAATAAAAACAATTCTGAATATTTGCAATATTTCCATAATCTATGAAGAAATAATAAAAGCTTAACCACTTGTACCATATTGTTCATAATGTTCACAACTCTTATTTCCTTCAGCTTGGAAATGATACCAGATTCATGCGAATGTTACGGCAAGCAAACCACTAGGATCCCCATTCCAATTCTACGAAAGGCAACACTGTATTTTCTACCGCTGACAGTACGCTTAGCTTCACGAATGCAGTGCACTGTTCGACTGTCAAGATGCCACTCTATCACTTCCTATTTTACAGAGACGGTTGGCAGCAATTCTGTTTTGCTTGGTATTTGTTCGCGGGTGTCTGTTAAGCCCCCCCCCCCCCCCATCTGTGCACTAGACTTGTTTGGAAAATGTAAAGGAAGGCATATGCTGCATGCATTTTACTCGCACACATACATTGGCATAATGTAATGGCATAATTAGTCTACATGGAAAACATTAAAAGACTGTTTGAATCTGTTAGGCTCTTTATACTTTGTGGATTAATTGTACAGAAACTCTTCCAGATTTTCAACCGCATACATCAGACTTAGTTATTGTACTGTATCTGCAACTGTACCATAACTGTACTTTGATTTATTTGGATAATTTTGTTGATAAAATTCTTTTTATATATATATAATATATTTTTAGATGTATTCATTTTTATTATCAATTTAAAGTATACTTTTGTGTCATTTATGCATACTGGTAGGATATCCATGGTATAAAAGCTAAAAGCCTAGCCAAACCACTGTTGCCAGGCAATCTGTTGCCAAGCCAACCAAGTTTTTAACAGTAAAAATCTGCCATGTTATATCCTGAATTAATAAATCTTGGAACTGTAACTAGCTAAATATACTTAAAGAGCCTTAAGAATCCACTTAAAGAATCACTTTCTCATACACATACAGTATATGAGAGTCTATATTTACATTTTGTACCTTAACAAACATTTTGATGTACAGTATATTATTTCTAAACATGAAACCGGGATGTCTGAAATGACAGGTCCTTTCTGAAATTGATATTAACTTCCAGTTAATTTTAGTTTGGCAGCCCACAAATTGGACACACCACTTGATTAAAATGTAAATTGTTAAGTTGCTTACATAAGAGCAATACAAAATCGTATTGTATGAGGCCAGTATAAGATATTTTAGCTTTCAAGTTAAAATAACTAATTTAGAATCTAAACTATACTAACTACCATAGTATTTAAAATTGCTGTAATAGTCCAATATTACAAGGCAAAGGTCGTAGGTAATAGATTTGTTGGAATTTGTGTAAGTTAGTTCATGCCACGGATGTACTAGTTTGCAGCTAGCATAGACAATAGACACGGTAACATTTTTCATTAGCTACATCACTGAAGATTGAATCATTTATATACAAACCCATGGACATAGAACTACAATAATGCAATTTAATGTTTTCTTTCCTGTTCCAAGTTTTAACTACGATAGCAATATTCTTTTTTAACTCCTGTAAACATTCATATTCTCAACAGGCATTACTTGGGGAAATAATACACTCGTTGAAATAAGTACATAAATATGGTTAATTTTATAGATAGCATGTTCATATTCCCAGTGCTATCATTCATTACACCCGCACACACGTAGCGCAAGCAGAGGGTATTGTTTTTGCCTCTGTATGTCTGTCTGTGTGTGTTGTGTGTCTGTTTGTGTGTCATGAACCTTTGTTGACAGTTGGGAAATTACCTGAATCTTGATTTTTTTTTTTCCCAATCGGCTAATGCCCGCCTTCACTGTGCAAGATAAAAATTTTAGCCCCATGCATATTGCATTCAGGGTCGAGATTAGCACACGCGCAAGGTCTCTCTGAGTGTCTTTCTAGTTTAGTATACTATTGTTCTAGTGGATCGTGTACCTGTCAGTGTGAAGTTGCCATTTTGCATGTTATTGCCATACATTAGTATTGATTATCAACATATCACCATGGATTTTGGTGATGTCACAAGCGGTCCTATGAAAATGTGGCCCTGGAGAGAAATTCCAGACATTTTGGGTCATATCCAAATCTTGTACACACTGTCATTACCAGCTGAACCTAATGGTGTCCTTTATATTGTTCAGCCATGCCTGTACTTCTTTGCAACAAGATTATGACCAGGCTATGAAATTAACTTTTTCACCCACTGGCCAGATTCTAAAAAATAACCAGCCATTTTCAACATTTTACCAGCCATATTACATTACATTACATTCATTTAGCAGACGCTTTTATCCAAAGCGACGTACAATAAGTGCATACAGAGACATCATCAAGATCACTACGGAACAGACAAGACAAAGCACATCCTTCCCATAATGTAGCAGCTATCCCTAGTAATGAACGTTGACTGTAGTTCACAGTAAGCTGTGGGTAAATCAGCTATACTACACTTCTATTCTAAATACTATTATAAACTATAACAAACAGACACAGGGAACTAGTAAACACAGGGAACTGATATTCCTAGGTTAGAATATCAGTCAAGGAGGAGTCTGAAGAGGTGTGTCTTCAGGCCTCGACGGAATGCAGGCAGGGTTCGAGTAGAACGTAGGGGAATGGGAAGTTCATTCCACCACTGAGGAGCTAAGGTGGAAAAGCTCCGCAGTCGGGACGAGCGAGAGCCGTTGACACGGAGGGGGGGAAGTGCGAGTCGCCCTGCTGTAGAAGAGCGAAGTGGTCGAGCAGGAACATAGTTCTGGATTAAGTCCTGCAGGTAGGCGGGGCCTGTCCTATTGGCTGCAGTGTAGGCCAGGGTCAGAACTTTGAACCTTATCCTGGCTGCAACTGGCAGCCAGTGGAGTGACCTCAGCAGGGGGTTATATTACCCTTTGGTTGTTTACTGGTCAAAGTGGCTGCTACAGTCAATCATTTTACCTGCCACAATCAAAATATTGCCGGCATTTGGCTGGTGGCAGGTGTTAATTTCATACACTGATTATGGCCCTGTGGCATGCCAGCAGAACAACAATCTGAGCTTTGTTACACATTAATATTTCAGAACCTGCAGTACAAGCTCCATTTCTTGATGGCTGCAGAGCTTAATTGATTTTGATTGCCTTGATGCTGTATTCTCTCTGGCTGAAGCTAAACTCTTCGAGAAGAACTTTGAAATCGCAGCACATTGCGGATTTTACAGAAGATATTTGCTTGCCGGGAGCCTAGTTCACCAAGTCAGAGCTGAAACGGGGAACCCAATGGGGCAAAGTTTAGCAGCTACACAGAGCAAAATATACCTAATGAAGCAGTGCAAATTGCAGTGTGTGACGTATAATAGACTGGATGCTTAAAAAAAATGTATTGCGTATACATGCACTGTATAAACTCCAGTTTAAGTAGGTGACTTGTGCCCAAAACATATTATATATAGTCTGATTTTACACATGCCAATTAAGGCAAATAAAACAAGTAATTTTATTTAAAACAATCAATTCCAACACACTCAAAGACAGCACCTGGGCATATAAATGCTGGAAGCATAAAATTGCAATTTTGTACTTGAGTGTCAGTCCAACACTCCCTTAGCCCCCCTCCCTCTCTCTCTCTCTCTCTCTCTCTGTCAACATCAGTGCCTTGTTATCAGCTTGTCTATGGAAAGGAAGATGGATGGTCGAATACTGTACGCTCAGTTTCCTCTCCTCCATTTCCTCACTGCCAAGTTATTTACCGCAGCTAACAAAATGATCCCAGATGTCACTCTGTACACGCACCTGGTATCTTCATATTGTTCCCCTAATATGCTGCATCTGTGGCAATGGGGACAGTAGCCTACTACTCACAGGTTTTTAAAAGTTTAAATAAATCACTTTGGAGCGTCATAGCAGTGTGCTGCCTCTGTCTTCTCTTGTATGGGGATCACTGGTTCCAGGTTCCCAGTACCACTGAGTCACTTAACTCGACTTAATTCAAGGCAAATGATTTATAAGTGGAGGAATCTTAGAGGACTGTATCAAACATCATCTTTGCATAAAAAAAATGCAGTTCTTCACCTTGTGGCATTACCATCTGGCCAATTAGTACTGTCTTGTATTTTTAAGCTATGCTACCATGTTTGAAATGTCTTGCACAGTGGGTTCCAGAGCAGAGGGTTTATGCTGCCGAATGTGAATTTGGACATCGTTCATGATGTAGAGACCACAGTATACATTTACATCTAGGCATTTTGCAGACACTCGGCATGCATGGTGGTTGCATGTGTGTGGGTGATAACTCTAGGTTATGGAGTCGTTAGTCATGGATTGTGCTGTGTCTAATTAGAAAGTAAATGCTTAAAGGGTAAGTTCGCTATTTTGGACCTTGGACCCTATTTGCGGTCCGTCTTCCATGAACCTGACCCATGAAGTCCATTTTTTCGCTGATCGGTCCAGTATTGAGTTCGCTACAGATTTCCTGTAGGCTCTCACTGGGCTACAATAGAAGTCAACGGGGCAATTAGAAATGTTATGGAAAAACAACGATAAATGTGCTTTTATAGCTCAGTGTGTATTCTTACGGTCTCAGTATGCTCTCCTGTGAAATGTAGGCTATCGCAAACGCAAACCGAACGTTGAAACAACAGTTCCATTTGAAACATAACTATTTCTCCGACCGCACTACCTCGCACTGTAAACTTCCGCAGTCTAGCTACGTTGTAGAGAGGCCGCTTGAAAAGCAGTTGATCATAAATCCTGACCTCCTGTTGGAGTTTACTAGCTAGTAGCCTACAGCAGAAATATTTGTAACGCAGTGTTTGTAATCATCATTTGTAATAATTTATCACAGCAATGGTGCGCGAATGTGCATTCCCCGGTTGTGGGAATAAAATGTCTGGACGCTCAAATACCAGTTTTCACAGGCTTCCGTTCTCTGACCCAGAAAGATTGAGACATTGGCTGGTTGTCTTACGGATCGACATAAACACTCCAGTCAATCAACTCAATCAACGTTTGGCAGACTTGCGAGTTTGTGGAGCGCATTTCGACGATACTGATTTCTGTAACCGCAAATCAGAAGCAAAACACTGGTGGCTAAAGAACACAGCTGTTCCTCGTGTCGGACCTGCAGCACTATCAAGCACCGGAGCGGTGGTGAGTTATATTTAGCTATAACGTTACTAACTTTTTTTTTTTTTGAGCGCGTCCTCTGACCCAGCACTCATACCAACTAACAAAATCCGAGCTTGACATAAGTTGGTTTCTTGTAACAAAACTGTCGGAAACGTTCATCAACTATAACTTTTTACAATTCTATAATGTTTTATTTACAAATGCTTGACGCATGGTGTCCTGTCCAAAGTTCTCATCTATCACATATCTGTTGGCAGTCATAGTGTAATGGTAATCAATGGAGATGATCCAGTGTCATCCACGGATACATCCAGGTTTTCAATGGCATTCGGTAGCAACAGATCCCACTCCCTACAACACAAACTTTCCTCCTCTCTGGGCATCTGCTTGCACCTCTTGCAAGAACACCAAAAGTCCCCCGAAATTCTTGGTCTAGCCTCGGCACCGACTTCGGATAACATTACCTGCGCAACTTCAGCCTCTCTCTCTTCTCTTGCTCTCTTATCATCCATCTCTTGTAGTTCCGTGTCCGTGTATTCTGGCTCAAATCTGTAGCCAGTAACGTCAAAGTCAAAATCAAATTCTTCGTCTTCGTAATCATTATAGTCATGCATCATCCAAGTTTTTTTGTGGAAATTGTAGCCTACGTTGCTGCAGGTAAACAAATGCAGACTGCTCAACTAGATAGTTTCGTAAACGGCCGGCACACCTTCCCGCTCCCCTACCCCCGACACATAGTACTCCGCGGGAGCAGCGAAAACAAGCAACAGAGAAATGCTTACTTCCAAGCCATGCCAAGCATGTAAAAATGTTCGGATTGAGATACATTTCACAGGAGAGCATACTGAGACCGGTAACAATACACCCTGAGCTTCCCGTCTCATTTATTGTACATCAAAGCACATTTATCGAACATTTCTAATTGCCCCGTTGACTTCTATTGTAGCCCAGTGAGAGCCTACAGGAAATCTGTAGCGAACTCAATACTGGACCGATCAGCGAAAAAATGGACTTCATGGGTCAGGTTCATGGAAGACGGACCGCAAATAGGGTCCAAGGTCCAAAATAGCGAACTTACCCTTTAAGGACTCCATGGGCCGTATCTTACACCCGGCGCGAAGCGGCGCTAACCCAAACGCAAGTGTCTTTGCTATCTTACACCCGGCGCTAGGTTCATTATAACGCCTAGCGCTTACGTCCTTTAACTACCATGTATTCTTGCGCCCGTTGCAAGTGAACTGGGCGTGTTGGTCTTAAGATGAGGAGTGGCCAGGATTATTTTTGGCGTATTGCTATCTTGAGCCAGCAGAAAGTGCTTGCGCTAGAACCACCACAAACCTGGTCTAAAGTCATGTCGCAGTTGTTTACATGTTATTTTAATGGCGCATATAAGTGCGTCTACATAGGCGTGTGCACAACGCGCGTACCCTCCTGTCTGTTACACACAGGGGCGTGCACAAGCATGACTAAAATATCTAGATCACAATGTGAAATATTATTATTGTGTAGGCTATATCAAAAATGCATAGTAATAAAAGGTTCCATAGGTCCACATACCTTTCCCTCAGCGAAGGGAAACGATGCCACATTACATTGCTCTCAGCCCACTCCATCAACATCCAGGCGATGTGCGGGACAATGGCTATCCATTAAAAAGGAGCTGATAACACCTATATCAAACCTAATGTGCGAATTGTCATTTGCACCTAATGCGTGAATTGTCATTCAATGGAAAACTCGCGCACTGCAATAGACGGACATTTGAGTTCTGAAAATGCGCTTCAGATGTCATTACAATACAGCTCTGTTGATCTAGGAATACAGCCTGTAAGTAAATAGAATGGTTTGTGACTGAAAAAAGTTCAAAACCTTGTCCAGTGAATATTGCTTTTATTGTTTTTCAAATAGCCTAGCTTACATCGGACTCGCTGTGCATAAGGTTTTTTCGATAGCCTGTGGTTAAAAAACGGAGATAAATGTCATCATGTTAACTGAATTGTAACCTTAGCTATTCTTCGTCCTTCATATTTTTTAAATTACAGTGACAAGGTTTCCATACCCTCAGCTTATTAAAACCCCGCTGATTTCACCTGTTATTCCATAACTGAACAAAATATTTTAAAGAGAACTAAGCGTCTAATTAGAAACAAAATTTGCAGCACCTTACACAATTAATTTACAATTAATTTTAATTCCATTATCTGCATGTGCGCTTTACAGGAGCAGGTCTGTTTCCCCTGCTGTAAATTGCACTTTTCACGGTCTTCCTGGGAAAGTGGATCGTTTTAAAGTATTACGCTACCAGTAAAACAGGTTGGTCACATTTCCATGAGCAGGACATTATAAAACAAGGGAAAATATGCTGAACCTATGGGTTGCCAACCTGACAGATTTATTGTATTTAGTGTCATCATCGTCATCAGGCAAAATAATGTTATTTATGTTATTAATCAAAATTAGAATGCAGGTAGCCTAATGAACTTCGGATGATGCTTGAACATGAGTTCATTGCATAATCAAACAAAATTTGTTAAACAAGCAGGCTAATTTGGCGTTTTCTAAGGTGAGACGGAAGCAATTGGTCGCTTATTTTCAGCTGTTGCAGGTGCTTTTAACACAATTTAACCGCATATATTTTGTAAACAGCACTGTCAGGAATTACCGGGAACTCATAATGGTTAGCCCGAATAATATTGATCATAGGCTACTATTGATCCATATAGCCTATTCCTTGATCGCACTAAACACGCACGAGCTGTTTCACCATCATAACCAATCCGCCAAGGTGGAAAAGCAGGCTTTTAAAGGGAATGGGATATGACATTTTGATTGGTTTATTGCATGTCACGCCCAAGACACACCTATAATTAATGAAGAGACTAGGTTCAGCCCATTTGGACGTTGTGCCGTGCTGAGCGCCCAAAAAACACGCCGTTAAAATAGCAAAAGTTGACTTGGACACGCCCTAAAAGGCAGTCATTTACCCAACTCTCAGAAAAAAAGAAAAAATGCCTAAAAGGGGTACAAAAGCTTGTCACTGGGGGGTGGTACCCTATAGGTGTATATTAAATTGTACCCCTACCCCAGCAATCCATGATTCATTTCTACCATTTATGCTTGTGAAAAGGTATTACCAAGTAGAACATTATTGTACTTGGTACATTTGGGAAATGTGTTCCTTAAAGAACAAAAATGGACCCCCACTGTACCTTTTATTCCTGAGTGCGAAGCATACATCTTGTTACTGTTGTCTGTATGATTCTATGTATAAACCCAGTTTTTTTATTGGATAATGGTGTAACTGCTGATGCCCAGAGATTGACTCTCATCACCCATTCCAGCGGTGATCATCCATTACATTCTTCCTCAGTGACAGTATGATTGATTGAAAAGAGGCTTATCACAGGCATGGCACGGTCAAGATTGGCACACTGGGATAGCGGGGTTTTTCTTCAGAATGTTTTTTATCTAACTGCTGTAACAATAGCTGCTTTTCCCTTATGACTAAGGGGAGCAAGGATCACAAACCATACACAAAAACTCCGACAGGGAAACGGTTTGTGTTTCCAACGCGACTCTTTTCACACAGCCGCCCACCACCGTGGCCAGTCAGTCAGTGGAGGCTAAGGTATCACATTGCTTTAACAAGATGGCAGACAATCTGCTTGTAGTTTCCCTGAAGAAAGCAAGCCAGAGAAGCAAGCCTGTCTTTGGCTTGCTGTGTCCATATGTAAGCAATGGTGATTTTTAGTGGGCATGTAGGAGTTTTTAATAGCTGGAATAAGAAAAAGAAAGCAAAGTGTGTGTTCATATCTGACATTGGAGAACATGAATACTGTATAAACCCAGAGTATTATGTTTATTATCTTTAAATGATTCGTTTTTTATATAATGCGTATTAGTAATGCATCAACATCACCGGGCCTATTCTCCCACTCTTTTGTTGTATTTACATTTGAAACTCTTTATGACGTCTTCAAATTCCGCGTGGGAAGAACATGGTTGTTGCAAATACCTCACGGTAATTATGTCACAGTACATCTCAGAAGCCTTCAGATTATACCCCCTACAGACAAAAGTGCATGCTGAGTAATATGCTAATTTTAAATAATCCATGAAGGACCAGAGTGAATATTCCTCAGTTTGTCATGAACATACAGATCATGCATGTTCTACTATGTGTCCTAACAGGGCATAATTAAATTTTGTGTTTAAAGAATGCAATTCTTCAATTTTCAATAAGCTCGCTCTTAGAAGTGTTCCAAAAAATGATATTTAACTTTGAGTTTCAGATCCTTACACTGGTGGCAGTTTAGTTTGCACCCATTTACAGGTTTCAAAATGCTTGCTTTTAATAGTCAAAACACTTGATGTTAATAATAGTATTGGTCATACTGAATTTATATGTTAATACACAGTAAAAAAAAAAAAAAAAACGTCTAATTTATGTACATACACATTTAATATATTTAACTACAGCCCTTTCTCAGTTCCAAACTCAAACATGTCCTCAACCTAACTCCATTTCCAGATATATGAAAACACAAATTTCATAGCAGTTACAGACTTTACTTGTGGATAAACACAAGGCTGTAGACAGTAAGTAATTGTATTGCATACTCCATTTCCATATTACTATGACAAACCAATAATTTCCTACTGTAAATAACCTAATAAAGACTGTATATATGCTTGGGGTTGTAGTTTATTAGGATCCAGAGTCTAAGTCACACACTCATACACGTTGGTTTAGGGGGAGACAGGCAGACATGTCACCCCCGATATAATATGAATTGGCCCCTAGACTAGCCAGTATGCTTGTGACTAGGTGTGTCTGTCCCAAAATTTAAATGAAACTATGCACACACTACAAATCACACTGCTTCGTTAGGTACATTATGCTCTGTGTAGCTGCTACTGTAATGGGGTGTGACGTGTGAGATGGGAGGAGCCAAACGCAGCAAGGGGAATCATTAAGCCCTTAGGCCACTAAGGCGGGATACCCGCAGATAAGGGAGGAGACAACACAAGGAACACAAACACACCACAGACGCTACTAACCGGCTAACTGTCAAACGCTAAGTAGAGCGCAAGGACAGGAATCTGAACAGCCAGACATAATACGCGCCCTGTCTCGGCAACGAGACAAATCAGAACGGGCGAGTAGCGTAAAGGCAAACATTAAACAATAAACAAACACCGCAAAATAACACGATGGTAAGAGAGGAGGCGAACAGGAACAGAGATTTAACGTTCCCATGGCGAGATAAATAGGCTCGCAGTCAAATGAATAAAACCAAGAGGGTAAACACCCGATCTCCCAGGAGAGAGAAACATTTTACAGGTGAGCCGACGAAGCACTGTCGTCCCATAACTTTATTATCCACAGACTAACGCAAGCTTAAATTGGAACAACCGCCCTAGCCTCTCGGTAAAGGAATGAATAAATTAAACGAGGCGAAAATGGAACCGAGATTTAACGTTCCATGGCCAGTTCAATAAGTAGCAGTCAAATGCAGAAAGCAAAGCGGTAAACACCCGATCTCCCAGGAAGGAGAAACATTTTACAGGTGAGCCGAACGGAGCACCGTCGTCCCATAACTACTATCCAAAAGACTCACGCAAACTTAGATTGGAACAACCGCCCTAGCCTCTCGGTAAAGGAATGAATAAATTAAACGAGGCGAAAATGGAACCGAGATTTAACGTTCCATGGCTAGTTTAATAAGTAGCAGTCAAATGCAGAAAGCAAAGCGGTAAACACCCGATCTCCCAGGAAGGAGAAACATTTTACAGGTGAGCCGAACGGAGCACCGTCGTCCCATAACTACTATCCAAAAGACTCACGCAAACTTAGATTGGAACAACCGCCCTAGCCTCTCAGTAAAGGAATAAATGAAAACGAGGCGAAATGGAACAGAGATTTAACGTTCCATGGCGATATAAAAGGCTCGCAGTCCAATGCATAAAACTTTACTATGCACAGACTAACGCAAGCTAAAATGGAACAACCGCCCTAGCCTCTAAATAAATGAATAAATTAAACGAGGCGAAATGGAACAGAGAGCTAACGTTCCGATGCTATATAAAGACACGCGCAGTCACACACAAACACGTCCACAACAACGCCCAAGCTCCATATAAAGAGACACACCCGGAGAACGAAACAGAACAGTTCCAAACAAAATCGTCCCGCAGGTAAAAAGGACGTACAGGACGGCTGCAACAAAAGACCTACGCAAAATAGCACGACAGCCTCAATATAAATAAAAACCCTGAGTCACAACAAAGGGGAACGTAGTCCACGAGAAGGACAACAGGGAATAAACGTACCACGGCTACTTACTGGCTCACAGTAAAACGGAATTGAGTAGAAGCAAAACGCCAGGTCTCTAAGAAAACCAAACAGGCGAAAATGGAACAAAGAGCTGCTGCTCTATACTTCTACGAGCAAATAACTAAGTAGAAGCGAAACGCCTGATCTCCCAATGGGAAGATATGTGCCGAAAGGCGAGCAGAACTACTGTTCTGAACACAATCGCCCAAAACTCCATACACGGAGGAAACGCACAAATAAAGGCAAAAATAGAGCAGAGATTAACGGTCCCAAACTCCTACGAGAAAACCAACCACCAAGCCAGCAAGAAATAAGCCCTGTCTCTAAAGAGACGCTAACAATGGGCGAATAGCCAAAACGGTACAAAAATTCACAGCCAACAATAACACCACAGTACATACAATTAACAATCAATGTCGAAGCCCCGAACGTAGAAAACGGTAGGCTTATATACCCCTCTCCAGGTGACAAGCAACAGGTGTAAACGCTTAACAAAAGATCCGACAACTCAGCAGGGCGGAGCAAGCATCCACCAAAAGGGCAGCGCCCCCGCGTGGCCACCAAAGAGAACGACCGCAAGGGGAAACAGGGTCAAAACCATGACAGCTACACCTTTTGTCCCTTGGGGTTTCCATTTTCAGCTTTTATACTGTACCTCGGAGGTGCTAATCTAAGCTCCCGTCAAGTGAAAATGTCTCGCAAAGTCTGTAATGTGCTTTCATTTTAAAGCTCTTCTCGAGAGTTTAGCTTTAGCCAGAGACACTGAGACAATCTTAATCATTTAATCTTTGTAGCCATCAAGAGAATAGCTTGTAATGTAGGCCTCTCCTTTCAGAGATATCAGTGTGTAACCAAGCCCAGGTATTGCTGCACATCAGTAAGGATCACAGTAAGGATATGGATGTTCTCAGCAATAGCCTTATCATTACTGAATGGCCAGTGCAAACTTTTCTTTCCCAAGGGGCCCTCATAGGGGTAACTTGGGAAATAAAGATTTTTTCCTAAACCTTATCATTACTGAAGTGCTGAATTGCTCAACGTTTTGTCGCAGCACAAGGATTGACGTGAACAATTCTCACCCCAGGATACTTAAGTGGCTCAGTCGTTAAAAGGCACTTCACATAAGTGGAGGCTTGGTTTTCCTACAGCATAGCCTAGCATTGTCCTGGTCAAACCTGGACATTAGTGACTGACACAGTTGTCATTGTTGCTCTTACAAAATTATAGGTTTAAGTTATAATAGCTTGAATTTATATATCGTATTTCTCACGCTCAAAGCACTCTACAATGATGAGGGGAAAACTCAACCACCACCAATGTGTAGCACCCACCTGCGTGATGCAGCGGCAGCCATTTTGCGCCAGAGTGCAAGTTGCCCAGGGTTCCTTGGATTAACATTGCGTTGTTTACCTACTCAATTTTCAGTTAGCAATAAGCCACCATTTGTTGTCAGTGAGAGATACACCTGCATGCCCTCTGATTGCTGACAGCACAAGTGATATGGTATTATGGATTCCACTGGTGAAATGTAATTACTAGCAAACATTCCTCATTAATTATAAAACATGACAAAATGAAATATTGTTAATTTATAGAGTAATTATCTTCTACCACTACCCAGTGTTTCAGTTCTGTCCTTCTCATTGGTGAGGTGTGTGTAGTTCCAATTTATTTTGCCAGACTGAAATTATTAGTTGTAGCTATCATGCTGCTTTATGGGTTATTATTTCTCACTGCATGAAGGGACTTTAAAGGTCCTTTGACTTCAGTTCTTTTTTTTATGTCAGAATGGAACCTGCCATAAAAATAATTAGTTCACCATGTTTGGTCTGTTATACGTTTTAAAAGCTTAATCAGACCTCTTCAATCTCTTGTATCCTTACAAACGACTGAATTCACTGACCCTCTCATAAGCCATTACCTGGTATGGTGGCACTACAGGGGCACGCACAATGCAAATGCTCCAACACACGCTGAATGCACGCACATACTCCCATACACACACGCACGCACGCGCGCGCACACACACACCACAGTGGCTGTACTGTGGCTCTGACCAGTTGTGTTCTTGCCAGTGCATCTACAGTCTACTGCTGTTTGCAGCCAGTGACAAGTGACAAAAAAAACACTGCTATTGCATTGTCATCTGAACAATAAAGTATCATCAAGCACGATAATCCTGCACAACATGAGTAGGATTTGTAACCCTGTGACTGAAATAAAAAAATATAAATAAAAAGGCTATGCGCAAATACTTCAGCGTGCAGTACCTCAGCACCTGCGCCAGGCGTGGGAGTCCCTTCACACGGAAAGGCCTGCATCGGCTGCTTGAGTCATTACATTACATTACAATTATTTGGCAGACGCGTTTATCCAAAGCGGCGTACAGTAAGTGCATATTGAAGGTCATTGACGCGACTACAAAGCGGATCTGACAAAGCACAACTTTCTCACAACGTAGGAGCTATCCCTAGTAATAAACATGAATAGTACACAGTCAGCTATACATTCTGAACTATAAAATATCCAAAAAAAAAAATAATGCATGAGTCATGGAGTGTATGACCGTTGTGCGGTGGCCTGTAGTGTCGAGCTTCCTGCTGCGCTGGGCCCAATGAAGCCGGACACTACAGGGGATGAGGGGACATTTTAGTGCTTTTATTCCGCTTAATGTTGTGCAACAATCGCCATGAAAGGAAAGTGATGGTAGGTGGAAATGGCGGGGGAGGAAGTGTAAATGTTAGAGTTACTCAGCTGAGTGAAACCATCGGGGATTTAGCGCCCTGGCGGAGCACGGCGGCGAGGAACAAAAAGCCCCCGAAAGACCCTGCTGAAGGTGCGGCGCGGGATTGTGGAGTGTGTGTGTGTGTGTGTGTGCGCGCCCATGCGCGTGTGGTGGCGGCGATGTAGACTCCATAGCGACTGTTGTGTCACAGAGAACAAAGGTGTGAGAAATATTGTGGCAGAGCCGTGACAGACCGTGGCTGTGCTTCCGAACGGTGCACAGGGTAGTTCTCTTCTTGGAAGACAGCTGCCACCTCTAAATGCATTAGTTATATGGAGAAAAAAAACCGAAAAAAAACATATGCCATTCAGAAACACACACCATGTGTGCAGAAGTACTGCCATTTGCAATCCTTCTAAGTGTGGCAGGGGCCTAAACGGCTTTAACTACCAAACTACGCCACTTTGGGAGTTTCATCCGAAGAACGACTAGCTTTATCACCCTAAGACCAGATACAGAGACAGATGGGCAATGTGTTTAAATCTCAAGGGAACACCAACTTAAATGAAGGGAAAGGTTAGCCACAATTTTATTAGCAAGAATGAATCCGATCAGCAATATCAAAGTTAAAAGAACTTGTGCAAGTACTACCGACTGCCACCAGAAATGATAACAAGCGGTACGGAAACCTTTTTCCAAAGCATAGCAGTGACATGATTCAGAAATTCCCTCCAATGCATGATTCAAAGAAATGCTTTGAGAGACAATAACGTGTACTGTCCGCATAAGAACATATAAAGGGGCCCAGGTTTTTATACCTCCACGGAATATAAAACGGGTGCAGAAATACTGGGGAGACCATACTTTCCGTGATGGAAAATACCAGGAAGAGCTTAACCTGGAGGCGGGGGAAACATTAGGTAGGCCTGCAACACACCTGTTCCAACTTAATTAATGTTTAAAAAAGACATGGAACGGAGCGCACCCAACGGAGCGTATAAAGTGTAACGAGGGCAAAGGAACCAGCAGCGAACGTACCTCTCCGCAACCATTGGCTGTGCTCGAAGTGCCACGAGCGAAACTAGGTAGAACAAAACTACGATGGCTGCACAATTCAGCGCGTCTAAAACGGGAGATATACAGTACTGTGGCAAAAGTCTTGGGCGCCCGAGATTTTTTGTGTCCCATTTTTTCTTAGATGTTTATTTTTTTACTCTTCTGCATCAATGTAAAAGGAGCAGATTTTAGATTTCCAAATATTAATTTTCCAAAAAATGAACTGAACTATCTTCAGCGAAAAGAAGAACAAGGAGTTCTGCAACAGATGGTGTGGCCACCACAGAGCCCTGATCTCAACATCATCGAGGCTGTCTGGGATTACCTAGACAGACAGAAGCAAGCAAGACAGCCAAAGTCTGCAGAAGAACTGTGGCAAGTTCTCCAAGATGCTTGGAACAATGTACCAGCTGATTTTCTTTTAAAACTGCACGACAGTGTACCGAAGAGACTCTTTATAGTCAATTGTTTGATATTTAGGAACTTTTAATTTAATTTTTTTTGAAAGCATCTTCGCTTTACGAGTTTTTTTTACATGTGCCTAATACTTTTGCACAGTACTGTATGTCTACTGGTTACATAAGAACTACGTGCGAACTACCTAGCTACTGTTTACAGTCTTGGAGGCGGAAGTAGTCTTCCAGTAGTCACTAAGGGAAGGGAAGTACCTTGGGCCCAAACGGTGCAGCCCCGCGACTACAGACTCCAAGCACTGTGGAATCAACAGGAAATGGTCAACACGTCTAGTGATACTAAGCCCTGTTTTCATGGTCCTGGGACACACAACATAGAATACACCCTAATGCCATTGTTCTGCTCTGTGTTAGAATCATTTCCTGGAGCAGTATCAGCCTTACAGATCTGCTGCTGAACATTCACTTATGTAATGGCCACTTAATAAGGTTACAATAGGCAACCTAAACGACACCGCTAATTAATGTACTAAATTGCTGTAGCACAATCAGTCAAGATCTGTTAAATGCTGCTAAACAATGAACCCGACTGATCCAAGCCAGTTGGACCCACTCCTTGAGCTCGGGTATAGGAAGAACGTTTTGAGGAGCAATTATGTGAAACGGCTTATCAATTTAAAAGTAATTATTTGGAAATGTGTAGCAATTTTCCGAATGCATTTAAATTAGGTTGTATAGCACTTTAACAATTACATGTCAGACAACTCATTTTCCTGTTTAAATAAATGCAGCAGCAAACCTGGGGATACTTTATTTGAGCGCGGTATTATGTTCCATCATATTTCATCTAAAATCAAATGTATTTTCAATGCTATGAAATTTTTAATTATATGATATTCCCATATTTATATGCATTTGCAATTTCTGTTTCATCACAACACAGATTTATTGCATGTCCAATTTGATATTTGCCTCTGCAGTTGTGCATTTAGCTAATTTCAGTAAAATAAAAACAATACATTTGATAGGTGACATTTTTTTGTATTTCTATTTCATTTATTATCATATAAACTCCTCAAAAAAAGTTCGGAAACGTTATTTCGGTCGATTATTCCTCCCCTTTAATAATACCAATTGGTGTTATATTTTATATCGCTGGAAAGCCTGATTAGTCACCTTTACAACGAGGTACAACTTGTAAGGATCATGCATTCGTGGAATGAGCAACACAGCTAACCGTGTGGGTAGCGGCCCAAAAAAATGTGCCAAAATCCCCTGCAATATTCTTCTGTTGGTATTCACTCTCGTTTTGAGTTGCTTGGTGGATTGGATGATTGCACTCTCCCACAGTAATAAGGAAAAAACAACACATATTGGCCATTTTTACACTTTATTCATTTTACACTGTCAGGGACCTCAGTAGCATGTGGAAGATCCATACGCAGTCACAACAGCTTGGCACCTCCTCCTCATGCTGGTCACCAGCCTGGTCACACACTGCTGTGGGATGGCATCCCATTCCTCAACCAGGATTTGCCGCAAGTCAGCCAACATGGTTGCGTTGGTCACTCTGGCACGTACAGCACGCCCAAGCTGATCCCACAGGTGTTCAATTGGGTTGAGATCTGGACTCATGGCAGGCCATTCCATCCTCTCCACTCCCAAATTCTGGAGGTACTCTGTGATGATCCTGGCTCTGTGGGGGCGAGCGTTGTCATCCTGGAGGATGGAGTTAGGTCACAGATTCTGGAGATATGGATCGCCACTGGCTCCAGAATCTCATTCCGATATCTCACTGCATTGAGATTGCCTTCAATGATGACAGTGTAAAATGAATAAAGTGTAAAAATGGCCAATATGTGTTGTTTTTTCCTTATTACTGTGGGAGGGAGAGTGCAATCATCCAATCCACCAAGCAACTCAAAACGAGAGTGAATACCAACAGAAGAATATTGCAGGGGATTTTGGCACATTTTTTTGGGCCGCAACCCACATGGAGCTGTGTTGCTCATTCCACGAATGCATGATCCTTACAAGTTGTACCTCGTTGTAAAGGTGACTAATCAGGCTTTCCAACAATATAAAATACAATACCAATTGGTATTATTAAAGGGGAGGAATAATCGACCGAAATAACGTTTCCAAACATTTTTTGAGGAGTTTATTTCAAATTGCATAACAAAGTTTACAAGCCTTTTAAAGTTGGGACTGTTGTGTTACCCGACCGGAACAAGATGACACTTTCAGCCAAACATTTTTAGATGTATGGAGATTTTAAAAAAAACAACTATATTTATGGGTGTCCTTATAGCTGGCTAACTAGCCAACAGTTCGCTTTCTGTAAACAAGGCTGTGTTTACAGATAATAAATGTGCTTATTCATTCTGTTTAAAGTGAAGGCAAAAAGTTCACCTGAACCGGTTTCCACATTCATTGCAGTCTCTTAACTGCTTCATTTTCCGATCCCAGCTTGTGCAATTCCAGGATTACACACCTGTAGCAAAGCAATTGCTTGCAGTAGGATAATAATTGACTTGCGATTGTGAAGCGATACTAAAATGTCCACGCCTGGTATGTTACAGTGAACGGTTATGGAATATGAATATGTGCAAGTGAGAAGACAGAGATCTATTATCCCTTGTATAAAATTAGTTATGAGGTATGATTCGGATATGTGAGTTATGGGACACATGCTGTTGTCATTACAGCAACATTTGGAAATATGGAAGATTTTCAGTGACTTCTTTAAATGTAATCGCTATAGTGATTGAAATGTAAAGCATGCAATGAACACAATTAAATTTAATGCATATCTGCGTTTGATTTTACATAATGATGTGCATTTATCACGCCATAACTAAAAAATTAAATACACATTGCATTATATTTAATTGCATATTCTGTCAAAAAAACACTCTGATACTTTCATACTGAACTACAATGCAATGCCGGTGTGCGGTTTTCGTGCCACAATTAAATAATGTAATATTGACCTCGGTGTTACGTCCTCCGTTCCCTTCCAGTCCACCTTCCCTTTGTTCTCCCTGTTTTCCCCACTCCGCTTGTTTCATGTCTTGTTTTTACTTTTACCCTGTCTGTCTTTCGTGTGGTGCAGGCTGGGCGTGGTTTTCCTCCTCGTTTCCTCATTATCTCTCGCCCTATCACTCGCCCCCTCGGTTCGCATTCCTCACGCACCTCCATCCGCTCATTCATTCTCGCATACATTCCTCACGCTCCACTCATTAGTTTACTGATTAGCCGCACTATTTATTCTCCCTTCTCTCTTTGACTCACCACCAATTTGTCAATCTTAGTCAAGTTGTGTTTTCCTGGTCGTTGTCTGAGGTTTGCCTTTTCAGTTACTCACCTGTACGCCCTTTAAACCCTCGCCAACCCCGCTTCCAGTCCGTCACCATTTGCCTACCATTCGCCGTGCTGTGTTCCTGCTTCCACCTCCTCCTCCTCTGCCCCTTTGCCATCGCCAACCCCGGATCCAGTCCCTCACCCCACTCGCCCTCCTCCTTGTTTGTCTGCTCTTTAATAAAGTGCTCCGTGGAGCTTTTATTGTGAGTCTGTCTCCGAGTCCTGCGTTTGGGTCCATACCATAGACCAGGGGTGGGCAACTCCAGTCCTGGAGGGCCGGTGTGTATGCAGGTTTTTGTTCCCACCAATTACCCCAGCTAAATGAGCTAATTGGCTGTTTACACCAACACCAGTAGATTAGATCACATTAAAATGTTTCATATAGGGACAAAAGAAGTCTTCGGCTGTCATTCCTGTGCTTGTTAAGAATTGTAGCTAAAATGTCAGATGGCGTAAATATTATGGCTAATTAGGTAATTAAGACCAGAAGTTGGCATGAAAACCAGAAACGGATACAGCCCTCGTTGCCCACCTCTGCCATAGACTGTATAAAAATATGGACAAAGCCACTGTGATGTCATCCATTGCCTTTCCACAGCCTCGTAAAAACTGAATTGAAGCTCGGATGTCTTTTTCGCCGCCCGTTTGTACAAACTGCATCTGCTCCGTGGAGCCGAAGAGCTCTCAACCTGTCCCTCTGATTGGTCCTGAACAAATGTGAATATCCTGTCCAAACGACACAATATTTAAAAAAATCAGCACATGCAGAGGCATTACATGAAGGAAAGGCACCTATTGCAATTAAAAAATTTTTGTGGGAAAAATGTATTGACTGAGTATTTTGACCACATTGCTGCCATTGACTTACATGGGGAAAGACCTATACTGGAGCCAATCGCAGTGGCGCTAGTGAGCAACGGCACAATTGCCGCTCCCAGCCCAACCAGGAAGTGAGCTTCAAAACGAAAGCCCAGGGCTGTGTCCGAATCAGAGCCCTACACCCTTTTGAGTACGCATATTTGAGTCCACTTCATCAAAAAGCTTTTGAATGGGCGATCTTTTCTCACAAATGGGGGCACTTAAAATACCAGGATGAACCCCTTATTTCCGGGGTTTTGTTGAGGGAATTCAGGAGCACACTCATCTGCAGAACTGTGCACTCACCCGACAATTTCAGTAAGTAACTCGGGGGTAAAAACTTAAAAGACATAGAGCGTATATGCATATCTGTGGTACAAGAGTGGGTCATATTACGAAATACTCTTTTTTTATTTTTGTTAATTCTATCTTCATTCATAGTCTACACTTTGTAACAATTGTCATATGTTAACTGATTGATATTCCCAATAAATAAATAAAAAGATAAAAAAAGATATTACAAACTACTTCCTCACTAGTTTGGAAAGAGTTTTGCGGGATTTCTTTCGCACACTGCTTGCAATGTGAGGGGACAGGGCACATAGTAGACAGGGGTCTGAGTGGACAGGGCACATAGTAGACAGGGATCTGAGTGGACAGGGAACATAGTAGACGGGTCTGAGTGGACAGGGCACATAGCAGACGGGTCTGAGTGGACAGGGCACAGGGCACATAGTAGACAGGGGTCTGAGGGGACAGGGCACATAGTAGACAGGGGTCTGAGTGGACAGGAGACAGGGCACATAGTAGACAGGGGTCTGAGTGGACAGAGAACAGGGCACATAGTAGACAGGGGTCTGAGTGGACAGGGCACATAGTAGAAGTAGACAGGGGTCTGAGTGGACAGGGCACATAGTAGAAAGGGGTCTGAGTGGACAGGGGACAGGGCACATAGTAGACAGGAGTCTGAGTGGACAGGGGACAGGGCACATAGTAGACGGGTCTGAGTGGACAGGGGACAGTGGACAGGGAACAGGGCTCTGATTCGGACACAGCCCCAGTCTTGGCCCCTTGGTCCATACCAGTTGAGGGAAACGTAACACTCGGAATGCAATCCGAATGTAGGAAGTGGCTTTGCTGTTGATTTACGGTAATGGAGACGAAGGCGCACTAAAAGGGTAAAAGCTTGGATTTGACTGAGGCATGTGCATTTTTAAAAGGCTCTGTAAAATGGATTACGGCTGCTATTTCAAGTTGAGTTCGGGTGAGGAGTAAGGCTCAGTGAGAGTTAGTGAGGGATTAATTTTGCCCTGATCCTGGAAAGTTTGTTTTCACACAGTTATTGATGCACGGGGAAACACTCCCCATGACTCACTCAAGGAGCACGGAGCCAGTTACCCTGGATACACTGGATACACTGGAGACTATAGAAGAAAAAATTAAAAAAACAAGCCTTGTAGGGCTGAGTGGTCTGTACTGATCGCTATGTTCTGTTTTTATGATCTTAAGGCTGAAGTCAATCAGTCAACTGTATGAACATCGGCAAAAATCTTGAATTTGTGTTGCCAAACCTGGCATTCTATCATTCATTTCTTTCTAATCCCTCAAGGTCAATCCAAAAAAAAAAAGAAGAAAAATTCCAATTTTCGTGCGTGCCGCCGGCTTTCACGTTCCTGATTAGTGGCTGCGCTGTTTTTTCCCATCTGAACCCACTCCCTGGCGTAGCCACGGAGCGCAGCATTGGGGTTTATCATTATCCTTCACTCTGTCACATCCCTTATAGCCGCCGCGCGCTCTGACCACTTTGATCTACTGCGCCGGCTTTGTGTAGCGCTGGATATAGAAACCGTCTGGAAGGCCGCTATTTGCCCTTATTTGTTTCAGTCACTTTTGTCTTTGCCTTCACTCAGTGCTGCCTTTCAAAGTCCACACACCTGGGTCTGTTTCAGTGACAGATGGGTATTTTCCTTTTGATCTTCACACGATTTGTTTTTTTGTGTCAGGAGGCAGGCGTGTTCTTATCTAGCATGTTCTTGATAACACAACTCACTGGTGTTTGCACGTTTTGCTGGCGAAACAGAAGGATTTATTTAAGCTGATACGAATAACACACACGTGCCCCTCAGTTACAAATAGACTCGTCAAGTAGGCTGGCTCCCTGCAGAGCTGCATGAGTGAACCGATGTATCATGTCTATAGCAACAGATCGATCTGTTTCTGTGTGTGCCTGTGTGTGTTTGTGTGTGTGTGTGTGTGTCCTGACCATCAGCTGGAGGTGGAAGCAGTGGTTGTAAATTTGTATCGGACCACTATTAACTACAGCCAAATGGATCGCTACACCCCTGTAAAATGGACATCTCTTAAAGCTCCCTGGCCTGTTGCCCGGTGACTTCAACAGCATCTCAGACCTTCTTCTGGTGCACACGACGGCGGGTTACGCTCCTCTTTGGCCACCTGGTCCGCTACACCTCCTCCACCACCTCCCACCACCTCCCGCCACACACACACACACACACACACATTGCACTCCCTCCCCCCTCGCCATGTGTTTTCATGGTGAAACTGTAAACACTGCCTTCTGCCACACACTCCGATCGAGCCAATGCCACCTGTTTGTTCAATCAATTAGCAACGTGACAAACTTGAAGCGTTGCAATCTTGTTACTCCCCTCCCGGTAGCTGCTAGCGCAGAGGCTATTGCAGGAGTGAGCGGCATGTTAAATGATGAAACCGATCTGACGTTAATCTCCACATTGTGATTGATCCCTTCTTCCAACCACCTTCAGCAGTTCACAGTGCATCTATACGTTAAATAAATGTCTCCACTGTAGACCAATGCTGGGGAATTCCATGCCTGGAGGGCCAGTGTATATGCAAGGTTTGGCTTCCACCAATTACCTGGCTCATATGCCAATGCCTGTTCACTTGTACATTAAAACATTCAAAAAGTTGTTTATGAAAAAAGGTTATTATCTCTGATTTGTGGACTTAAAACTCACAATTAAGAAATTATTTAATAATGCATTTCAATTTTCATAAATACATTTACAAAATAAAGTTAGCTAAAATGTGAGATCACATAAATGATTGGGATAATTAAATAATTATGAACAGACTGCAGACAGTCTTACGACTCATATAATGTATATTCATCCAGTCTTTTGCCCTTCAGAAATATATATTCAGACATTTCCTTTCGACACAGCGATGTATCCCACCCAAAAAAGATGGATCGGATTTAAAAGGGCTGCTAATGCCATCAACATTGGCACCCAGCACTAGCATAGGTGTGCGCTTACACCAGATGTGGAGGAATACTGTGCTGTAAATCAGTTGTCTGAGGCTATGAAATCTGACATTTGCAGTTGGAGGATAGACCATAGCTTTGAGTCCAGAGTGACTGCCCTGTTAAATGATATTTTCCACCGGTCTTCAAAGATCCTCTCACCGAGGGGGACTCGTATAAAAGACGACCAGCTTTGTGCACGGCGGCCGCGGGTTCCGCTCTTTCCGTTGACGGAGATGGTGCTCTTCAAATCTCATTCGGAGTGGTTTATTGGAGCTGGCTTTGTGTGAGAGTGGTGTATTCTGTGGAGTAGCTATTTAGCTGCTCAGGAGGATGTGTCCTGACTCCCTGAGCCAATTCAGGGCAGAATATATATTTCTCCCATCCACTGTGAGAATATATATTTCTCCCATCCACTGTGAGAATATATATTTCTCCCATCCACTGTGCGTGCACAGCTATGCTAATTACAAATGCTGGTGGCATTAACAGCCCTTTTTAAATTACATTCGTACCTTTTAATTACGTGTCATTTATTCTAATGTCTTTCAGTTGTGTGAGCTGCTGCTTTTTGTCTGTAACAGTTTGGTGTTATAGTTTAGAAGGCATAGCTGATTTACCCACAGCTTACTGTGTGAACTACATTCCATGTTCACTACTAGGGATAGCTGCTACATTATGGGAAGGATGTACTTTGTCTAATCTGTCCTGTAGTTGCTTCGATGACCTTCTGTATGCACACAAACGTCTGCTAAATGATTGTAATGTAATGCTTTGGAAAGTAGGAAAGGAAATCTCTGCATAACTATAGACTATTATCATTATTATTATTATTATTATTATTATTATTTCTACATACTACTTGGATTCATATGCTTTGCTCTTTGGCACTGGTTCCTATAGAAACCAATAGTTACCAGACCTTTCATATTGGCTCTCATTACGCTGCTGCTCAACAAAAAAAGAACAATCACAATTTCATCAGATTCCCACCAAACAAGTAACTTTAATTCACCCCAATGAATTGGGCAGAGACTGAAACGAGCCCCAGCAGGCCCACAGCTTCCCGGTTCTTTATCACGCTACTGCAGCTCCTGCCGCCGTCTTGCTTTCTGCTCGGGCAATTCATCTTCCCAGCTGCCTCTGCTAATTCCCACATTTCTCTCATTTCAATAAGAGGCATGTCCCCACACAAGATATGCTGTTGTTTTTTTTCTTCTTTTTTTCTTTCTTTCCCCTGTAGATTTGATTGTGATGTGTAGCGTGAGGTGGCTATTATCTTTGCAGAAGGGTCCTGAGATATCAATTTCCCGCTGCGTGGAAAAGGGAGTTATTTCATCGTTGTCAAACAGGGCGCTTAATTGATATCCGGAAACGTGCGGCCCTGTGTACGAATACAGGTGGCCGAGAGCAAAAAAATATATAATGAAAAGTAACGGGGGACGGATTGCTAAAGAGGTTCCTGTGTCGCACAATACATTGAAAAGCATGGACACACAGACGTTGTAAAACACTTTCGTACAACGCCAAATATATAACGCAGTAGCTGCACAAATTGAGCCCCGTTCCGCCCGCTTACGGATTGAGAGGTACGGGCCTCATTACCTTTCTTGCTATTGGGAGGCTCCATTCCACTTTTCTATTTGCCAATGGTCTGGTGGTTGAAATTAGCTCGGGGGACATCATTTTACGTCGTGTCACGTGTGGGCAGTATACAGTGCTGGCCTGGAGTCGTTACTCTGGCTGTGGCCTACTGCAGGAGTATATGAAAATAAATGTTTCTGTCAGTACAGAATGTAGGCCAGTTTCATTAACCTGGAAATGAGTGCATGTCCACATCTGTAGTCTTGCGTGTAAATATAGGGAACACTGGTGTTGTAGTTCTGCAGTGGTGTTTTGCTGAACAGCTCTAGTTGAAGGGTGGATGAACAAACAGATCTTAATTGACTGATATAGTGCACATTCACTCTTGTGCTATAACTTAAACCATGGTCCTGACCCATGGCACGTATATGAAATTAGAATAAGAACACACAAAGAGGTTTCCTGGCCTACTGGCTATATTCCTATATATCTGGCTCACAGTTCTGTCCATCTGATCATCCCCCATTTTACAAATTCCTCCCTTTCCACCTCAGCTAATTTGCGGTCAGCATTCTGGTGCAAAATGGCGGCCTGCATCACCCAAGTGGGCGCTACGCAGTGGCAATGATTGAGTTGAGTCACCTCTGTACTGCTCCTCTTCATTTTTGTGCACTTTGAAATAATGGAAATGAGACAAAAAGCACCATATAAATACAGTCAAGTATTATAATGTTTCTTTCAAAGAAAGTGCACGCATGCACACACACACACACACACACACACATCGCACACGCAAACACACATACACACACTCACACGCATGTATATTTGAAAATCTGATGTCACGCCTACAGCTTTGACAGTAGGCAAGCAGTCTGGCTAGCTCTAATTCCTGAACTTTTGCCCTACATCCAGATTGCATTTTGAGAGATTGATGACGCATTGGCAGTAAAGTGTGCGAAAGTCATCACATCAGGCAGATGAGGTTGAGAACAGGCTTTTACAATGCCTGGCAGGTCACTATGAATGAATATTTTTGCTCTCATATCAAAGCTGAAGTGTGAGATCAGTGGTCACACAGTGATTCTAAGGTCTAAGGGCCCATGTCTACATTTGAGGACAAAACATTCCAAACAAGCCATAACTTTGGAATGGAATTATTTTCTGATTGGCCAGTTTGTACCACACACTGATCCGTATGACAGCACATAACCTGGCTCTAAGTCACATTTTTTCACATTTATTCTGAGCTTCCAGATTTGAACATTTCCAAAAAAAAAATAAAATCAAGGAGATAGCATAAAGCCCTGAAACTTGATCCTCTTGTCCCTCTGGAAAACTTTATTTTTCAGTTTTCACTTGTACTGCAACAAACAAGACCAATGAGCAGCTGTTTCAAATTTGCCATCTTACAGGATAATTTATGTAAAACATTGTTTCAAACGCTTCGGTCCATTTTAGAAGTTGACATCAAAAAACATGACTTAGAAAAATAAATATAAAACATTCAGTTCTGCCCATTTCACTTATTAAAAGCAATTGAGCAGATCTTCTTCAGAGTTTGCTTAATTAATCAAAGCCAACATCTGAAGAACACTCCTCAAAAATGAAGAATTACCATGTCAAATTTGGCTCATAAATACAACATAATCAGTTCTACCCATTTCACATATTTAAAAGCAATTGAGCAAATCTCATTCAGAGTTTGCTCAGTTAATCAAATAAACATCGGAACAAGAACACTCTTCAATTTGAAGAATTAGCATGTCAAGTTTGGCTTATAAAACATGGCTGCCACAATGGATCCAATATGTATTTGATTATGCTTATCTAAGATAAGTTACATTCATATACAATAGCTATAACTTACATTACTATCCATTCATATACTACTAAATACATTTACTGTAGAAAGTCTGGTTGAACATCTTACTCAAACTATGCAAGCCTTTTTGGCAGGGGAGTACTTTGATCCCCTCTGCTGGCTTGGGTTTGGGGCAGGCTCAGGGCAGGCCTCCTCCTGCTGTCTCAGAGCGTCGCTGCGAGCAGCCGCCGTGTGTCCGAGCTCCGCGAAGGCCTGTCAGGGTCCTGATGCTGGGTGAGCGTGGAGTGATATGGCCTGCTCCCGCGCGGCTCTCCCAGTTAGTCAGCAACAGGAGCGTCACGCGCCAGATGGAGGCTGGAGATGGACTTGCCTGCGCTGCTCTGTCTGGCCGTTTTACCTGCTTAGCTCTCAAAGTCTGTGTCCATTAACGGAATGGAAAGGTGGTTAAATAAGTCGGCTAAATGTTAATAAAGACTGTTTCTGTCTGGCTGCAGCAGTTTGTTTTTTCCATTTTGCTCTGAGGCAGGTACGCTGAGAGAGAGAGTAGAGAGAGAGGCAAAGAAAGAGAGTAAAGAGACAGAGAGGCAAAGAAAGTAGAGCGAGACAGGCAAAGAAAGAGTAGAGAGAGAGAGAGAGACAGTCACAGCAGTTATTGAACTAAATTGAATTTTTAAGGACACCGCCCGATTCTTTTGTGAGAATCCCAGCCTTGGGTTATAAATAGGGCCTGGAGAGAGCTCTTCCTCCTCAGGGGTTGTAGCAGCCGGGTGGCGCACGGTGAACAGAATTCCACCTCCCGTGGCGGGCGCGGCTCATTGCAGCCGGGCCCGCGTAATAGGGCCTGTGTGGAGTTTATGAGGGGTTTAAGTGAAAAGGCACTTGCGATGGCAGTGGAGCGTGAGGGACCGGCGCCGAGCACTGCGGCATGCAAAACCCTCCCGTGGCGCACGGCTGCGTCAATATTTACCCAACGGCAAGGTCCCGTCGCTGAGGGAGGCGTTGCCGTCTCTGTGGAGATGTGCTTTCTCGTGGGGGGGGGGGGGTGTCCGGCTGGAGCTTGACTACATGAACATCCACGGGTGTTGTCCAGAACGAAAGTTTGGGTCTTAGTCGGTCCCAGTTGGTGGAAATGTGATTCTCATGCGGGCCCTCCTGGTACCTATCACCTCCTATATATTATATTTAATATTTAAACCTCAATTACTATGGTTGCTAAAACACATTGATGTCATTTTGACTCATTTTGACTCTCCACTCTGATGCCCCCTTCTCCATGATTCCCATTCCCCTCTTCCACATCTTCCCCTACTTATCCTGTATTTCTGTAACCTCTCTACATTCCCTCCCACATGTTCATTCTAGTGACACAGGATTATCCTATCACTGGTGCGTTATGGCCTGGCCGTTACACTCTCATTAACTGCTACTTGGGATGTTGGTGATTTACGAATCTAGGCCTTTTTTTCATACACTAATTGTAGGCTAAGTCGCTCTCGATAAGAGTGTCAGCTAAATGCCTATGCTAAATGGAAAACGTAAATGTTTCTGCCTGTTGGCCAATCAGCAAACAATTGATCCAATCAGCAAACAATTAATCAAGGAATGGTCCGCAGCTGAACAGTAGCCCCAAAAACGTTCCTGCGATCTGCTGAATGGGTTAGCATTTTGATCGGTTTTAGTGCATGGGAGGACTTGACACTGACTAATTTATATTGCAATATCATGGGGGCAGATTTCTATGAATGAATTTGCAGTGAAAACATTGTTTTATATATCCAAAGAATAGAAGTGACAGAAATGATGAGACATTGCTGCACATGTGCTCAATGACTAACAACCCTGGCATGAATGGCAGGTAATTACAAAGGCAAATGAGGACCATGGTTTTGCATTTATTTATTTATTTAGCAGATGTTCATATACCAGAAAGCCATACAGATCAGAGTACAATAGAAGGTTAAATATATGGGCATATCTTAAATGGTAAAAAAAAAAAAAAAAAAAAACTTGTATTTGTGAAGATGTTTGCTTTATTATCAAAAACAAGCATGTATCCTACTGAAATATTAGACAAATAAGATAAGCAGGATAAAATGCTTGTAAATTACAAACCCCGATTCCAAAAAAGTAAAAAAAAAACAAAAAAAACACCTGTTTGGAACATTCCACAGGTAAACAGGTGATGCTATCATGACTGGGTATAAAAGGATATCAAAACACTCTTGATTTTCAGATATTATCACCTCTCTGCATTTGAATGGTTCTCTATGGGAATTTGGGGGTGGGACTAGATTAAGCTGTATATTACACGGGAATAGGATGGAACCCATGGTTGGCGAAATGGCTATAAGTTATCAAGGGTCTGAGGTATCAAACGAGCATCAAACAATCACTCTGCTGCCAGATATGCAGTAGATATCGATGGATCACTTTAAGGGTTGTTTCTCCTGACTCATTTTCCTATTAAACGCTATGGAAAAAAAATGAGTCTTTTGATATCCTTTTATACCCAGTCAAGATGACATCACCTATTTACCTGTGAAATGTTTTAAACAGGTGTTTTTTTAACTTCCCAGTCATTTTTTTTTTTTTTGCCCTTGTCCCAACTTTTTTGGAATGTGTTGCAGGCATCAAATTAGTGTATATTTACAAAAATAGCTGAGCAAGTAAAACATCTTTTCTTTGTACTGTTTTCAATTAAATATACATAAAATATAATTTAACAATCACTTCTTTCTGCTTTTATGTGCATTTTACATACTGTCCCAACTTTTTTGGAATTGGGGTTTGTATAAGAACAGAATGCAAAGCATCGATCCCAGTCAACCGATGTTAATGTTAGGTGCTGGTGGGGGAAGGACCCAAACGCAGGCAGGAATATGAAAAAACCGAAGTTTATTCAGGGCAAGGCAGCAATCCGTGGTAAAACAGGCAGGGTCGAAAAACCGGGTATTCAAACAACGCAACAAAACACAATCCAAAAGAGTAGTCAAGGAACAGGCAGGGGTCAAACCGGGAAGGCACAGCAAAAGCACAAAATCAGGATCCAAAGACAGGGTTGCGAGAACACAGGCAGGAGTCAAAAACCGGGGAGGCATAGAAGGAACACAAAGAAAACCAAACAGACTGGATACAAAACAACAACAGGCAAAGGACTTGGGAAACAAAAACTAGAAAACAGAATAAACAAAACAACTCGGGCAGAAACTCAGAAAAACCAGAATGTAACACAGAAGCAGAAATATAATAAGGAACTCACGAAGAACACTGAAATGACAAGGTATACACTACTCACAAAAAGTTAGGGATATTTGGCTTTCGGGTGAAATTTATGGAAAATGTAAGTTCACGCTACAGTGATATTATACGTATCATGAAAGTAGGGCATTTAAGTAGAAGCATGCAATGGTGATTTCCTCATCTCAAACAATTTATTGAAACAAAAGCCAACAACAGTGGTGGGTATACCACAACAAAAATGTCAATGTCTCAATAACTTGTCATGTGCCCTTGAGCATCAATTACAGCTTGACAACGACGTCTCATGCTGTTCACAAGTCGACTTATTGTCTGCTGAGGCATGGCATCCCACTCTTCTTGAAGGGCGGCCCTCAGGTCATTGAGGTTCTGGGGTACAGAGTTACAAGCCTCTACACGGTGAGTCAGCTGATCCCATAGGTTTTCTATGGGATTCAGGTCTGGAGAAAGTGCAGGCCACTCCATTTGAGGTACCCCAGTCTCCAGCAGCCTTTCCCTAATGATGCGACCTCGATGAGCTGGAGCATTGTCGTCCATGAAGATGAAATTAGGCCTGTGTTGTTCATGCAGGGGCACAATGACTGGATTAATGATGTTATTCAGGTAGTATGGGCTTGTCACTGTACCATTCACAAAGTGTAGGGCAGTTCTGTATTGACTAGACACACCTGCCCACACTGTAACACCGCCACCACCAAAGGGTCGTCTGGTGACAACAGTGGCTGATGCATAGCGCTCAACTTGACGTCTCCAACATCGTTGGCGGCCATCATTTCTGCTCAACATGAATCGACTTTCATCAGAGAACAGCACTGAGGCCCACTGGTCCCTCGTCCAGCGTAAATGCTCCCTGGCCCATGCAAGACGATGACGCCTGTGCCTGGTGGTGTGGTCAGGTACCCTTGCAGGTCGTCTAGCACGCAGACCACGCTGATGTAAACGGTTTCGAATGGTCTGACGTGACACTTGGGTGCCTCTCACCTCCCTTAAATGTGCCTGGAGTTGAGTGGCATTCATCATCCGGTTCCGCAGGGCACTGTTCACAATGAAGCGGTCATCAGTGTGGGATGTGGCCAAAGGACGTCCACTTCTATGCCTTTCTGTGACTCTTCCAGTCTCTCTGTATCTCTGTTGCAACCTGCTGATGACACTCTGTGACACTCTAAGCTCAGTGGCCACTTCCCTCTGACAACATCCTGTTTGAAGCCTCGCAATGGCGAGGTACTGTTGATCAATTGTTAGGTGTCGTCTTGGTCTCATGATGTCAAAATGTGAACAGCATGATGAAGAGGACTGTTTAAATACCAATTCTAATTGAACCAGGAAATTTATTGGTCGATTCATGGATCAAACACCTGTTGTGAATTTTGCCGTTCAGCTCCTTGTTAGAGAACAGCAAGTTGTGCAAAAAGTACTGAAACATTGAATAGTTGGACATGTGCATTCAAAAGTTTAGAGAAGGTCAAATTAATTTCACCTGTAAAGGTTATAGTGCATTTTAGGTTCATCCTGAAATTTCACCCGAAAGCCGAATATCCCTAACTTTTTGTGAGTAGTGTATATACACAGAGGGAGACAGACATAATGGGAATCAGGTGTGTAGAAGCAGGGAGGGGAGATTGCTCACAGGTGAGAACAGTGAGGGTTAACAGGGACCAATAAAACAATGACAGGGGTAACGTAAGACACGGACTGGAATACACAGACACAATGATAACAAACGGCCTGGAGTTAGCAGGTAAACAAGTGCACAGCTCAGATTAGAAGAACACAAAAGTGGACACATATGCAGAGAATGCGAAATCACAGATTGATGCAGGGATAGGATAACGAGGAGGGAAATGACAGCTGCAGGTAGAAACTCAAGATTAATTAGTGATGTTAGTAGTGAACTCTAGAACCCTAATGTTAGTAGGTTAGTATTATATACACATGTTAGTTTGTTAGCAGGTTAGTATTAAATCTAATCTAACAGTTAGTATGATTAGTACATTAGTATTATATACAAATATAAATAAAGTCAGAAGGAAGAAAACGAGATATACGAAATACAGAAGAAACCTGAATGTTCCCAAAATCACCCGAATAGTGCAATGACAAAGACAGGGGGTGGAATCTCAGAAACATGGAACGCGGACTGACAATCGCGAGGGAAAGAAAACAGGAAAAATAATAAAGAATAAACTCAGATTACAGGATCCTAACAGTTAATTTCATTCCAACGTATTCATTTCGCACAAAACAATGTACAACAATGGTGAATCAATGTTGTGGTACTGTCAGCAGATGGATCAGCTGTTTTTCATGAACTGCCAGTCCAAATGATTTATTTTATTCAGAATAATTTTTCACCTGAAAGTCTCTCCAGATATTCGTAATGCAAGCTGCTGAATATTCAGTGTGAGTACTTATCAGTATTTGTTAGATATTCCTGAGTGCCCCTTGAAATGATTTGAATGGCCAGTGGCTACTTCGTCTTTTCAAAGAGCTGCACAGTGGAGGGGCCAAGATGCTTTAAACACACTGTGAGCACAGGATGAATTTAAATTGCATTAGATCCCTGAATTGTCAAGAAAGGTGCAGGAAATATTAGACCGGTGGCCATATGAGAGTTGCATTTCTCTTTTGCGGAGAGTCCCTACAGAATTTGAAGTGCCTGACAAACAAATAAATTAATTAAAAGCATGAAAGGCTTCAAATTAATTAATAGTCCGAGTAGGCCAGGGTCCACATGTCATAGATCTGCCACCTGCAGACAAAGTGCCTAGCCTGTCATTCTGATCTGAGACTGACCTTCAAACTGAAGGAAAAAAATAAAAATAAAAAAATGAATAAAAGAGATCGAATAAAAACAGCATTTATTTTATGCTTATGAAATCACAGAGTTGAAAGGACTGAATAGTCAGATGAGGCCGACATGAGCAGATAAGAGAAGAGAGGAAGGCTTTTGAAGATCAGCAGGTGTATCGGTGCAGCGTCTTTGATGAGGGGCGGCCCCTTTAATTCCTCAATAACCCGGGCGACTGCACTTTGCTGCGTCGCCCACATGCTAATGCGCGCCTGGACCCGGTGTCGGGGAGATCACAGTGATGCCGACATGCCTGACCCTCCTCTCTACACTGGTGACGTTCAGCATTGACACTGAAACCCCTATGCCTAGGCAATGTGAAAGCAGGCCCTCTAGCACTGTCTGCTCAGAGACAGGAAATGGCCCCAATTTGAGCATGCACAGGGGAAAGCTCTGTGAGTAGAGTATGGAGGACATCACTTCTGTATAGAGTATAGTCGCTGTGAGGAATAGCTTCCCAGGTTGTGCAGTGGAGGTTGAAACTCTGGGTGTTTTCAAGACCAGGCTTGATACGGTGCTGGATACTATCTAGTTTGTAAGTCAGGTGGTGAGCACCAGGAACTCTTTAGTGGTAGGATAATGGCGAGCGTTGTTGGGCTGAAAGGCCTGTTCTCGTCATTAAGTAAAGTTACGTTATGTACGTTGCCGTGACGTTTTGCACGCGCGTGTCTGCACAGGTGACCGTGCCTGCAGTCCTGGCAGCAGTGTAGTATAATGGGTAAGGAACTGCCAAAAGGTTGCAGGCTATAGACTCCCAGGTAAGACACTGCTGTTGTACCAGTGAGCGAGGCACTTTAATTGGCAGTGCTTCTGCGGCCTCGGAGGTGGTGAGGCAGGACCTGAAGGGGGAACATGGCAGGAGCCGGGGCCAGATCTCTGCGCTGTATTTTAAGTTCAGACCCATTTACCCTGCAAACAAAGAGCAATGTTGTTTAAAGAGAGCATTGCCTTCTGAATGAACCTTTGAGTGCAATAATGGGTTCCTTGCTTCATTATGGACAGCAGCCATCTCACCGTGCATGTGCTGGGAGTGCCTGCACTCAGCCAGGTTACATGAGATGGATGTATGTGTATATTCTGACATGTGTTACTTGCATCATAATAGACTCAATGTACAATGTTGCCGGTCTAATCTATATTTATTTGATTTAACCTTTAAGAATAACCCAATGAGATCCAAATCCCCTTTTACAAGGGGGCCCTGACATAAACCACAAAGGTACCCGCCAAGACAGTTGATAATCACGTTATCAGTTAGGGAATGAGACTGCAGCAAAACATAAACTAAAGAGCAGAGCTGAGGTTAAAAGCAGGAGCACATTTCAGTCATGAACCACATGCAGATTATTCAAACTACAGTGGGGGTGCAAAAACTTGGGCACCCCTGGTCAAAATGCCCTTTACAATTAGTATCTAAGTGAACAGACTCTAACCTGACCTCTAAATGGTACAAAGTTAAACATGACACATTTCTTCAAATTTTAAAGCGAGGTTACTTTTTATTTCTTACAGTTTCAAAATAATAAAAAAAGGAAAAAGGCCTTGTGCCAAAAGTGTGGGAACCCCTTTTGGATTATTCTTTCTTACTTTTTAAAAAGATGCAGACCCAGGTTAGATTCTGTTCACTTAGGTATTCATTATAAGAGGCATTTTGATCAGGGGTGCCCATATCTTTGCACTCCACTGTATAAGGTGCAGAATGACTGAAACCCATCATGTGTAAATGCATTTGGAGAAGTGCTGTATGGTTATTTTAATATATTTATTTACGTAACTATTTATATGTAAGACGAACAGAAAGAGCTAGAGGTAAAGATCAGCTTTTTCCTTTTTCCTCTTAGTTGATATAGTTTGGTACTGCTGACTGTAACGGTGGCACCGTACTCTGCAATATTTCCCACGCCGCAGGGCACATGGTGTTACAGGAGAGCTAGCACTGACTGAAGGAGAGGCAATATTTCCCACGCCGCAGGGCACATGGTGTTACAGGAGAGCTAGCACTGACTGAAGGAGAGGCAATATTTCCCACGCCGCAGGGCACATGGTGTTACAGGAGAGCTAGCACTGACTGAAGGAGAGGCAATATTTCCCACGCCGCAGGGCACATGGTACTACAGGAGAGCTAGCACTGACTGAAGGAGAGGCAATATTTCCCACGCCGCAGGGCACATGGTGTTACAGGAGAGCTAGCACTGACTGAAGGAGAGGCAATATTTCCCACGCCGCAGGGCACATGGTGTTACAGGAGAGCTAGCACTGACTGAAGGAGAGGCAATATTTCCCACGCCGCAGGGCACATGGTGTTACAGGAGAGCTAGCACTGACTGAAGGAGAGGCAATATTTCCCACGCCGCAGGGCACATGGTGTTACAGGAGAGCTAGCACTGACTGGAGGAGAGGCAATATTTCCCACGCCGCAGGGCACATGGTGTTACAGGAGAGCTAGCACTGACTGGAGGAGAGGCAATATTTCCCACGCCGCAGGGCACATGGTGTTACAGGAGAGCTATAGCACTGACTGAAGGAGAGGCAATATTTCCCATGCCGCAGGGCACATGGTGTTACAGGAGAGCTAGCACTGACTGAAGGAGAGGCAATATTTCCCATGCCGCAGGGCACATGGTGTTACAGGAGAGCTAGCACTGACTGAAGGAGAGGCATGCCTCTCATGGGTAACCTGTATGTGTCCCAGCGCAGTGGTGGGCAAAAGCTAATGCAGCTTTAACCAGAGAAACCCTGGCAAACCAGAACACATCTTTCTCCTCGCGGGTAGAACTCCTTTGTACCATCCCATTGTAGACTCCTGATTGTAGTCGGCTAATGGCAGAGGCCTAATTGGGCAACTGAGGTCGTTATTTTTCAAAAACTGTATCAACTGTGTATCAACACAGGGTATTTCATACAAAGTTTGCAAACCGTTTTACAATCGCTCACTATTTTGTAGCGTCTCCCTTCATAGTGCTTGTCTCATAGGCAAACAGATGAGCGAAATCTAATGAGACACCAGAACAGGCTAGAGAGTTACAAGCTCGTCTTGGGCGGCAGTGTAGTATAATGGTTAAGAAACTGGACTTGTAACCGAAAGGTCGATTCCCAGGTAGGTCACTGCCGTTGTACCCTTGAGCAAGGTACTTAACCTTAATTGCTTCAGTATATATCCAGCTGTATAAATGGATAAATGTAATAAGAAGTTGTGTAAGTCGCTCTGGATAAGAGCGTCTGCTAAATGCCTGTAATGTAATGTAATGTAATGATAGTGTTGCCAAAAAGTGGCAGGTTTTACAGCGGACCCACAGCAGAAAGCAGGGATCCGCAAAGCCCGTGTAGAAACACGGAGGGAGACATGGACTGACCGCTTTGTCAGCCGCGTCTCTGCACTGTGTGATGCTAGCCTCCTTGACGCATGTCTTTCGCCTCACGGGAGCGTAACTAATGGTTGACTGCCGCCGCGGCGGTTAGAGCACTACGGAGCTCATCCGGCTTCGCTTCCGTTGTGTTCCACCTGTTGCATCTCAGAGGGACTTCACAGGGGAGCGCCCGGGCTTTGAACACTTTGAGTCTATACGGGGAAGGAGTTCTAACGCGGGGTTGCCATAGGCACTGAGTTCCGTCACATTATCTTAGCTCTCTTGCTCTCCGGTTCTCTCCCACAGTCAGTCGACCGAGAGTGGGTGTGCGACACGCTTATATAAATGGCAGCATTATGCAATGTGACGTGCGTGTTTGTCCGCACTGGGCTGCTGTCTTTGTGGGGGTGGTGGGTGTGGGTGGGTTCTGATGCTTCCTAATATAGAAACAGACACCAGAGGCCATGGCAGAAAGAGCTGATTGCACTGAACATATTTCATAGATTATGAGCATTTTATCATTCATTTTCATTCATAATGCTTTTTCTGTGTGTGAATTTATACCACATGACTGGTAAAATAATCCTGAAATATTTGCCTCTCCAAGTACTACATCAGAACATGGACATGAATTACATCAAGATGATGGTCTCTCTCTTTGATACGTGTTAAACAAATCCATTTCCCACATGTTTCCCACAAAATATCAATGTGTTTACAGTTTATGCAGTGCATGTTGTGTTTTTCAGGCCGTTTCTGCTTGCTGTGTATTGGCTATGGCTAAGGCCGAGATCTTTAAGCAATTATTGCAGTATATGACACTTTTTATTTTATACGTTGTCTCATGACACTTTCAACAAGTTACGGTCAACAAAAATGATGTATTTTCAACTGAAAAAGTGTCACACAATACTTTTTCTCCCTGACCTGCACCTATAGAGTTTTACGTCACAGACACTGTCATACGTTGTCACACAGTGTGACTGGACAGCCATAAATTATTATCTCAATAATTTCACCGCCCGCTGCCAAGTTGTAAACAAATGGTCAGGAAATTGGCGGCTCATTACCGTAGAGACTGGAATGGCAAACATTGTGTGTTCTTTTCTTCACAACTGGTGTGGCAAGTTCTGCAATCAGCAAATTGAAAATAATGGGTTTGCAGTGGACACAACTGAACTGTTTATTGTTAGGCCATAGTTATGGACAGAGGCTGAATGAATCTGGCATCGAACAATCATTTCTTAACCCTTTGAAAAGTAGGTTTTTTGGAATGTTTTTCCCCCCACAATTCTAAGTCAGTGTTACAGTGAGCCAAAAATGTGACGTCACTTTCACTGAGTTCAGTTCCGGAAGTACATTTCCCTAATGGTGTTTCCCCATTGGGATTGAAACAATCTGAGATTATAAGGATCCTGTTTTCAGTACAACTACAGGACTTCAATATGTTGTACCTATATGACCCTTCTCTCAATCATGGCATTCCTGTGCAGTTTGGTTTGAAATTGCACAAATTACATACATTTATATAATGTTCTCCGCTAACAAACGACAGGATCCCCACACGGTATGGAGTGCCAGTGCGTCGCCAGATAATAATAACGTAATAATGTTATGGAAACGAGAAGCTGGAATGATACCTCAGCTTGTTACATCGGCATTAGAATGTTCACATATTTGTGATCTTCCACCGTAAAGAGTTAAATATCCCAGCCACTAGTCCAGTGCCTCAGGTGTATCAGCCAGTAGCATTGAAACTAAATCCCTGAAATGATGGTCTGGATTCAAGAATTATTTGTCCTTCACTTTGACTCACATTTAAATAGATCTTGTTTTTCTTCAGTTTTGAGAGCCGTCGTTAACTTTAATAGGAAAAAAGTGTGCTTGTTCAAGCAATCTTATGTTAAATTTAATGTTTTCGGGACAAATGTTAAATGAATCTTGACATTATGATTGATTACAATAAACAATCGTGTTCATAAATGTTCTATTTAAACTGGGCTAAAGTTAAATTGCAGACTGGAAAACTATATTTTTGTTTGTCAAGAAAGTCAAACACATTGGCACCCGGCCATGTTTTTTTAAATTTATTTCTTGCCAACTGTTTTGTTTGCTTCTCCTGCTCTGGAGAACGGCTAGTGTGTGAGGAGTGAGAAACAGTGGGGCACTGAAGTCTCGCTGAGATGGCGCTTTCAAACGGAGCCACACTCCTTACGAGTGAGATAACGGGAGCCCTTCTCGTCGCTTGGCTTCATCTCGGATGCGCTCTGTCACGCGACACCGCTGTCTGATCCTCAGAATATTCCGGAACTTTCATTAGACCTTGGTGTGAACCTTTCAAACATGCTCTCCGCGGCTCGCACTTTGTGCCCGCTTGATTTTGTCGACACAGACGTGTCAGTCTCCGACACATTTGCTGCAGCCTCAATGACTAAAACAGTTGCAAAATATCCATGCGAATAACAGTCTGACGTGCTGTGCTAAGTATTTCTGTCTTCCTTTCTCACTCTCCCTGCCCAGTCGCGCTCAATTGTATTTTCCTCCCTGCCATGGCATGTCCCTGAAAACACAAACACGAAGATTGGCAATATTATTTCATATCCCAAAGCAACATATTCTGCCTCAAGTTAGCATTGCATTAGAGATGGTGGCAGTGTAATATAACAGCGTAATTAATTTGGACCTGGTTTTGCAGCTCCAAGGTTGTTGGTTCGATTCCCAGGTGGGGAACTGCTGTAGTATTTTCCATCATTCAGTAGATATCCAGATTTATAAATGGATTGTATGAAATATGATAAAATAATGTGTCGTGTATAAAAGGCTGTAGTGTAATGTAATATTGGAAATCTTGGATCTAGGTTTTCATCCATCCTCCATATAGCTGGTGGAATAGCATCCCCTGTGCCCCCCCTCCCTCTCTTCAGCTGATTTGTGGTGAGCTTCCTGGTGCCTGCTGGTGCTACACATTGGTGACATTTCAGGTGAACCCCCCCCCCCCCCCCCCCTCTCCCCTCACTGTAACATGCTTTCAAATCTAGAAATGAATAAATCCAACCGCCTACTGTTGTTCAAACCCCTTTACTTCCCACAAGAAATTCATATCCCAGTGAATATGAACATGCTGCGGAAAAACACCGATGATTTGAAGCCATATCTTTGACAGACTGTTGCTGTGTGTGCATAGGTTTTCAAATAACACGTAGTACAAAAACTGTCAAAGCTTTGTGATGGAGAACAAAATGAGGAACGAGCCGCGTTTGCTTGCGAACATATCGGTCGCAAAGTCTAAATGCTCGATAGCCAGCTGTAACGTAATGCTGTACTTATCGTAATGTCGTATCATACCGGTTTTAATATGACAATGTAAAAGTCCACTGTAAAATAAAATATTAAAATATTACTCTGTTCAATTGCAATTATGCCTTTTTATTGGCATGACTGTCTAGTAGCGCTGTTAGTGAGCTGTACTATGGGCTTTGTGCATTTGCTGATTGATAATAATGATGTTCATTTTGTCCTCACGTACTGAAATATGAAATGCTCCCCATGTGTTAGCTGTTCGGGACAGGGCATTAGTGTTGGAGTGGGGATGTGGGGGGGGGGGGACATATTTGCATGATTTGATGTTGGCTCTTTTATGGGAGCTCCGCAAGATCGGGTCAGGTACTATTTTATTAATAATTAACACCTGTGTTAGACCACGTTTGAAACACTTTGTCTACACCACATTATACTAAGGATATAGAAACTCTGACAAAAGTAAGAAGAAGGGCAACAAGACTGTTCTGGATATTAAAATTATGTTGTGAAGAAAGACTGAAGAAACGTATGTCCTGGCTTAGATCTAATAAACAAAGCAGACATGGTGGGATTTTATTGAAATTTTACAACTGTAAAATGATTCATAAAGTGGATTACATAGGCTAGTTAAATTTGAGCTCTTTCAACAGAACAAGTTGGCTTTTATGGAAATTAATTAACGGTAAATTCAGAATTGATACTATAGTACAAAGTCATTTTTAGCATAGAGGCTTGTTAATGCTTGGAATAACTTTCCATGACTCATAATTTAAGTTGAGAGGCATGGAGTGTTAATAAACAGCACAGTGCTAAAAAGAACTCTCCACAATATGCTAATTAATGAGGTTTGCCTTGTTGTAAATTTCCATTATATTTCTTACTGTGTGTCTTAAGGCCAGAGACCTGGAATTTTCTTAATGCTTCACTATATACAGTATACGTGCTATAATTAAGTAATGTATTTATTTATGTTACTTTGATAACCCGGTATTGTCTGTATGTTCTTCAGGGAATGGGAACAATATCCATAAATTAAATAAATAAGCTGTACCATGGTAACTCCAACATTTTCAGAACTTTTATGATCTAGGTACCTTTTTTTTTTAGATGTAACATAGAGTGTCTTGTTGACTTTACATTGAGCATTTAGTAAACATCTGCAACAAAGAGAGATATCTTAATAATTCAATAAGTACTCAGATTTTTTGCCTTTTACATTAAGGCGGTAAGGTAAAACATTCTTAAGTGGTATTTAACATAAGATTTTCTGTAATACCCTGACTTACTGTCTTATCAAATTGGTCACACCTCTTACCAGCCAACACATTTTACACCAGCATGGTGTTGCAGGCGAGAATTTTCACACCCAAAAGTCTGGTATGACCCTACGATCAGACAGCTCGTCAAAAATGGGGATCCTGCATGTTCAAACTGCTGAAGCAGAAAGATACATTTCCCTGCAAAACAACCTCAGGGAAAAGGCAGCGATTGATCCGCATTATCAAATTGATCTAATTAAAAGCTATATGGAATTCACAGCAATGACAGAACCGAACCCATTGTATTTTGAAGAGCTTTTACCACGAAGAGAGTGTTTCAATGGCTTATTTTTTAATCTTATTATTTCAAGAAAAGTCTTTTAAAACCCAAGTGATCATAGATGACCTCTTTGCTTGTATCAAAACCCCATTCAGCTAAACAAGCTCATGGGACCATGCTAAATAAATAGACCTGTCAGTGAAATAAAATAAGCGGGTGAGCCTGAAAGCAAAATGTGTCTAAAGATGAGGAGATATGGAAATGAAGACATAACAAGCCAAATAGATTAACTACAGCAGAAAAGTAATTTCCTAATTATATATAAATTGTTTTGTCCCACAGGCAGAAACCCAAATCCACAAGCAAACAGTCCAAGTGGAATTGATCAACAGCTACAAACTCCCACTGGCCAATATATACAGCACATCCCTTGGCATTAAACACATTTGTCTTGCCATGACTGTAATCCCTTAGCTGCATATTTTGTAAAACAGCCAATCTGATATAAAAGGCTGGATGCTGTGAGCATTGAGGCTCATTAGTGGTCAGCAGAAATAGAGATGAACTTCAGAGGAGGTCATAGCTCAGGAATTTGAATACAAATATGAAGAAGAAACTTTAAAGATATTATCTTATACTCTCAGCCATTTATTTTAGCCTTGAATTCCTTGTCTACAACCGTCCATGAAAGCTGTATAGGTAATTCCAGTCTGATGGATGTGTGATTACCATTGGGATGGCTTTGGAATGAATACAGTTGGGAAGTCGATCTATGGAATCAGCATAAGAAAGCTCTAGGGCCTCCTAAACTATGCATCTTCCCGTAAACTACTGTATCTCCCTGTCTGAGAGGAGGCTGAGTGAAGCGTCCGTTATCTGCTCCATGTGTCGCATGTTCATTAATCCCGTCTTCATTAAGAGGCTAATCACCCAGAGAGATGAATTGACTGTTGCAATTACTCTGCTCCAAACAGGGCCCAGGCTCCGGTCTGGTGGCTTCTAATTGAGAGCGGGCTCAATTCCGTGTAGGAGTCGCAGGAGACACGGTCCATCCAGTACACCAGGGAGGGGGAAGACAGGAAGGAGGGAACTTTTAATTGCAAAGGACAGTTTGTGTGGAAACAAGCCGGGTGAGCACAAACATACAGAGAGGCAAATCATATTCCTTCAGTGCCGAGGGCTCGGCACAGACTCAGACATATTGGTCACATTTCCGGTGAAGCAAACCAGTCTTTAAAGGGAGGAGGTAAGGGCATCGGAGACCATCTGGTACCGCAACTCAGATTGTATCTCTCCACTTAGATTTCTGTCCAAGACGTAGTCTCTGTACTTCAAAGCCATGGGCATATATAAGCTGTAGTCATTTGCAAGGACACAATCATCAAGCAGTAAAATAAGGACTCACCCATGAAACTGCACAAGAAGGACACATCCATGAAACGGCACAAGAAGGACACATCCATGAAAGAGCACAAGAATGACACGTCCATGAAAGAGCACAAGAAGGACACATCCATGAAACGGCACAAGAAGACTCATGGCTCTGGAGATGGGATACCGGGGAACCAAACAGCTCCTCAAGCCAACATAGTTATTTTTCATACCGAGCAGAGGCTATACCTTTAAGGAAAATCCTCCCACGTGCTGGATTTTTTTCAAGACTACATACCCTTTGAACATTTTTGTGTTGAATAGTCGATGAAAAGATGCGGAAACCCTGCCTTGTGTTCAGGTGAAAAACAGCCTAAATTTGGTTTAAAATAATTTTTTTAACCAGCTAGGATGTAACCAGGCTATATCCGGTTATAACCTGAGCTAAATTAGGGCTAACGTCAACTAAATTGACATGTTTATGTCAAAACGTCTCAACCTGTGATTTCCGCCCCTCTAGACGTCTAGATTCCGGCTCTTGTTGGCTTTTTCACTGGGTATCCTTAGCCTTGGTATTGGTGCGTTCAGCTCAAGCCCATGTCTTCTGTGCAGTGATAAACCCCTTAGTGACGGGAAGCTCCAAGGAGTGATGGACAATTACCCATACCTGTGGAAGCAGGGAGTGCCTGTGGAAGTAAGGTTTCTGCCAGTAGGATTTCCCCACACCTCACAGCATATTAGCAACTAGTAGCTTCCTACCGCGTCATCTTGTCCCACGGGCAGACACCCAAAACACCTTTGTATGCTGGTTTTTATTCCAAAATTCCAATTGCAATTCCAGAATTTTAACAAGCTGTTCCTCTTTCTTAAGTGTTTTTCATGTTTAGAGGGATTATGCGCTCTCTTAAGCCACATTATGCTAGCAATAGCTATGCATGCAATGGCAAATAAGTCCAATATTGCTATATTGCAAATGATTACAAAAAGAAGTAAAAATGTTTAGCTGATCAAATTTAAGATTGAGGTGAATCAATAGGCCCCAAATTGGTTAAATGGCCACTGAAACTAACCATTTGGTAAATAATGAATAATTCAAAGACAAAGCAAATGAGAACAAGCCAAATCTGCAGTGTTTATACGTTTAAGAGGTAAATTATGCAGGAACTTAAACGCATGTGTTGAAGATACATAATTATGAGCCTATTGTTTCAGCTCAGTCAAATTTGATCAGTTAAACAAAAAATGCTACTTTTTGTAATTGATTGCAGTACAGCACAATAAGCACAATGGGCCTCATTCCCCAACCATTCTACGAACAAATGTGCTCATCAGATATTCTTTAAAACGTTTTTATGAACATTCTGGCATTCACCAGTGCATTCTTATTTGGGATTTTTCCTTTGGTAAAACAGACCCTCAGACTGCAAACATCAATTCATCTGCAAATGTTTGTAAAAACATTTTAAAGAAAGTCTTAAGAACAAATTAGTTTGTAGAGTGATTGGTGAATGAGGCCCATTGTGAGCATGGCAATTCTAGTCTTCATTGCATACATATCTATTCCTGACATAATGTGGCTTAAGAGGGTAAATAATCCCTCTGAACGTGAAAGCCACCTAGTTCACAGAAATTGACAGCTTCTTAAAATTCTGGGATTGCAATTGCGGTTGGAACTAAAACCAGCATACACAGGGGTCCCCCAGGACCAAGTTTGAGAACCACTGCTGTAAACCTTTGCCTAAAAATTTTGTGAAACAACCAATTTAAAATAAAGGCTGGATGCTGTGAGCATTGTGGCTCATTAGTGGTGAGTAGAAATATAGATGAACTTCAGAGGAGGTCATTTTGGGGGCATAGCTGAGAAATTTGAAAATAAAAATAGGAAGTAAGAAACTTTAGCGACTCCATCTGGTAATATTCGGTACTGTAGTCCACCAATGGCAGCTGTAAGCAGTACAGCCTCATGTAATGGCTGCACAGCTAGTGGACTGAGAGTGCAGTGAAGCAGACCCTTACAAAAAATAAGTTTATAAAAGTATGCCTTAAGTACACCTTTTCTAATCTAAGTCCCAGGTAGTGTACTTAAAGTGCACTTTCACTCTACATTCCAGAAGTAAACTTCACGGTTTTAAAATACTTAAAACATACCACTTTAGGGTCCAAAGTTTAGAAGTAGTTCTATACTTGAAATATAGTTCCAGGAAATATGTAAAATGGGCCAATTTAGTTTTATAAAGTACTTAGAATATACTTATAATAAACTTGATGCACTTAAGTTTATAAGGTCAGGGAGACGCACATATTAGCGTGTGGTGTTCCCTTCTGAATTGGCATAGGGTGTTCTTACAAATACGATTATGTATTCCATATCAGGAGAAAGGTCAACGAAGGGACGGAAAAGCATCTTTTTGAAAAATACCAGCTAGCCTTATAATACATGTCTCCAGGAAAAAAACACAAAATTGCCCTTGTAATACTTCCCTTGGCATGATGGCAGCCAGGCTGAATTTAGAAAGGGAATGAGGTGAGCTGGAGTGTGAAAACTGGACTAATTATGTTTAGTCTGGAAACAACCAAGAACCAAATGACGGTGGGCTGAGCTGCGATCACTGGCCTCCCTTCAAAATCCTGTCTGTTGTAAGAGCCTCAGACTCCCCCCGAGCTCCACACCTGCACCCCTCTGTGTGTTCGTATGTGGCGTGTCGCACCCGCTACCCCCATCCCGGAGAGCGGGAACCATTCCGGATTTTTCTCCAGCCATTGTCCCGAGCGTTCCAGCTGTCTCCGGCCCGCCTCCCCCTTTTCCGATGTAATCTCATGACTCACGCTGCGTCTTCACGGGCGTCAAACGCCACTTTGTTTGTCGGGAGCGCGGCTGCGCATCGCCGGCCCTAAAATAGAAACGCCGTCGGCTTATTTGTGCCGCCGGTTTACTTGGCGCCTGTTGACCCAGTGGAATTGAAGCATTAGGGGCTTCTGCTTTTAAATTGTGGGTTTACTCGAGATTTTCTGCCTCTGAGACAGTGCAGATATTTTCAGACCATGAAGGGGGTTGAAAGGGAGGGGGGGGGGGGGGGGGGGGGGGGGCGGGGTTGGGAGGAATGAGATTGCCGCCACAGCGGACCCAGGCGTGTCATTTTATGTTAGCGGGTGGGTCAAGTGTAGTCTTTTGAGCTTGTGGTTTATTAGGCACCTGTCACCAAAGCTGGCACATATCCACACTGACAACACTAGCGCGCTGTCACAGCGGAGTTACGATCGCATCGTGGCTATGTCAGCAGCAGAGGCCGTTGTGTTCATTTGCCAGGCTCTGGCTATGCGATTCCTCTTTGCACTGCTGACGTCCCTGATCTGTCACTTTATTCTCTCTCTCTTTCTCTCTCTCTCTCTCTCTCTCTCTCTCTCTCTCTCTCCATTCTCCCCTCATCTCTCTGTTTTTTTACCACTTCTCCTCCGCAGGCACCGCTGATCCTCCGCTCTCCTTCTCTACACCCATGTTTTCTCCCTCTCTCCTTCTCTCAGCACCAGGCCCTATAATGACGAGTTGTTTTTGCCCGGTGGCGTGTACCTGCACGCCCGCTATCCCTCACATCTCTGCTCGCCAGATCTCCTGCTTTTAAACGTCTCTGCCATCTCCTCCCCCCCCCCCCCCCACGGCACCCGCACTGCCACGTCTTGATAAATGTGTCTATTAAAGCCGAGACCCTGTGCGCTCGCACGCAGGCCCGCCCTACGGCCCCGTCGCTCGTTTCCGAAAACGCGGCCCAGAACGAGCGGACCTTTTCCTGCACTTCGCTTCACTGCCTCTGACTGCGATTCCTGCCGCTCGAAAAATCCAGCTTCTTCCTCCCCGCACTAGCGCACAGCATAGCCTACTTAAAACATAATCTATTCCAAATGACTCACTTTTAATTACCTGTTTGCCAGCAGTTGGGTGATGCGTCGGAGAGTTTAGTGTAACATTTGAAGCTGGAGTGTCGCACTCTATGCAAACACACGCCCGTGAATCCTGTTGAATGACTGTCACTCTCTGTCCTATGGCGGAGAAAACGATTGAGCTCAGTTTACAAATCAACTGCAGTTACAGCACATATACTAGAAAAAAATGCTACTATATAATTTATTTGTAAACATTTTTCTGACTCTTTTAGGCTAGACTGTGTGCCACAGGCACTTCTGAATCATGCAGTGACATAGACAATTTAGTTGGATTTTCTTCCAGTACTGCTGAGGATAATTTTACATACTATTCCGCTCACTACGGTGGCACAGTTTATGCGGCTGGTTCTTGCGCTACTTCAAGCCAACAAAACTCTGCCCCCGAGTTTGTTTTCACAGAGAAAACCCCTGGTGCCCTCAAGCAGAGAAGCAATTTCTCAGTTATCTATTCTACAGCGCATGACTTTCTATGCCTGTCAGATATAACTACCTGAGGGAGAGCAGTTTTCATAAAAAAAAACATACACAGCTTTGTTGTACGCTGGCACTATTTTTCATGCATTTTATTTGTTGTCTTTCACGACCGGGCCGTGAATGTAAATGGGCGGGGGGTGATTATTTAGATTTCGGTAGACTTGTGCACACTCCGATGGGGCGGAAAATCAATTCCTGATTTATGACGTCGGGCTTCAGGACAAAACATGTGATATTTTAGTCAATATTTCCCGCCCTCAGCCCGACATCACTCACTGTCCACTGAACTGTGACCTCTTGTGATGCAATCGTGGTGAGCCAAATGCTGCGCCATCGTCAATCTCGTGAGGGTCTGAATAAATTTAAACAAAAATAAATAAATACCAGTCAAGTCATGGTTGTTACCGATGGCAAATTAAAGAACATTAATTAAATCCAGCGCTGAATGTAATGCGTCAGAAGGACTCCTACTGCTCTGAAATTGAGCACAGTGCGGAGCCTGTGTGGTAACCGGGCGGTAGAAATGGTTGAGGGATATATTTAAATGAAGAGACGGGTATCATACTGTTGTTCAGTTCTGTTGTTTAATCAATAAATCGGCCTATAATAAAGAATCATAAAGTTACATTCAAAATCAAATGCGTCTATACACACACGCGCACTCACATAGGAAGTACGTCTCAAGACATCACCAGACATTCAAAACGTTCACCCGGAGTTCCACGCGAGTAGACAGGGCAGCGATGATCGCGCGGACATACATCATTACGCATCACAAGAGGAGGTGGAAGAGGAGGCGGAGGGGGCAGAGGAAGTGATGCGTGATGGACGCGTAGTCGATGGGAAACGGGAGGAAGCGGGACGCGTGGTCGACGGGTGAATGCGCAGAGCGGTTCTGTGCGTCTGGAGCGGAGGTGAGGTGTTGAGCCGCCGCTGCTCGTGTATTCTCCAGCGTTGCACACGGCCGCCGTTCCTTCGCTGTTGATATACGCTCTGTTTGAAGGGTATATTTAAACATACACTGCCTGGACAAAAAAAAAGTCGCACTCGAATATTTCGTTGGACCGCCTTTAGCTTGGATTACGGCGAGCATTAGTCGTGGCATTAGTCTTATGCAACGTTACAAGTTCACAACATTAATTTCCGTCCAGAGTTGCATTCATTTTTGGCCGAGATCTTGTATTGATGACAGGAGAGTCAAACTACTCCGTAAAGTCTTCTCCAGCACATCCCAAAGACTTTCAATGGGGTTAAGGTCAGGACTTTAGTGGCCAATTCATGCATGAAAATGATTCCTCATGCTCCCTCAACCACTTTCACAATTTGAGCCCGATGAATCTTGGCATTCAGTACATTCAGGTACTTAGCTGACTTCATTTTATTGCTGCATAACGTTGCTGAGCCTAGACCTGACCAAGTGAAGCAGCCCCAGATCATAACACTGCCTCCAGAGGCTTGTGCAGTGTGCACTATGCATGACGGGTGAAACAGTGACTTTTTTTTTGGCCAGGTAGTGTATTAGTGCCAGCCGAGGCTCCGGGCAGTGCGGAAGGGTGGCGGCTTTTCCTTGCGAATGAAAACCGAGAGCTCTCTAATGTAAAAGTCAACTTTTAGCACCCAGGATGGCGATATGCAGTACGGCATGGTATCTGATTTGATTGGGCATTTTGGCTTAATCTCTGTTCAGATATTATTTAAACCAGTCAAGATATGATCTGGATACATACGTCATAACGGATAATTTTGTTAGTCTGTCGCAACCACGGCTTCCTACGGTACGGATAAGGCAACAACAGGTCATTACCAGAGCCATATTTTAAGTATGTATTGACCCAAAAATGACCTGGACCTACAGTATGATAATGTTTGCTACTGGGTCAGAAGAGTAGAGAGTCAATAGGCTAGAATTGCAGTATCTAGAGGGCACTGTTTTTTTTTAGATCTCTGGTGGACATGGAACCAAACTCCCACCAGTGGTAAACCCATATGAACACTGTTTATTTGATGTAATAAAAAAGTGTGAAAAAATGTGGTATCCTAGTGGGGAAAGTATGATTGCGCTGTCTAATTTCTGGCTCAAGAACACTTGTATGTTCATTGTTGGTGTCCTTTTATAGCAAGAAGCATGTACACATTAAAGGTGTCATAACAGATACAGCTGTGCAGTGGCACAGAGTATTGTAAGACTACTGGGGTCCGTCTGCCCTGGCCCACACAGAGATGCAGTAAGCCAAACCTAGAGCAGGCCCCTCCTGAAAACTAGCGGAGCCGCTGACGAATCCTCCCACCACCAATGATGTGAAGAACAATTTATTGACTGTTTTCCACCAAGGTCAGGTGCACTGTGGCCAGGATAACCTACTCTGCGCTTGGGCAAAGCACCAGGAAGCCCTGCCAGCCCCAGTCTAAAGACGGTCACATACACAGAGCACGACTCAATGACTACTCCAGCTCTTACAGTTTCTGGGACATTTTGACTGGTGACAAGGGGCCAAAAGAAACATCACTCCAAGTTTGGTCTCTGTGGCCTCCAAGAAGACATTATCCACGACACTCGGCTGGGTGGCAGTAAATCTAATAGACGGCACAGTGAAATGCCCCAGTTTGTGTAGTGGTTGTAGTTTGTTATATTGTCTTTCCAGTGCACACAGGTGTTTTTTAGATGTCTTATATGATCTTCCTCTCCCTCAGTTGTATCCCAGACTCTATACGTGCCAGCATTTAGGAAGCATCACCATTCGTTATCTTTACTGCAGTCATTTGTCTGACAGAGCGCCCTGCTCTAAGTCATATTTAAATCCGATCTCCTAACTGCGCATGATTAAACTGCTGAGTCAGCATAAAGGCGTGACTTTAAAGGCTCAGTATGCAGGGGGGACCGACCAAGCCCGACGCTGGCTTGTTCCAGCCCCAGTCACGGTCGCTGTCAAACCCTCGCCAGGGCGACCTCGTCCGCTCTGCTTGAAATGTGTGTTAATGCAAATGAGGCAATTAGGTTGGCAGGGTCTGCTAAACTGCAGGGAGAGAGCGGAGAGAGGGGAGCGGATATCTTGCCGCTGTTTGTTGTGGTCTTCGTTGCTTGACTTCGGTTGGTTTTTGGCAGTGTGTCTTCTTGACCGTGTCTGTAATTAATGTTCGGTTTCTTACCTTTGTACTCTACCAACGTGCCCTCACCTGCCGACCAGGTGGTGACACGTCAAATCGCAGCTCCACTTTAAAACGCTGGAGTCACAAAATTGCACAGTGTAATGCCTGTGAACGTGCAGGCCCCTGTAGAGCGATTGATTGTATGTTGAAGCACAGGACTGCCCGGTGCCCCCAGAATAAAGCACGGTCAGGGCAGCTTCCTGTACGAGCGTGATACAGCTGACGTAGCGGTAATTGTAGCATCGAGACCGCATTTGAGATTGGCATTCTCAGATACGCGGACTGTTATGTTTACAGGCAGTTGAATTTAAATTAAAACCTGCGAGCGTGCAGGTCACTGTAGAGTGATTGATTATGTTGAACAACGGGACTGCCCAATGCACCCAGAACAAAGCACGGTCAGGGCATGCCCTGCTTCCTGTGTCTGGGAGAGGGTGATGCAGCTTGATGCTGCCGTGAGTATTGCTGGGTACAGGGGGCGGCCGCAGGATCTGTTCCCAAGACACGCGGAAAAAAGAAAAAAAATCAAGTAACGGTAATTGTAGCATCGATACCGTGTTTGAAACGTTCAGATATTGTTTGACATTCTTTAGACATTGATGCGCAGACCGTTTTATGTTTGCAGGCAGTTGAATTTTAAATTTGAATGCCTCTGAGGTATGCAGCGTGCGTACTCTGCGCACAGCTGGGGGGTGCCACTGGCTGGGCACACGCTTCAAATAAAAAATCTAAACTTCAGAAAAAAATATTGTCTCCTATCAAAAAATTCACTTAACACTGTTTTTATATACTTCACAAGTTATTTTGTGATTTAAAAAATTGTGAAGAATGGTTTGTTGATCAACTAGTAAAACTACTCAAACATTTAAAAAAGAAAAAAAAAAAACTTATTCTGAGCAATATCCAGAGTTCCATATGGGGCCAGTTGTCCTGCTCCCTGTACCCAGAAGATGCATTTATAAAACTTTCTTTAAAAAGAAAAAAAGACGACAAGTCTTCATGAGCACATAGTTTGAGACGCATCCCACATGCGCTGTCTTGCTGCACCAAAAAGAGTTGTTCGCTTCCCTGACCTCGGCCAGTGAATCGCTTGGGGGGGAAAAGAAAAGAAAAAAATATGTTGTAGGGTAATTAGTAATTCACAGGCTGGACTGAAACAGGATGTATTTCAGGTTGATAATATCGGGCAAGCCGTGCGCTCCTCTCGACCAGGCAGCGAGCGAGGTCGAGCTGTGTTTTGCATCTAGGCTATTAACTTGAACGTTGGCGGAGTTGTATAGGCTATTGTTGTCGACTGAGGAAGGCAAACGCAGGGTGTTTGCTATACATTTATGTGTAGGCTGCAATAAATATTTTAATAATATAATTTTAACAATAAAAAATGACACGGTAATTTAAACATGGTAATGTGGTTATGGTGAGAAATTTCCTTTTAAATATTAAAAATGAAAACAATCCAGTCGCTGGGAATTTAATTTAGGTCTATTTGCTTTGACGAATAACAGGCCGCCGTGCGCAATTAATATGACGGGTCGTCGTTGTTCTTTCCTACGAGTAAATCCAAAGTAAGAGAAAAATGGTGAATGCCGTGAAATCGTGTTAACCGCTCTTACCTGTCACAAGCATTTCTTGCATGAGGCCCAATGTCTCCTATGTCTTCTTCTACCACTGTTGTGGATTCAGTGACTAAGGTTGAATGGATTAACGCTTCATGGTGGCAGTAGTTTGGAACCTTTGATCTGTGTGTTCTGATCTGCATCTACAGTATTGCAGTGAGTGTCTCTCTCTTTGAGGTTATTGCAATGCATATATGACATGTATGTGACAATATGTTAGATATATCCATACAAATATAAGTACATACATGTGCACAAATATTTATTTGAACATACAGCTCATAACCGTGTGTGCTCTGTGGCAGGCCTGCAGTTAAGAGTGTATATTTCAGGCAGTTATGATCCTGTAAATTTTATTTCACTCACATATATTTTGTGCTTATTAGTTTGTCCTTGCAGTGTTTCTCCCTCTGGGACCCCGACATTGCCTTTGTTAACTCTGTGGTTCCTCTAATATTAATGTCACACTATATGTAATATTCAATTTATTTTATATTTCATATTGTGTACACTGTGTGATGAATATCTGTACTTATGGTACTGTTGTCTTCACTTGTTGACCTAAAGTCACTCGCTTTTGGCTAAATCATGTTTTCTTACATAAATCTAGTAATGGCTCCTGTTCCTCAGTTCTGAAGAAAGCTGAACACGGCTGAAGCATCTGCTGTGACGGCACCCAGAGTGCTCACTGTTAGCACTGACTGTAATAACGGCAGCCTGTTAGGACTGACTGTAATAACGGCAGCCTGTTAGCACTATCTGTAATAACGGCAGCCTGTTAGCACTATCTGTAATAACGGCACCCTGTTAGCACTGTCTGTAATAACGGCAGCCTGTTAGCACTATCTGTAATAACGGCACCCTGTTAGCACTGTCTGTAATAACGGCAGTCTCTTAGCACTGTCTGTAATAACGGCAGCCTGTTAGCACTGTCTGTAATAACGGCAGCCTGTTAGGACTGTCTGTAATAACGGCAGCCTCTTAGCACTGTCTGTAATAACGGCAGCCTGTTAGCACTGTCTGTAATAACGGCAGCCTGTTAGGACTGTCTGTAATAACGGCAGCCTGTTAGGACTGTCTGTAATAACGGCAGCCTGTTAGGACTGTCTGTAATAACGGCAGCCTGTTAGCACTGTCTGTAATAACGGCAGCCTGTTAGCACTGTCTGTAATAACGGCACCCTGTTAGCACTGTCTGTAATAACGGCAGCCTGTTAGCACTGTCTGTAATAACGGCAGCCTGTTAGCACCACTGTAATAACGGCACCCTGTTAGCACTGTCTGTAATAACGGCAGACTGTTAGCACTGTTTGTAATAACGGCAGCCTGTTAGCACTGTCTGTAATAACGGCACCCTGTTAGCACTGTCTGTAATAATGGCAGCCTGTTAGGACTGTCTGTAATAACGGCAGCCTGTTAGGACTGTCTGTAATAACGGCACCCTGTTAGCACTGTCTGTAATAACGGCAGCCTGTTACACTGTCTGTAATAACGGCAGCCTGTTAGCACTGTCTGTATTCCTTCCCTCACTGATAGCACTGTCAGTAATAACAGACCGTGTTCTAATTACTGGTGCTTTAGTGAACAGAATTTCATAGTTAGTCCTCCGTCTGGGTATTTTCTTTTACTCTCTCATCCCGTTTATACGTAATATACTTTTTTCTTTACTCTCTCTCTCTCTCTCTCTCGGGGGGATATGCAGTAGGACTGCTGGCATGCTGGGGGCTTTTCTACAAGCCTAATTAATCTTTATAGAAATAAGACATGCTAATGTGATTAATCAGATCCCATGGTGTTGCACATGCTATTTTGCTGATTTTTCTTGCAAAAGCCTGTGCTAAGCACCAGATAAGATGGCCTAAGCACAAATGGAGCACTGTTTGACCATCACATTCACAGCCTGCTCAAAGGCTTCATCAACCTCCCAGTCCGCACTCAGATGGCTCACTCTAAGCAAGGCATTTAATCTTTTATAAGTTTTATATTTTTAATCATGCCTGGCCCTCCAGCCTTTCTTTCTTGCTACTTCAATGGGACATCTATTCTGTTAGACCACATGGCTGACTCCATGGCCCTGGAGACCTGCGGCGTCTGTTGGCTTTTGCTATTACTTAGAACTTACTGGAGCAAATAAAGCTGTTGGTCACACAATTGATGAACTCACCTCACATGGCTATCTGGGTGTGATATGTTCCTGATTTTAAGGTGACAACAGGAATCAGTTGGACCCTAGTTGCTCTCTATTACAGAAACATCATATCTTAAGTCCAAAGTTAAGATGCAACAAGTCTAAGAGGATTTTTCAGAAATTTGTATTACAGAAGGAAATCTTAACTAACTTTATGAATCATATCTTATCTTACTCCATCCTATCTTATTTCAGGTTCGGAAATCCTAAATACTCAATCGGAAATTGTTGATCAACTTTCATGTCTGTTACCTAAAAACCAACGACACTTTTTTTCACATAGCACACAGCTGATCGATTGGGTAAATTAACAAATCAACGTTAGTTTGTTAATGGTCTAGCAGAGACAAAGAAACGCTGCAAGACCATTCTAAAAAGTGTAGCAAAAATGTAGCTTTCAATTTCAAGCCGGACGAATTAGAAGTGTGATGGGTGCTAATAAGTGTTTTGCCACTCAACACATCGTTCGGGTCTGCCATAAGCCTTTCAATAATTAAGTGCCACCTATTGTCATTTCTCTCGTTCTCCAAAAGTAATGAAAGAGCAGCCATTAACGTTACGGAGTTAGCCAGCTAGCTAGTGTTAGCGAACATTATCTTTTTACTTCCAACGGCTAACAACGATTAAGTTACACCAACAGGGCTATCCAAAAGTAAGGGCACTTTATTTGGGATTTTGGCAGGTTAGGATGCTTCTGTAATCCACTTTTCCCATCTGGAGTTAGGATAGGAAAATGGACTTGGGAACTGTTGTTCTGTAATGTCAATTTGCCTAAATCAGTTCCTAACTCAAATTACCACGGTTACATACACATGGTACATACAGATACGAGTTCTGTAATACGGGCCCAGGGCATTCTGTGGCTCATCACTTTCAGAAACCGAGGAGCCTCCAGCCAGTTCAGCCGGTGCCTTGCCTTCTACAGCTTCATTAAGCACGTGTAAAATTTTGTGGTCTGACCGCCCCCTGTCATCCTCAAGGACATCATTTCTACAAAGTATAGTACTTGCTTAATTGAATTAAACTACACACGCCTTGACAAATTAGTGATTTAATGGCAGCGCATAAAATGTTTTGTACCGGAGCTCTGTGGGAGCAGGTTAGGAGCAGTAATATTTAAGGAGGTGCCACAGTTAAGTCCACTTCAGTTCCCCCTTTATGGTGCTGATCCTTATGGGCCCAGTGAGCCTTCACATTATACTGTATGCCAGGAATAAAATATTACATTTAAACTATGTATGGAAAGTGAATCTCTGTAGCCTCCAATATTTTCCGCAATATATTTTTTTTAAATGAAACCGAAAATGAGTAGAAGGTTGGTGGTAACTGTACAGATTACTGGAAGAGATTAGTGGTGATGTTTATGTGGAAAATGTAACTGAGCGCTCATGCACACAATTGCAGGCCAAATTATATCTTCTAGGGAACTCAGATCCTCATTAATATACCCCTGTTGTTCCAGTACATGCGGAACAGAAAAAGGGATTTGAATGGGCAGAATACACCTTACGACACTTGTAACTGCTGAACGCACCTTATGACACTTGTAACTGCAGAACGCACCTTATGACACTTGTAACTGCAGAACACACCTTATGTAACCGCAGATATGTGCCTTCAGCTGTTTGGCCACTTCCCGCCCCTTTTCTCGCACACCAGTTCAGCAGGCAATTTCAAGGATGTTTGCAAGGTCTAAAGATATCTAATAAAGGATTGACCTGCTCCCCACCTGACCGTACCTAGGATAAATGGTGCACTCGCTTGTTTGTTGAGGTGGTACCGCCACCCTCACGACCTGGACGTGGTGCACTCGAGCAGACAGGGCAGGCACATGCTGATGAAGCGGGGCCGAAAACCCCGAGATTGCTCTGGAATTGACTCTGAACATTCACTTAATCCTGAGAGCAAATAAAACCCGGCGAGAAGGTTCATTTGGCATTCGATTTTAAAGGAAAAAGTTCAACTCTGCCTCCGTCGGCAGCGCTCCACTACCCTAAATCCCAAACAAACTTGACTTCTTCCATCCGGTTATTTCAAACTGCAGCCAGTGTTGATTATCTTGTCATCCCTGCTTAGGTGAAGAATGTTGGAATGTGAGATGAGAAAACGAAAGGATACTTTTTCACAAAATGGATGCTGCTCTCCTCAAGGGACTGACATTAATTTACTCAAATTACGCAAATTAACTGGTTAGTCTCACAAAGTAACATGGGTTACGCCAACATTGTGTGCACAGCTGCTGTGTACAGGTTTACATTGAGATGAATGAAGGCATAATGTCCAAGGGCCAGAGGGCATGGTGACATCATATGGGTTATTTTGCAAGGAAGGTGAATTTGTCAGAGTGAGTCATTTAGGCGCAACAGGTTCCGGGTGTTCCTATTTGTGACAAGCTGTGCCTGAGTGATGAACCACTTTAATTTCGGTCTTTGAGCCTCTACTGCCTATGGGCTGACTAAGCACCACCTGCCTCAGCCACAGTGGTAATTGGCATGACGCGGGTTTCTGTGTCGCCGGCGAGACTGCCGATCAGTTTCCCTCGCTGATGGATGACCGTGGGCCTCACGCATTACGGTGAGGGGCATAACAATGATTCAGCACAAAACTAGAGCCCACTGCCTCTGCTCACTCCTGACTATAGGCAGACACTTCCACCCGAGCCTCCACAGCCTCCTGTCTACTTCATGCCCATACTCTAAAGGGTGGAGGACCTTTGAGGTCCAATTGTAGGTTTATGTCTCTACAAGATTGGACACTTTATTTAGACTTGGTGTTCCCAGGTGCATTTACAAGTCATGCCTTCAGCTGTTTGGGAGGGCACAGACGAGTAGGCATGCCCCCCAAATCACATGTACTCTGCCGCTGCTTCTTTTCACTCTGCAGTCAACCAGGCTGGCGCAGCTGGCTCAAACTCACCTTATTGGCTAAAGGAGTTGCTATTGCTCCATTACACAAAAAAAGTAAGATCCTGCCTGGACGATGAGTAGGCCACTCATACTTAAGACCTAGAGCTGTGTGACTGCACAATGATTCAGCAAATTTGCTGCAAACACTACATGAGAGCTGAAGAAGAGGGAAGAAAAATATTTTTGAAGGAGTTTTTTTTTTTTTTTGAATAACAAAAGCATCTGCTAACAACACAGTAGATCTCAAACTGGGTCCTGGGGCGCCGGTGTATGCTGGCTTTTGTTACAGTCTTCTGCTCAGTTAAGGTTGCTGAATACATGCTTTTCAGTTCTTTCCTTAAACATATTAACACAATGCAGGTTTGACTTGTTATCATTTGCGTTGTCTTTGAATTCCTCATTATCTACTAAATCGTTACTTTTAGTGACCAGGTGTCCACACTTTCACCAATTAGGAGCCCTTTGATTCACCTCAGTCTTTAATTTTATCAGATTTAAAAAACTTATTTTTCTATATATAATTTGCAATATAGCACAATGTGAATATGGGACTTTTTATTCTTCATGGGCATGTATAGCTATTTCTGACAATGTGGCTTAAGAGGTAAATAATCCCTCAAGACACAAAAAGCTTCTTTAAGAAAGAATTAAGCACAGCTCGTTCAAATTTTGGGATAGCAGTTGACGTCGGAATGAAAACCAGCATAGACAGGGGTCCCCTGGGCCTGTGTTAAAGACCCACTTCCCTAACACTCCTTCCCTTGACTTTGAAGTCAGATGAGCATTTTCTGTATCTTCTCTCTGTTCTTTTTACTCACTGTGTGACATTTATATTTGATATTTCGCCCATGTATTTTATTTTGTTATTGCTCAGGGCTTTGTGCTTTCTGACCCATGACGTTTGTTTTTATGATTCATACTATCAACACTGTCTTTCACTGTGAACGGCACTCACTCGACTGTGTGAGCCTCTCATAAACTGGGCTGTTGAATTTAAATCAGCTCGTGCACTTCAGTACTTGCGCGTGCTGTAAATGTGCAATGCGTTCGTCCGCATCCACAGGTGAACCACATTTGGCGTATATAGGGGTGTCGTTTTTCAAAAATCAGCCCCTGCATTTTATTGAGAAATGCGGTTAGCAATGCAATTGGCATCTGAAATTTCATAATGAACTATGTTTATGCTTCATACGCTCCATGCCCAATTACCCAGATCCATATAATCTGAATCAAGATTTATGTTGTGATGCAGTTAGTACCTTGTGTTTCTAGCAGGCGGTTTTGCAGCTTGTCTTTCACTTGAAATTCATGACGTGTCTACATTAGGCACTCACAGAATGCGTTAAGCACTGGTGCAGTATATAAAGAGAACCCAATGAAAATGAGTTTACAAATTATTGCATTAACCAAATGGATTCGATTAGACAATTCTGACAATGGAAGAAACGGCAACATCTAAAAAGCTATTCTCTAGCAATGTGTCCTGCACTGTGTACAGATGGGTGTCATTTATTTTGTACAAACCACAAGGTCAGCTGACACAACATTAATCCATGGGAGAAAATGGGGGAAACCGAGTCAATGGCCAGATACAGGCCACTCGACTTGTCTCCTTTTGTCTTTTGTTCCTATTTAAATAATTTCTATAATTCTCATTACATTATAGAGGAATCATTAAGCCACTAGTTTTTAGGATGGCGAAATAGTGAGCTTAATGAGAAATAATAAGTACTGTGAATAGCAGGATATTAAAACTGTTGTAATGAGGGGCCAAACACAAGTTGAAAGAATCACCGGTTGATAAATCTATTATGCAGTCCTGCGCCAAGTACTTAATTGAAATATTTTACTCTTCAGATGTCAGTAATATTAGAGAACTCCTGGATACCTGAGAATGTTCAATGCTGCTGCCCAAAACATACAATCATATTTAAGAATAATTTTTTAACCTAAATATTGGTGAAAATAGATACTTATTTTAAAACTGGCCCATAAAACTGGTTATCCATAAATAATGGATTGTTGCCACATTGTTGTGAGTGTCAGTAAAATGATAAATAAAATGGGTAAACATATGTCAATGCATGTCGGCGGTGAACGATGGTTATCAGTAAATCGTTAATTAAAATGATTCAAGCACCGCCGTGGATTGATTGTGGATGATCGCCTATCAAGTGGTTTGATGAAGAGGCTGTGTAAACATAATGCCACTGGGCAGGCTATAAAATCCCCTTTCCATGAACAGAGGGCCCTGCTTATAGCTCTTTATTCAACACCATGGCTTCATGAATGTAACACAAATACATGTTGCTATTATGGCTACTCTTCTGGTCCGGTTTTACATCACTATATCTAAGCTATAAGAAGGTCATTTTTCTTTCCCTGGTCATTTTAAAAGGGCATGTGTGCATGTTGGCTTTGATCTGTTGCATGTATTTTTAGTTTTGTTTATTATCGCTGATAAGTTGCTTGTATCCTGCACTCCTGCTGTTGTTGCATACACTTTGCATGATGGATTTGTAAATCCCTCTGTATAAGAAAATCGCCAAAAAGACTATGAATTAATGAGTGAAAGAATGAACGAATGAACCAGTAAATAAATGAATGAACACAATTATCTTTAGTAAGCAATCCAGCGCAACAGCTACAGCATCAGATGGGGCTATAAAAGAGAGTGGGTATGGATGGCAAAATATTCAAATCCTAATGCGCCTTGGTGAGAAACTGTTTTTTTAAAATTTATTTATTTTTATTTGTTTCTGATTTTTCCCCATTTTCTCCCAATTTAGTAGTCAATTGAACCCCTATTCTAATTCAATTCCCCCCGTGTAGCAACCACTAGAGAATCACCGCTACACAACCCCGTCAGCCGGCGGTAGGACGGGAGGGCGCCACGTCCTCTTCAGGGCGCGACTCCTCCTAGCTCCTGACCGTGATTCCAGCCCGCCCAGGGCCGCTATGCGTGCAGCGATTCTCTCCGAGCCCCTCCCCCCACCCGGAAGCAGCCGCCAATTGCTGCTCCCACAGGGCGCCGGCCATGCTCGGATCTGGCAGGACCGGGGCGCGAACCCCGATCCTCGGAGCACAACCGCACCGACTGAAAGTCGGCGCTTTTACGGCTGTACTACCGCGACGGCCGAGAAACAGTTTTTTACAAGGTTTTATGTTGGTGCAAACGATTAAAGGGCGGAAGGCGAGTGCATCATGGCTATGGCAGTGACCCTTGGGAGATGTGGAGGTTCAATACTGTAGACCAGAGCCACTCAAATCTGGCCCTCGGGGCCAATGATACCGCTGTTTCTCATTCCTCCCCTCCAATCAGGACTGATTTAAATCTGCCACACCAGGTGAGTTAAATCTCTGGCCAGTCAGTTGTGCTAATCGATCGATTAACTAGCGGGTATAGAAAAAGAAAACCGGCATTGCTACTGGCCTCGAGGGACAGATTTGAGTTTGGTATCCCTGCTGTAGAAAATCATATGGGCGTGTGTGTGTGTGTGTGTGTGTGTGTGTGTATGTGTGTGTGTGTGAGTCCCTGGGTGCCGGTCCATCAGCGAATCACACAGAACATCACCTCCGCCCGCTGCTGCGGGTCAGACCCTGCTGCAGAAAAATTCTGCCTGCGTCGTCCTCCTCTGGCTCTCACACACACACACACACACACACACACCTGCGCTCTTCCTGGAGTGCAGCTGACCTTGATTTTATTTATTTATTTTTTTTCAGCAGTTATCATTCCAGTATTAATGTCCCTGACCTTCAGTCCCACAGTTGCTGTTGATTTTGCTAATACCAGTAAGGATGGATTGCGCTGAGAGCGGAGTCGCAAATCATTTTAATCCACATTCCCCCGCTCCCTGGGACCTCCGGTGACATCGCTCATTAATGGCGCTCATTTGCATGTGCACACAGTGGGGAGTGAGAGGGAGGGCGAGGGGCGGGAGGTGGCGGGGGGCGGGGACGGACCAGGTGTGATGCTAAAAGTGGGAGGAGCACTAGCATATGTCTTCATGGGAGCAAAAAAAAAATTAAGCACAAAATCTTAATGATGCACTATAAGCGCTGCAGTTCAATTAGATTAGAAAATCCCCGTCTTGTCTATTTAATATACGCTTTATTTGTACAGACCGTTATATATACGATGTGAACAGCATGACTTTAAGCACACCCGAATTAAATTTGAAAGTTAAAAACCATCCCTGTTTTCCCATTCCGCGCACACATCGACGCCGCCGGAGCTGCTGATCTCATGCGCGTGTGTGAATGTGTATTCATGTAGATCACGCCGCTGCTCCTTGTACGTCTAATTATTTTCTGCATCCAGCCATTAAAAAGCAAATGACGGCCACTTCACCGCGCAAGTACCTGAAACCAAACTGTGCCGCGTGCGACATACTGATAATGGTGTGAGAGTGTATCAAGGCTGGTGCAACAGTTTTGTATATGTGAGAGCGGTGTGGTTCCTCCAGGGAGACAGAAAGCATTGCGACTTCGGAGGAGCTGTTTATTTGCACGTGCAGTATCTGGGTGTTTATGACACCAACCGCACACATGCAATCACCGGAATGGATACATCGTAAATTTTTATGATGGCGTTATCGAGGGACACGTTCATTTACTTGTTTGTTTCTGATTAAGTGTTTCGGGCTACGTTTCCTCTCGCACAAGTGTCTGCTACTCATCACATTCATATTTTCCTCAATAACTATTACAAGAGCTCACAGTAAAAAGATGAAAGAGATTTTTACAACGGACAGGTATCCAGATAATGTATGATATTGGTGATAGTGATGCCAGGCATGATTATGAATTCAGACATGGTGGAGCCAGTTGTGTGTAGCCAAAGATGTGCACCCAACTGCACCCAGATGCCTGCAAAGTTAATAAATATTAATCTGAAATCAATTTTTGTAGTGCGAAAAAAAGCGCAAGGGAAACATTATGCAATGATTGTAATGGAAACCAATGCCTGATTGCAGCAGACTTGTTTGCAACTGAATCATACATTTTGAAGCTTTGTTTCTTCTTGAAGTGTTGTTCTTTCAGCGATGTCAGGCAATAGAATTGTTTTCGGTTATTATTTTTTGTGCAGATTCTAGGAGAGACTTTTGCTCTGATAGCAATCGTTTAGCTTGTCTTCGTCGTAACCACGGCTCCAGAGGTATGGGATGTCTCTGATTTTGTAATGTCCCTTGGCAGACGTGGCTCGCCATACAAAATACTGTTTGGTAATACAGTTATCACCTCCGGAAGGCTCCGGGTCAGGGGACATCATAAATTAATTAATGACGTGTAATGAGCTTGAGGTGACCTTTCAGAATGGTGGCAAATCTCAATTCCCCAATGAATTCTGCAGAAACAACCAAAACATCCTCACGCTGTTGCGGGTCAAGCCTTCTAGAAAAATCAATGAGGTGGCTTTCCTAACCGAAGCTCATCTATTAAAAATGAGCAGGTCGTTTACATCATTTCTTCGGAAACTTCTAGATTTTCCTGCGCGTTTGTGTGCGTGTGTGTGTGTGTGTGTGTGTGTGTGTGTGTGTGTGTCATTTATACATGCTCTTGTGTATGTGTGTGTGCGCATGTATTTGTGTGTCAATGGTGAAGCATATGCACAAATACTGTCTGTTTATATTACTATTAATATTATGTGCATTTAACTTTTTTGAAGTGACACCCAAAGTGTAAATAGGAAGCGTGGTGAGTCATGCTCTGTATTTGCATTTAAACTCAGAAATAAAAAAGGGGGAGACTGTAGCGTAGTCCATGGGTAGCCGATTCTCAGCCGCTATATAAACCCGATATGCAAAAAAAGCTGTCGGGGGCTGGATAATTCCCTGCCACGTTCTAAGCTGTGATCCCATCTCTATCTGGTTCCCATCTCTGTCATCTCTGTTCTCCCTCTGTCTGAACAAAGTACAAAAGTAAATAAGACGGATGAACTCCTTCAAATGAAGGATGAACTCCTCTCCTTTAAAAAAAGAAATATATAAACTCATATCGGGAAATTGAGAGGGATAAATTTGAACTGGCTCTAAAATCAATTCATACAGTAGACTGCTTGGTAGCTAGAACATGGGGGAAAAAATGTTTTAATTGTCAAGTCAAGATATTATACTGGATGCGCTGAACGCTTGAAGGGAATTTCATTTTCACATTAGCTACAGTGAAATATGATCTGAGAATACTGATAATGCATGACAAGGGTTTAATGATCTATAAGCGTGAAAGGAGAAATATTGTGTACAGAGCAAGTTTAGTAATATAGGCCGGTAAATGATGTGCTTTTTTTGTTTTAATTTAATCAGAGAGGGTGAGAAATGGGTCGGAATTTGCTCGATAGCTTCTCAGTCAGATTTTCATAGTGTATGAACTGTGCATCAGGTACACGTGTACTCTGAATATGCAGTGTTGTTAACTGTCCCCTTTAAAGTGATTGAGAGCCGGTTAGATGTGGGTTCTCATCACGCACACAGGGCTGTGGCGGCTTATAGGACAGGAGCGGTGTTGCTCCCTCAGGCCCAGTCACCATCTGGAGCTCTAATAGCACTACTGTAACCCCCTCAGGCCTTTTCATCCGAAAAACGAAAAACAAACAGGTTTCCACTACCCGCCCCCGCCCTCGTTGGAACAGCAGAGTGAATGCTCGTATACTGTTCTAAATCTACGATTCCATATTAAACGCTTACAATACCGCGGGGTGGAATTATGTTAAGCTATAAAACGTGTGAAATTGGCCGGAACCTTGTCTTAAAGTTTGTGATTGGGGGGTGGCGGTGAGGTGGGGCGTGGTATTTACCGGCTCTATTGTGTTATGCTGCTCGGAGCTGTGCAGAGATCTGATGGGTCTTATCATTTGGATTTTGCTGGATTTCAGTGGACTGCAAAAAATTGGAGTGCGTGCGTGCGTGCGTGCGTGCGTGCGTGCGTGCGTGTGCGTGTATGTGCATGTGCGTGTCTGTGTGCGTGTGCGTGTGTGTGTCTGTGTGTGCGTGTCTGTGTGTGTATGTGCGTGTCTGTGTGTGCATGTGTGTGTATGTGCGTGTCTGTGTGTGCATGTGTGTATGTGCGTGTCTTTGTGTGTCTGTGTGCGCGTGTGTGTATGTGCTTGTCTATGTGTGTGTGTGTGTGTGTGTGTGTGTGTGTGTGTGTGTGTGTGTGTGTGCGTGTGTGTGTGTGTGTGTATGTGCCTGTCTGTGTGTGTGTGTGTGTGTGTGTGTGTGCGTGTGCGTGTGTGCGCGTTCACTTCCTGTGGAGGATTATGTGGCGCATTTTACCGTTTACATTTTCTCCCCCTCCCTCTCTGTCCTAATGTATCTGCGGGTCCTCCGTTCACCCTGTTCACCATTAAGAGGTTGTCTCATCTCTTTACCTCAGGATCCTCTTTTGTGAAACGACAGCACTTCTGGATTTGTGTGGCCAGAGTTGAAAGGGTATGACTCAGGTCCTGGCGATCAATGGCACTGAGGGATTCTTTTTAATTACAGGAGCATTTCAAGCAGCAAATTACTGTACATCTTGTTAAAACTGCGTTTGCTCTTGTTCACAGGTTAGCAGGGTATTAGCATAAATTAATAATGTAAATGAAGACGTCCGTAGGCTACCCCTGTAAATTCACGAGCTGCTATTAACAGCTAGGTTTGTGTTAAGGGCCAGTTTGGACTGGTGCCATGGTATGTGGGGTTTGCACATGCACAAACAAAGCAAACGGCATAAGTATGGCCAATATCAATTTTATTTTATTTTTTTATCACACACACACTCTCTCTTTCTCTGTCTCATTCTCACTCACATGCGCACAAACGTGAGATTGCATCACTACTTCCAGAATGGTTTATTAGGATGTGACTCATTCCTCAAACTCTAACCTGACCTCATCCTTGTAAGTTTGAAATATAATAAGTGGTTCACACTTACCTGACATGATTCATTGTGTCTTTAAGCAATGAGAATTTGCAGTTAGAAACTCTTCAGATTAAGTTAAAAGGTCTGGTCAGATGTCATTCATGGAGCATGTTGATTATGTTAGGTGATATACTGTACATGTACAGATGTCATTCATGTACATGTTTTCCGTGAGATAATGTGTGATTGTGACTAATGTCAGTACTACAATGTCTTCAGAAAGTATTTGGTTCTTCAGATTTTGGAATTTTTGGGGAATTTTTGTTACGATCCTGATACGGGACGAACCCAAGTGCAACGACCAGGAGGCAGATTCAATGAAAGGGATATTTATTAAGCGTTGGGGTAGTCCCAAAGCTGTACAGGAAAGACAAAAACACAGTATCACACAGGTAATCACTGAAAGTCCGATACGGACTGCTCCAAGCCGGAGCTGGACTTGAAACTCCGGAATGGGTTCCAAGCCGGAACTGGACTGGAACTGGACCGGGTGGTCCAAACAGGAACAGGTTGCAGGAACACAATTGTTCCAAGCCGGAACTGGACTTAACCGGTGGTGAACTTCACACCGGGACTGGACTGGAACTGGACCGGGAGGTCCACTCAGGAAACGGGTACTGGAACGGAACTTGTGCCAAGCCGGAACTGGACTCTTACGGTTGGTGAACTTCACCCCGGGACTGGACAGGAACTGGACCGGGAGGTCTACTCGGGTACTGGATAGAAAGCAGAGGGTAGTTAATAAGGAACTTAAGACAGGAATTGGACCGGGAGGTTTTCACGGAGGTAATCCGTCAACAAAGGTAGGTAGCCGGCGAAACTCGGCTGGGCTGGGTGGTGTGGCGTAGCTCAGGTAGGTCCGGTTGGAGCTGGCTGAATTCCAGAGAACCTGGAACCGTAACCGTAGTACAGGAGGTAGCTACGGCCGGACAGGAACAACTGAAGGGTAGCCAGGCTTGAACACAACAGCGGACCTTTCACGAGCTGGAGGTACCGTAACACACACACACAGGGAACAGACGCTGCTACAGATGAGTAGAAGCCGGGGCAGCTGGTGGTTAGAAGGAGACAAGTTAGCGGCATGCAAACAGCAAACGTCAGGGGAGGATAACTACCAAACTGCAGGACAGGTGAACTGAAAGCTGTAAGGGGAATTAGCCCGCAACCAAGCGATCAGCAAACACGGGACCAGAAACGAGAAGAATGCACAACGAGTGAGGTTAGTTAACGAACTGGCGCCGACTAGCAACCAGACGGGGGTTTAAATAGTGCAGGGAATTACGGAATAAATAAGGCACAGGTGTGGAAATTAACCGGGAGTGATTGCTAAACACAAAGGTGAGGAATGCATGCAACGAGTGGGGAGAGCGATAGGCGGAAGCTAAAGTGGGAAACCAAATGAACGAGACAGAGGGGGAAACGCCCAGTCTGCAGCAGAGGGGAAAACATGGACAAAGGGATCCAACATGACACGGAGGGAAAAAGGGAAAACACGGAAAACGGTCAGGAAGGGAACGGAACGGAACGTTACAATTTTTAGGAATTTGTCCATGCAGATTTGCTCCAATCAAGAGCATCGGTGGACTGCCATTTTATTCTTTCCTTAAAATTATTATGAATATATTTTTGGGCTTTTCAGCTTTATTGGACAGCACAGTGTAGAGAGACCGGAAGAATTGGAGCGAGGGAGAGAGAAGGAAAAACACGCGGCAAAGGTCACGCAGCCGGATTTCAAAACGCAGACGTTTCGGCTCGCAATGAGCATGTGGATGGTGCTCTTACAGGCTACGCCACCGAGACGCCCCTGGACAGACATTTATAAGCAAGAACAATGCACAATCAATAATAGAACATATTTTCACGTCTCCAATTTCCTGTGTATGTCGCGCCTGTTAAGTTAAATGAATCTGCGACTTATTGCAATTATTATTTATTGTGCAGAACAGTGCTCGTGCATATCAACAAAATGTCTCCTCGGGCATGATTCAAAATTGAACGTAGGATCTTCACATCTCCTGCATGCGACTGTATCTCAAACAGCATGTTTACCTGCCAGCGGTAGGAATGTACTAAACTGTAAAATGTGAAGCTTTCAGGCAGCTGTCTCCCCAAAATTCACTTTTTATCCTCTATCTAAAAGAAAGAAAAAACAACACACAACAAACAGCCAAGAGCTACACCACAATCACAATAACAATGTATCCTCTGCTTGCCTCTCATTTAGGCACATTTGCAGTCATAATGGATATGGATTTTAGAGAAATGCCAGGGTTCAGATCTGGCTCTGTCACTGGTGTACCGACACCTGAAATCACAGAATTTGATCACTGTGATTGTCAATGGCAATAGAGACAGCAGGTGCCTCGCTGAAGTTCAGAGCAGGACTGCTTTCAGAATTGAATGAGAATGAATGGAGAGGATATAGCCAATCCAGGTTTGTTTCACTAGCTCCTTTACACTTCTCTGAATAGACTCCGCGCAACTTGGAATGCCTCAAATGAAAAGACACAGATAGCATATAGTAGGATGGAGGGATAGTTAAAAGACTTGCAGAGGAGGAGTGGAGCGAGTGGGTGAGTAGTCCAGGAGAAGGTCAGTAAGGTAGGCTGGAGCTACCATAGCGCGTGCTGTAGGTTAACAGGGAGGGTTTCCAATTGTATCCGGTAATTTACTGGCAGCCAATGTAATTTGAACAAAATTGGATAGATGTGGTCAAATTATTTTGTGTGGATCAGAATTCTCACTGCTGCATTTTGGCTTTATTGAAGTTTGCTGATTGAACTGATTGGAATGATAGTGAGAGTGGAGTAATCCAGCTGAAATGTAACACAGGAATGGATTGGTTTCCGTGGTGCAGTAAGATAGGGAGGGCCTGAGTTTCAATATGTTATGGAAATGGAAGAAGGCAGAACTGGTGAAATATTTTATGCGAAGATCAAATGAGAGTGGAGTCAATCATGACACCAATGATCTTCAATTGAGTGGACGGTGGAATAGGAAAAGGCGTCAATAGGAATGGCAAATTTATGGGTTTTGGATAATGTGGTTTTAGATCCAACAAACATAACTGAAAACCTGTTGCCATGTCTGATTATTTATCAGACTATTAAGAGAATGTTGTGTCTCTTCACTTTGATGGCCACCCATTTTTATTTGAACCGGAATACACGGATTGCTCTGCATCTTGATTTTCTGTCTCAGCCTCCTTCTATCCTCTTCAATTTGATTTAGCTCTTCTGTGCATTCTGGTTCAAAAAATATGAATGTATATGAATGAAATAACTCATAAATATGGGTAGATATCAAAAGTGAAGAGACTCAACATCCCCGTAATAGTCCGATGAATAATCAGCCACTGCAACAGGTTTTCAATTTGGATTTTCCACGTTAGCTTATAAAGGTAAGCCACACACGGCTGGAAGTGATGCATTTTTGTGCGCGCAGAATAGGTTAATACAGTAGGTCAGTTCTGCAAGTTCAAAAAGCATGCAACTAGAATAAATGCATTTCTCCAGGGGTATATATATATATATATATATATATATATCTGCCCCACATGCCCCATTGGACTCCATTGTAAAGCAGAGTGGAGCAGTTATTGGGGGTGACCACAGCTCGAAAAAAGTTGTGACAAAATTACTATTACAGGTCAGCATGGTGGAACTAGTTTGGAATAATCCGTCCAAGTTGGGGAAAGAAAAAAAAAAAACGAAATATCCTTTAAGGAAATTATTGGTCATCCAAATTCTAATGTTCTGCAGACAGCTGATGAGAGCTGGGAGAGGAAGTGCAGAGGAGGGTTTTTAACTTATATAAAGCTGTGTGTCATCTGCCTAGCAGTGGGAACTAACACCATGACAACGCATGATCTTACCCAGTGGTAGAAGATAAATAATGGAATGGACCCAGCACTGAATCCTGTGGAACACCCTTACTGACAGGAACATCTATCTCTGCATCAGCAGGAGTTCCTCTGGGATGCTTTCTTGGCCCCCTTCTGTTCTCATATTACTTTGAGTCACTCTTTCTGTGGTTTATCCTGCCACTTTGAAAGACCTGTTCTCACCTTTCATTCCCATTGAATTACAGTGGTCCATGTATTACCACATGCTGAAGATATGTATCTATCTTCATGATAGTGATCCATTATCTTGACCTCAGCCTTTCCAGGATAGACATACTGTATCTATTAGCAAATCCTTTATCCCTCACATAACTCTGGACCATTCTACAATCTCCCTGTCCCATTCTGAAAAGAATCTGCTATCACGATAATGTGCTCTCATTTACAAAGACTATTGTAGGCTTTTCCTCAATACATATGAAGGATATCACACCACATAAGCTTCCCAGCATCTGGTTCAAGCATTTTAGTTCACTTTGACACATGGACTACAGATGCCCTCTGTTAGCTGGGCTCCCAGCCCAGGCCACCAGACCACTGTATCTCACTCAGAAACAGCTCTTTATACTCTCTCAGTCTAGAACTCTCTCAGTCTAGAACTGCTCGTAGATAAATCTTCTTCCTTCCTATAACATATCTCTGTCTTCACCAGCTTCAGATTGCTTTTCATATCAGTTTCAAAATCAGGGTGATTCCCAATCAGGCAGTTGAAGGCACGGTTCCTTCCTACCTTAATCGATTATCAGGCTCCACACTCCCACACAAGCTTTCTGCTGGGCAAACTTGAATCAGCCAGCGATCCCTCACCTCCTAGCTGTAAATTCTAAACCAGTCAGTTTTCATCTCTGACCCTACAGCAGTAGAATGAGTCATCTACAACGATCAGAGATTCAGATGCTCTTCCGCTCTACAGCATTGTCAGATGTGGGTGAAAACCTCGCCTGTGGTCGATGCAGTGTAACGGTTAAGGGGCAGGGCTTGTGACCCATAGATTGCAGGTTGGATTCCCAGATAGGGCACTCCCATTTTATCGTTGAGCAAGGTACGTAACCGGAATTGGTTCAGTATTTATCCGGCTGTATATGCAGACATAATGAAAATTTGGTCTGGATTAATTGTCTGCTAAGTGGCAGCAATGTTCCACTTTTAAATTGGTGTCCTATATCTAGATTCCAGTACATAACGATTCTAACCCATGCATTCATCCAAGTCTGTAGTCCAATTTATCTTGCACTGATCATTATTAGGTATAATATTCATGGTAATATGATATGCAAGGCAATGTTATTCTCATGTCTCACTGTTTTTCACAGCCTGAATGCCATTCTGGTCTATAATCATTGTGTGCTGTGTACTTTTTCAGTTGTTGAAAAGATGTATCAAAACCAGTCAGAAAGATCAATGTGTGCCATTCTTTTCAGGATATTACCTTTCAGAAAAATAAAAACATTGTCACAAAATAAAAACAGTTTTTACTGTGTCACATTTTTCAATTTGTAAGATGTAGTAGAAACTGAAAGTTTTATTTTTCTTGTTGGCAGAATCTTGTCCGAGTGTCTCTCAAATGACTTGAAAGTTTTAGCTGGAAAACCCCTGGAGAACTGCATTTATTTCTAACTTTGCCATATTCATTCATTTCTGTGCTCGGAAGAAACTTGCTGTAGGTATGAACAGGAGGCAATGCAATCACTTGTAAGTGATGATGACACGGTTTCTGTGTATCAACTATATATAAAACTCTTACAAACTTTAAAATGGGAGACTTGCATATGAGAGACAACTTTCAATGTTAAGAACGCGAGGCAGCCATCTGTGTGGACAAACAATGTGAGATGGACTCTTTTTGACGTAAACTCTAAAGGTCTAAAATTACATTGTCTGAGAAAATGCATGTCGGGCAAGCTACTTGGAGTGAATAAATAGAAGTGAGAGAGAACAATAGAAAGCATGCAGAGGGCTGGTAAATGCATTCTGAAACTGAAAGAAAGCGGCTGTGTGGGAGGCAGATGGAGGGGAGTAAATGATAACAGTTACCTCAGATACCACAAGCACATGAATTTCCATTCATGTCAGAATGAGGCCTACTTGGCTACTGCTGTTTGTTGTTTTTTTTGTGAAGTGTTTACTCATGTATTCTTCTGAATGTGTTTATCTATATTATAGGTTTAAAAAATCTAATAAATACATATCATACTGAACACAGACAGCTGGCTGTACTAATTCTTTGAGCCATTTATCCAAAAATCTTTGGCCAAAAGTGAGCGTTAGGCCAGATATTTTCCCAGTGTGAACGCAACTTGTGAACCGCAAAGGACTTTGTCATTCCTTAAACCTTCCTGTCGATTTTTCTCTCTCAGGTTTCTGTGTTGCCATGACGAGCGAGGAGTGTCCCGGAGGGCTGGCGATGGCTCACGTCGGGGCGGGGCTGTGCGAGGACTACGGCCCCGTCCAGGGGGAGGAGGCCATCGAGGAGGCGGGGCCGGCCGATGATGTCAGCAGCGACCTGAGCACCCTGGTGGTGCCCTTCCCCGAGCTGGCCCCCATCGTCTTCTTCTGCCTCAAACAGACCACCTACCCCCGGAACTGGTGCATCCACATGGTCTCTAGCCCATATCCTTTACCCCTGAGAGAAGTAGACCAGCTCTGAGTGTGAGTACATCTGTGTGGTCTCCAGCCCATATCCTTTACCCCTGAGAGAAGTAGACCAGCTCTGAGTGTGAGTACATCTGTGTGGTCTCCAGCCCATATCCTTTACCCCAGAGAGAAGTAGACCAGCTCTGAGTGTGAGTACATCTGTATGGTCTCCAGCCCATATCCTTTACCCCTGAGAATAGTAGACCAGCTCTGAGTGTGAGTACATCTGTGTGGTCTCCAGCCCATATCCTTTACCCTGGGAATAGTAGACCAGCTCTGAGTGTGAGTAGATCTGTGTGGTCTCCAGCCCATATCCTTTACCCCTGAGAGAAGTAGACCAGCTCTGAGTGTGAGTACATCTGTGTGGTCTCCAGCCCATATCCTTTACCCCTGAGAGAAGTAAACCAGCTCTGAGTGTGAGTACATCTGTGTGGTCTCCAGCCCATATCCTTTACCCCTGAGAATAGTAGACCAGCTCTGAGTGTGAGTACATCTGTGTGGTCTCCAGCCCATATCCTTTACCCTGGGAATGGTAGACCAGATCTGAGTGTGAGTAGATCTGTGTGGTCTCCAGCCCATATCCTTTACCCCTGAGAAAAGTAGACCAGCTCTGAGTGTGAGTACGTCTGTGTGGTCTCCAGCCCATATCCTTTACCCCTGGGAATAGTAGACCAGCTCTGAGTGTGAGTAGATCTGTGTGGTCTCCAGCCCATATCCTTTACCCCTGAGGATAGTAGACCAGCTCTGTAAGTTTGAGTACAACTGCATGGTATCTAACCCAAATTCTTTACCCCCAAGAAAAGCATATGAGGTTTGTGCATTTGAGCACACTTATTAGGTATGCAGCCAGCGTCTTCCTGAGAACAGGAGATAGCATGTGTGTGTACATCTGCATGATCTTCCAGCCCTATCCTTTACCTCTGAGAAAAAAACGGACCATCTCAGGGCATTTGATTACATCTCCAGACCATACAATTTCCTCCTGAGATTTCCTCCTGTTAGTACATCTGCATATTTTTCTTTTACCCCAGAGAGAAGCAGAGCAACTCTGTGTGTTTCAGAATACCCAGCTCACTACACTACCCCCTCCCCAGCTCTGTGTGTTTGAGTATACCCTGCTCACTGCACTACCCCCTCCCCAGCTCTGTGTGTTTGAGTATACCCTGCTCACTACACTACCCCTCCCCAGCTCTGTGTGTTTGAGTATACCCTGCTCATTGCACTACCCCCTCCCCAGCTCTGTGTGTTTCAGTATACCCTGCTCACTGCACTACCCCCTCCCTAGCTCTGTGTGTTTGAGTATACCCAGCTCACTGCACTTCCCCTCCCCAGCTCTGTGTGTTTGAGTATACCCTGCTCACTACACTACCCCCTCCCTAGCTCTGTGTGTTTGAGTATACCCTGCCCACTGCACTACCCCCTCCCTAGCTCTGTGTGTTTGAGTATACCCTGCTCACTGCACTACCCCCTCCCTAGCTCTGTGTGTTTGAGTATACCCAGCTCACTGCACTTCCCCTCCCCAGCTCTGTGTGTTTGAGTATACCCAGCTCACTGCACTACCCCCTCCCCAGCTCTGTGTGTTTGAGTATACCCAGCTCACTACACTACCCCCTCCCCAGCTCTGTGTGTTTGAGTATACCCAGCTCACTACACTACCCCCTCCCCAGCTCTGTGTGTTTGAGTATACCCTGCTCACTACACTACCCCCTCCCCAGCTCTGTGTGTTTGAGTATACCCTGCTCACTACACTACCCCCTCCCCAGCTCTGTGTGTTTGAGTATACCCTGCTCACTGCACTACCCCCTCCCCAGCTCTGTGTGTTTGAGTATACCCTGCTCACTACACTACCCCCTCCCCAGCTCTGTGTGTTTGTATATATCCTGCTTGCTGCACCATCCCTCCCCATGTGTCAATTCACAACAAGGATGTAGAGCCCTGGGGGTTATAATACCGCTACAGTCTGGGTCATAGGACATTTGTTCTGCCTGAAATATTTGGCTTCCATTGTTGGTCAAATAGCTGTGGAACCTTTCTGTTTGAGTTTTACCTCTGCCGAGATGTTCATTCTCTCACTTTAACCCTATCCTTCATAGCAAATTGTGATTCTGGCTTGACTGAATGCTGTTTTTCACCATTTAATTTTCTGCCACCTCAGACTTTGGACACTGTACATCATTATAAATGCCTGGCACTCGTTTTCCAGCGGAGAGGGTATCTGGGTGTCTGTTACTGCGGGGTCTACCGATTTCTTACTGTGACTGACAGACAGTTCTGACGGGGTAACGGACATGTGTGAAGCGAGGATGGATATAATTCCGGGGGATCCATCTGCTCTGCTTTCCACACACACTGCAGGAGTGACAAGGAGCTGAAATTTCAATCTCACACCATCAGCCCAAGCGGAGCTCGCTCCACCTGCCCACCCGGCTCGCGGGCGCCTCTTGCTCCAATCTTACACCCTCTGTATCCTGTGGACCAGATGACAGGAGCGTTTCATTATGATTTGAATCAGAGCCTGGATGTTCATCTCGCATCTGGGAACAAAAGCTGTAATTACTGGCTCTCTTCTCGGGTGCTTTTGGTACTGCGGGGAGAGCAACGTTTTACGAGCACGGACAACAAGAAATGTAGCGTGGACGGAGGCTTTGTTCTCGCACGTGTCTGCGCACTTGTGCACATCTGTTTGGAAAGGATAGCAAACCCAGGCCTGTAGACGGGCTGAAGCTACGGTACATTTTAGCATCCACCCGCAGTCTGAAAGTGCCGTCTACTGCCTACACCTGTTATCTTTTCCCTGTTGCTGCCTACTTAAATGGTGATACGGTTATAATTATGACATCTCCCCCTCATCCCCTATAATCCAATATGCACACAGTCCCTCTGCTGAGCTGTGCTTTACGGTGTTGCGGGAACAACCGTGACGGCTTGGCTCGGTTTAAAACGGCGATGTTCTTTTTTTTTGCTAAATTCGCACACAAGTATATCAAATTCCCTGCGTCACTTATTGAGCATAATCTATTCATATCCTTCAGATGAGCGACGAGAGGTTCTCTAACAGTGAGCCGTGGCAAATTTGTGTTTGCGATTCTCGCTCCAACTTTGGTTAAGAGACCTGTGGTTGGATATTTCCCAGGACTTCAGAGAGAGATTGATGCTTCGCGCCTTGCCGCCCATGGGCCTGTCGTCGTAATGATGTCCAAATGTAATTCCGCGCGGCGCCGGCTTCTTCTTGGTTCAGCTGACACATTCATTTTGGCTCCCAGCCGTAGTCCATTGCACTTTACTTATCTGTTTCTTGAACCAATTTTTAATCCCTTATTTATTCTTTTCCTCCAATTTGCGAAGCCCAATTGTGTTCGTAGGCCCGTTCCCTCACTCCCGTATCCTCTGTGAATCGGTGACGGCGATCGTCCGACGCGCGCGCTAGATCGGTTAGCGGGTGGCGATGGCTCTGTTGAGCGTCCCTCCGCTCCAGGTCCTGCTCGGGTGGTCTCATGAGAGATGCTTTCATGGGTATTCAGCCAACTCATTCTTGCTGGGTTTTATATGCCGTTATGCGCACTGAATGTTCCAAAAGCCTTCTCCATAGCAAAGGAAATTGCTGCGCATTTCTTAATCAAATAAATGACTGATTCAGTTAGGTGCTTACTGTAGTACAGTGCTACAGCATCAGAGAGGAACTGTCTTACCAGAGTTCCTGTGCGAGGTACGTATGTGCTCTGCACATTAAGGTACTCTGTAAGACCATACATTACAACTCTAGTCATAACTGCATACTTGCACAGAGCTGCATCTCTACAATCCTGTAAGTGGGTGGAATCTCATATTGAAAATTTTTTTGTAAAATTAAATATTACAATACAAATCCTAATAATTGCAAAGCACACTGTTGTAAGTGTAGGTATATACTATTCATGAGAATTCAGGCTTTACTGTTCTATTCTTCCCTCCAAAACCAGCCGCTACAGACAGATGCACACACGCACGCACACTGTATGTGTATGTAGAAGGGAAGAAGGGAACAGTAAATCTTGAACTCTCAGGGTACTCCACATATTCCTTCAGGGGGTCGGTGGATGGGGAAGGCTCTGTTGTGACGTTCCAGTTGGATTGCGGTTGATGAGCCGTTGGGTCCCCCAGGTTTAAGCCTACTGAGAGTCTGTCCCTGTCTGCAGTGCTGGAGCTGGGTCCCCTGCGCCGGCCTCTAGGGTTACCCCTGCAGTGCTGGAGCTGGGTCCCCTGCGCCGGCCTCTAGGGTTACCCCTGCGGTGCTGGAGCTGGGTCCCCTGCGCCGGCCTCTAGGGTTACCCCTGCAGTGCTGGAGCTGGGTCCCCTGCGCCGGCCTCTAGGGTTACCCCTGCAGTGCTGGAGCTGGGTCCCCTGCGCCGGCCTCTAGGGTTACCCCTGCAGTGCTGGAGCTGGGTCCCCTGCGCCGGCCTCTAGGGTTACCCCTGCAGTGCTGGAGCTCGGTCCCCTGCGCTGGCCTCTAGGGGTACCCCTGCGGTGACACACAACCTGCCTTCTGGCAATGCCCATGCCAGCCTCCCAGTCCCCCGCCACTGATCCACACCACCCCCACCCTTCTGTCATTACACCTTGGAACATGCTAGCGGGGTGTTATTTTATTTGTGTGCTTTGAGCAAAGAGGTTAATTACTCGCTGTCTGAAATGTCGTTCATGCTGTCTACTTGCGTAGTTAAGAAGAGACGCCTCACTAGGGACAGTCACATAATGTGAAGGACTACTCAAATCATGATGCAACCAAATTGACGGTGTGCTGGTATTGATTAAGTTTTTATTTTTTAGCCTGATTGATTAATCGTTCATTCACAGTTGAATGTAATTTGCTTGAGTGACTTTGGCTATTGCATAAGCAGCTGACCGCATGATATCATATCGATGAGCGCCTTATGAGTTCCATTTTGTTCTCCCTGTCCTTGAAAAATAGATACAAATAAAAGTTTAAGTTCATAATTTACTACATAATCGGACAAATAATATTATGAGCAATCATATCTCTGCCATGTCATATTATCTTAACAAGAGCAAACAAAACGATTTGTAGTTGCATAGCTTTCTTAAGTTTTTATATATGGTTCTATAAAATGTGAATATGGTCAATCTGGAACAACTGTTGCACTGTGAGGGGGACACTGTTGAACGGTGCAAAGTCATTTTAATGTTTTGTTCATGAGCGAAGGATGTAGTATAATGCACTCAGCTGGGTACCATGAGCTATCCAGATAACTATTCATGTAGCTCTCATTCCACCAAGAAATATAGCAGTTATTATGCTCATAAATGACAATGGGATAATTATCTTTGGCTCCCAAATGATGATGTTACAATGGCGTAACTGCAGTGAAGTGTTTGGCTGCATGTAGTAGATACAGCGATGAGACAATGACACTGACTGAACTGAACTGACAATCCAGAACTGACAAGAACCTGACCCATGTCCTGTGACCGCAAGCACGTGACTGAGGAGAGAGAGAGAGAGAGATGTGAGAGAAGTGTGTGTGTTTGGGGGTGGGGGGTGGGGGGGGGGGGGGGGGTTAGGGGAGACAAGACAGGGTCAATAAATAAATATTGAATGTGTCACTCTCACCAGACAGGAAGGACGTGGCATTAATTTATTTAGTTTATACTTTGCGTTTTCTGGAAAGATCCATCAGCATTATCGATTATTTAAATGAAATCTGTGTGGCCATGCATGCACCGGGGGCCCCGAGGATCTGTCCCATTACTACACCTCGCATACATCAGTGCCTGCTCTAGAATATAGAGCACGATGGTACGCGTCGTCGCAAAAACCTGACCGCGACAATGACATTAAAATCTGTTGAGATTCCTGTTCGAAAATGCTAGCATCTCGCGCCAGCCTTGTTCAGCTATACCAGATGCATGATACTTGCCACGCAACCAGGTTGGTGGAATTTGTTTCCAGTACAGATTTGTTCTGTGGGAGCTCTCCAGATTACCTGCAACAACAATGGCGGCAATGACAACCACAACGACAACAAATAATAGGCCCATACACAAGATACAAATGAGATATAAAGGTCATAGAGTTAAAGTGACAGGTGCACAGATTAGAGTTGTAATGGCTGGCAGGAGGGCACTATGGGGCTGTTGGTCAGTGGGGGTTTAGAGCGTTGATGGCCTGGGGGAAAAGGCCTAAGCCAGTTGTAAAGTGCTTGTTTGAAAGCCTTGTCTGTATTGACTGACTCAGCACAAGTGCAGGGGGACCTGCTCCTCTATAGTGCTCTGCCTGTAAAACAAGCCAATCCTGACTAATGCTAGTTAGATTTGTCCTCTGAAATTATCCCAGTTTGAAAATTGAGTGGCCAACATGTCAGTGAGGGTAGATACCAAGAAAACAAGTCGCATTAAGCCAATAGTCATTTGGCTATCATAATTCCTTTTAATGGGTGTAATAGGCTTTTTTATTTTTTTTATTTTTTAAAGCAGCTGGTGAAAATCACTCTCCTCCTTGTTGTTTCCAGAATCATTGGCAAACAGAAGAGAATCCTAGATTTTAAATTGTCAGACGGTAACTGTTACAAGGGAAAGCAAGCTCACTACGTTGAAAGTGCAAGCAGTTTTGCTTCAGGACCGTGGACAGCGCCGGCACTGCAGGGTTGTGGGCAGCGCTGGTCCCAGCAACACGGCGCAAGCGGCAGGACCATGGACAGCGCCAGTCCCACTCGCAGACGCGCCAGGAGCCGCAGTCAGAAACCATGGCGGCCGCTACCTGTCGTCTCCCTTTGCTTAGCGACTGGATGAGACTTCGTTTCCCGCAGAGACACATTACCTTGTTCTGCTCGGAGGCTCCGCCTTCTTTTGTTGCGATTGGGTTTTAAACTGCTTGGAGCTTTGCCGCTCGCCTGTTTGGGTTCGGCCCCAGTTCGGCTGCGGTAATGGGCTGCCTCTCGTTCTCCGCCCACGGAGCGACTGCTGCCACCTTGCCGGAGGACGTGTGGTAATGTGACGGGGGCTTAAAACCGCTTAAAACCCCCTGTCAGACCTGGCGTCCTGGCTTATCAATAATCAATCCTGTTATTGCATTAAATCCCAGTCGCTGGCGGTAGCGGGAGGTTCTGGTGATTTGGCCTGCTGCGTGATTGAACACCCAGCGAGGGCGCAGCCGGTTCCCAGAAACCCCCACCGCCCACCCCCCACCCCCGCCACAGTCCGCCGCCGGCTATGTGCGTTTCCCCGGCGCTCAGCAGAGAGAATTTAGCGGAAACGGCAGCGCGACTGGGTGCCCCTGCAGGCGAGGTTCTCAGTGTTTCTGACAGTCACTGCTGAGAGGAGACTAATGTTCACACACCTCGCCCCCATTCCCCGTGCTCTCTCTCTCTCTCTCTCTCTCTCTCTCTCTTCCCTCGCTTTTAATCTCTTGCTCCTTTTCTCTATCAACACTAAAGATAAACTCGTGTGAGCGGCCGTGCCGCGGCCCGTTGGAATAATTAGGGGAGGATCCCTCGTCTCTCTCTCGCCCGCCTCTGTGTCTCCTTTGTGTCTCCTATTCTTTATACCGTCAGGGTCCGATGTATGAGCTTGTGCACTATCAGCTTTCGCCTCAATTAAACGATAAGCTGTCTTTTACGCACGAGAGGGGCCGGGAGGAAAGGCAGAACTCTTCTTTGTTTAAAGCTGCAGTTTTTTTTATACTGTTTTTTATCACTTCCTTCTTGCTCTGTCTCTGTACTCTACCCCATCCAGACACACATGCACACTCCACAGCCTGCCTGCCTCTCTCGGTCACAAACACACTCCATCTCGGTCTCTCGCTCCCTCTCTTTCCGTGGAGGTGGACGCACCTCAGCCAAAATAATTGAATAAATAAATATGAGATATTTATATTGTTTATCTCTACACTATCTCTAATGCTACATTCACACAAAAAGACTAAAAGTGACAACTATATATCTTAATAAAGGTCAGCATCCCACTACCAATGAGAAGTGACAAGCTATGTTGTAACATACGTATGTATACTTTGTGACCTAAATGAGGTGAATGAGATCAGAACCTGATTCACTCCAAGGCTGACTGTACGTAGCATATAAAACCGTGATTTCCAACCCTATTCCTGGAGATCTACCGTCCTGTAGGTTTTCACTCCAACCCTAATTCCAACCATAACCTCATTCAACAGCTTGAGATCTCGTTGAGCTGCTAATTAGTAGAATCAGGTGTGCCAAATTAGGGTTGAAATGAAAACCTACAGGACGGTAGATCTCCAGGAACAGGGTTGGGGACCGCTGATATAAAAAGACCAGACTGGTCAAATCTCTTTAAAGCAAGGGACTGGCCCACTCAGGTCTTTTTATACAGTGCCCTCCACAATTATTGGTACCCCTGGTAAAGATGAGTAAAAAGGGTTATAAAAAATGTTTATATATACATATTAATTGAAGTAAATTTATTCTGAGAAAAAAAAACCCTCCTCAAGAAATAATTATTTTTAACAAAACCATGTGTGCCACAATTATTGGCACCCCTGCATTTAATACTTTGTACAACCTCCCATTGCCAATAAAAAAAAAGTTTTCTCCCGTAACATCTAATAAGGTTGGAGAATACAGAGCAAGGAATCTGAGACCATTACTTTTTACAGAATCTCTCCACATCATCCAGAGTCCTAGGTCCTCTCTTGTGGAATCTCCTCTTCAGCTCAGCCCACAGGTTTTCAATGGGGTTTAGGTCGAGGGACTGAGATGGCCATGGTAGAAGCTTGATTTTGTGTTCAGTTAACAATTTTTGTGTTGATTTGGATGTATGTTTTGGATCATTATCCTGCTGAAAGATCCAACGACGACCCAATTTTAGTTTCTTGGCAGAGGCAGCCAGATTCAGATTTAAAATTTTCTGGTATGTCATGGAGTTCATGATGCCATGTACCCTAACAAGGTTCCCATGGCATTTGGAGGAAAAATAGCCCCACAACATCACAGAACCTCCACCATACTTTACAGTGGGGATCAGGTTATTTTTGGTATTGTCATGGTTTATGACATTTTTCCCTTGCGGTCGTGTTCCTCGGTCGCCACACGTGGGCGCTGCTCCATTGGTGGAGTTTTGGCTCCGTTCCTTCTTTTCGCGAAGAAGTCCCATCAGCGTTTCACAGCTGTGCATGTTTGCCGGTGAGCTATTTAAGCCTTCCGTTTCCTTCATTCGGGGCTTCGATATTGATTGTGATTGTTTGATTGTTTGTTCTGTGGTGTATTTTCTGGTATTATTTGTGCTGTTTTGTGTGCGGTTTATTTTGCCCTCTTAAAGTTTTAATCGTATGATTAGATCTATGTTTTTAAGGAGACCGTTTTGCTCCGTTGTGCTTTTATTGGAGTTTTGCGGCACTTGCCTTTGTGCTTTGAGCTTTCAGGTTGAATTCCTGTTTTGTGTGCTCATTTCAGTCTCCGCTTTCTGGTCTGTCCTTTGTTTGTCATTTTGCCTAGATCTATTGCCCTTTACTAAGAGACAGGGCGTTTGTATCATACTGACTTTAGGGTTTTAATTATTCTTAGAGGCAGGCCGGTTATCTTCTATTAAGTTTGCGTTGGTCTTTAGTTACAGCTGTTCTGTTTCGTCCTTTTCACCTGCAGGACGATTTTTTTTCGGAACTGTAGGTCTGTTCGTTCTCCGGGTGTGTCCCTCTTTATATTGAGCTTGGACGATGCTATGGACATGTTTGTGTTTGATTGCGCGTTTATGAAAGTAACCATGGAACGTTATCTCTGTTCCTCCGCCTCGTTACATTTCCCGTTATTGAGAGGCAGTGCGTGCTATTTTCTATTAAGGTTGCATTGGTCTTTTGTTGCAGCTGTCCTGTTCATCCTTTTCACCTGCGGGACGATTTTGTTCGGAACTGTAGTTCTGTTCGTTCTCCGGGTGTGTCCCTCCTTATATGGAGCTTGGACGATGCTATGGACATGTTTGCGTTTGACTGCGAGTCTTATGGAAGTAGCCACGGAACGTTATCTCTGTTCCTTCGCCTTCTCATTACATTCCTCTTTACCAAGAGGCACGGCTTTTATTCTCTATCAAACTCGTGTTGGTCTTTTAGCCGGTGATGTCCGGTGCAGCTGTCCTGTTCGTCTTTTTCACCTGCGGGACGATTTTGTTCGGAACTGTAGTTCTGTTCGTTCTCCGGGTGTGTCCCTCCTTATATGGAGCTTGGACGATGCTATGGACATGTTTGCGTTTGACTGCGAGCCCTCGATAGTAGCCTTGGAACTTTAGATCCCCGTTCCTTTCGCCTCTTGGTATACTAATTCCTATTTGTTTTCAGTGTTTGTTGGTTGTGTGTGTTTTATGTGTACCCTTTATGCTACTCGCCTGTTCTTATGCGTCTCGTTGCCGAGACAGGGCGTTTGTTGTTTCTGGCTCTTTCTTCTGTCACTTTGCTCGTAGAAGTATGGGAACCTTGTGCTCTGTTCCATAGGCCTTATTTGGTTTTCTTGCTGAAAACGTGACGTTTGCGCTTCTACTCATTAGTGTGTGACAGTGAGCCGGTTTGTAGCTTTGGTACGTGTGTTCTTGTCTTGTCTCCTCCCTTAACTGCGGGGTTTCCCGCCTTAGTGGCCTTAGGGCTTAAAGAATCCCCTTGCTGCGTTTGGCTCCTCCCACCTCACACGTCACGTCCCTTTACAGGTATAGCCATCCTTCTTTTTATGCCAACCCACCTTGAGTGTTGGTTGCCAAAAAGCTAAATTTTCATTTAATCTGACCGTAGAACACGGTTCTAGTCAACGTTCCAGTAGCGTTTAGCAAACTCCAGGCGCTTACATTTGTGGTGAAATGCCAGGAAAGGCTTTTTTCTGGCATGCTTTCCAAATAATTTGTTGGCATGGAGGTGATGTCTAATAGTAGTTTTGGAGACTTGATGACCCCAAGATGCTACTTTCCTCTGTAATTCTCCAAAAGTGATCCTTGGGGATTTTTTCGCCTCTCTTACCATCCTCCTCACTGTGCGTGGGGGCTAAATAAACTTGGGTCCTCTTCCAGGCTAGTTTGTAACAGTTCCAGTTGCTTTGAACTTTTTAAGTATTGCCCTAATGGTAGATAAGGGAATTTTCAGGTGAGTAGCTATTTTTTTATATCCATTCCCTGACTTATCAACACAATTTTCCCTCTTTTGATTTGTGTGTTCTCTTATCTTTCCCATGTTGATGTATGAATAAGGGAATATGGCCTCTGTGTCACCTCATATTTATACCCCAGTGAAACAGGAAGTCATGGATTACTGCTTGAAAGTTCCTAAACACTCTGATCAACTTTAAAAAGTAAGATATATCTGGAAAAGATGCTTCAGTTACATTTTGTTCATAAGAATTTCTAGGGGTGCCAATAATTGTGGCATGCGTGGTTTTGTTAAAAAATAATTATTTCTTGATGAGGGATTTTTTTTTCCCCGAATAAATTCATGTCAATTAAAGGTTGGATTTTTCAAATTTTTTTCAGTGTGAGATTAAGCTAATTCACCAAAAGTTGATTTTTTTTAATAAACCTTTTTACTCATCTTTACCAGGGGTGCCAATAATTATGGAGGGCACTGTATGTGTGTCCTTTCATAGGTATATGAGTGGTGTGGTTCCAACGCGTTCCAGCACTCATTCTTTCTCTGTCCTACTTGTCTCTTCTACAGCTACAGTTTTTCTCTTTGCTTTTTGAGTTTGAATGAAGAAAGGTATGTACAATGTGAGCTGCCATTTTGCACTCAGAAACGTCTCGGCCCATTGAGCATTGCAATACTCTCTTCTCGAGTCAGGCTCTCGTCTCTGACAGCCAGTAAACATTGTGCTGCCTGGGATTGCAGGTAGTTGCACACAGTAACTGGGAACATTAACAGTCTTTCACGCGTGACACCCTTTAGATGGAGACACACTCCCCATAGGGTGTCTGAAGAATCTGCTTTCCTCAAGAAAGCAAAGTTGTTTCTGTAATATGATCTCTGGGAGATGGCAGAGGGGGGGCGTTTCTCTTCTAATCACCTCTTGTCTGTGCAAGGTGGTAGAAACAGGCCTAATCTAGCTGCGGTAATAAATTGAACCTGATATCAATTAGCACCTTTCGAGTGAGCTCAATTAAGAATATAAATTGCCAGCCGTAAGCAGGTGTTGTGTTAATGGCTGCCTCTATTTGTCTTGCGTGAGAAATGGTCGTGTCACAGAATTAGATGGTGTTTGCACAATAGGAACACAAAAATAAACTTCCGTCAACAGTATCCTGACAATAGTGATGCTGAGCCCAGACTATAAGTGGAGTCAAGTGTTATTCTCTCTTCTCTCAGCCTCTGCTAACTACAGTAGCACAGGGGAACTGCATGCTAACTACACTTACACAGGAGCACTACATGCTAACTACACTAACACTGCATGCTAACTACACTAACACAGAAGCACTACATGCTAACTACACTAACACAGGAGCACTTCATGCTAACTACACTAACACAAGAGCACTTCATGCTAACTACACTAATACTGCATGCTAGCTACACTTACACAGGAGCACTACATGCTAACTACACTAACACTGCATGCTAACTACACTAACACAGAAGCACTACATGCTAACTACACTAACACAGGAGCACTTCATGCTAACTACACTAACACAGGAGCACTTCATGCTAACTACACTAATACTGCATGCTAACTACACTTACACAGGAGCACTACATGCTAACTACACTAACACTGCATGCTAACTACACTAACACAGAAGCACTACATGCTAACTACACTAACACAGGAGCACTTCATGCTAACTACTCTAACACAGGAGCACTTCATGCTAACTACACTAACACAAGAGCAATACATTTACATACATACAGGTGAGCATAAACCAGCCGCTGCTAGTTAGACTAACATAGAAACACTATATTTACATACATACAGATGAGCATAAACCAGCCGCTGCTAACTACGCTAACATAGGAACACTGCAATTACTGTGCATGCATACCAATGAGCATAAATCAACTGTTTATATTCAGCAGTGGCATTCTTTGATTTATGCCTGGCAATTAATGTGAGCCAGAGATTCTGTCACTGTTTTAATCATTCTCTTAGCAGTGAGTGAAGGGGACGGTCGTATCAAGAGGCCATCCTTAGGGTGTGTAATGTGCCTGAGGAACCCTGTCGCGTACAGCTGCACCCGTGTTCGCTCGCCTGTCTCCCCGCGTGAAGCTGGCCCCCCGGCGTGCCGCGGCGGTCCTGATGGACGGACGGGCATGTGGGCGGATGGGCAGGCGGGTGGGCGAGCGGTACGGGACGGGTTGTTCCCGTGCAGGGCGCGGCGTGGCGCCTTTCTCGCCCCCTGAGCGGAGCCGGGTCCGGCCGTTCCTTATTAATCCGCCTGCCTCTCTTAATCAAACACCTGCTCGTCCCCATGGGCACGGCGGGCCGGCCCCGCTGTCTCACAGCTCCCAGCATGCACTGGTGCGGGGAAGATTGCGTTCCTGCATTCCTGTCACATTCCGCGAAGTGTCGAGGCCTTTACACACACTTACCTAAACATACACACACACAGCACAGACAATACAAATGTTTGATCAATTTCACTGCGATGTAAGGTCACGCTCACATCTCTGAGGGCATTCTAAAATGGGTTGGAATAAGCCTGGTATGCTGCTGGAAACACTTTGTTCAGTTCGGTTGTGCACAAGGTCGACCAGGCAGCTCTGAACACTGTTAATGGACTAAAAACGTCTGAGCTCTTAATGCACTGAAAGAGAGTATCACAAAACTCCACATTTTAGAAGGTGGATGTTTAAGCACTCCGAAAGAGAATACAACATGTATAAAATGTATGAAATAGAGCTTTCCTAGATCTAAATGATGAGACCTGCACACACACAAAAAAAAGAAAACTACCAGGATGGTTCAAGCAAAAATAAACTGAAAATGTATAGATGTACATGTTTTGAATAATGTGAGTGGCCTTTACTTATTAACTGCACTGCTTATTTCTGAAAGGCTTTGTGAACAATAATTAGTCAGGTGATTATGTGCGCGTCTACGACATCCATCACTTTATGGATTTCAGTGCGGTGGCCGGCGAATACAGTGGGAATGTGGCGCGTCGGCGACGCCGTCGTCAGTGGAGAAGAAAGAGCTGTGAAACGTCCCTTTGAGAGGCTGTTTCTGAAGCCTTCTGAGGCTTTATCACAAAAGGTCAGGCCTGCCGACATATTGATGGATGAATGTATTGCTCGATAGCTTCATTCACACACAGAGTTAGGGAGCCCTGTGCAATTTGTGTGTGCCTGTGCGTGTGTATGTGCGAGTGTGCATCTGTGTGTGTGTGTGTGAGTGTGCATCTGTGTGTGTGTGTGTGTGTGTGTGCATCCGTGTGTGTCAGAGTCGCGCCACAGAGCAGGGTTGCACTGTAGTTCAGATGAAGAACAGCAGGCAGTAGCACAGTGTTAAAGCCCATGAGAAGATGGGAGGTATCCTGTCATTACTGCTGGAGACATCATTTTCCGCGCTTATTATTACGTGCAATCATAGCAGAGCTGCTCAGGGCACACTGTACTGCACTGGCTAGGACACTGACTGTCACTCTTAAACACAGTGGGTCACATACCACCATGTACCCTGCTCCTGCTGAATGGCTGAAGCTAAGCAGGTGTGGGCTTGGTTAGTACTAGAATATGAGACCACCTGGGAATACTAAGTTGCTGCTGGAAGTGGTGTTGGCGGGCCAGTAGGTCAAATTAACCCCAATGCCCCAATGCATTGGACACTGTGTTGTAGGAGATGCCGTCTTTCGGAAGACACGTTTAACCGAGGTCCTGACTTGCTGTGCCCATTAAAGGATCCCATGACATTAGCGCAAAGACTGGGGCATTCCCTGGTGTTCTGGCTAAATTCCTAACCTGCAACCTAATCATCCCCTGATTTAATTGGCTAAAATAAATGCTCTGTCCATGTGTAGTGAGTGTTCTGGTGTAAAATGGCTGCCGTGCCTCACCCAGGTGAGACGTGAGTTTCCCCCTTATCACTGTGAGGCGCTTTGAGTGTGAGAAAGCCGCTGTATAAATGCAAGCCATTATTATTATGACCACATGCTCGCACTCATATACATACGCACACATGGAAATACACGCACACTGCCATAAACGGAATGCACCAACACATACACGCACACACACACACACACACACACACACACACACACACACACACACATAGAGTTGACAGGAATTGGCCTGGCAGTCTGTCGATACCCCTGTCAGAGGTGATACGTGTGATGAGCTCTGACAGGCCGTGGAAGCACCAACACATACATGCACACACACACACACACACACACACACACACACACACACACACACACACACACACACATAGAGCTCACTGATAAAATGCTAAACCATGAAGGCTATGCTAAATGTTCCCAAGATGGCGTCTTTACTAATCACGTGCGATCATGTACTTCCGTTTTCTGAACGGTGGATGAGGGAAAAGTATCGTCTTCCTCAGACTTGTGAAGGTCAGTGAAGTGCCAATCCACCTCTCTGAAAGAGAAGAAGAGGAGGAGTGCATATAAATGAGTGTGATTGACACATCAGAGCTATGAAACCTTTCAGTGACAGGAAGCAGTCATAAAACTTTTTTTTTAGTACTATACACACATACACTAAATCCTTTGCTGTTGATATTTCAGCCTTATATCTCTACACGATAGATTTATTTACGCTTACCGCAGTGTATTTCATGATTGTTTTTGTTGGCTACAGTCTCGAAAGCATAAGAAAACTTTGGTAAAACTGCTGTGCGCCATTTGTGCCAGCGAAATGAAAAAAGCTGCCTTAATTGGAGAAATGCATGCAGGGAAGAGTGTTGCGAGAGCAGCGGAGGCAGTGTGAGGAAGAGAGAGGAAAAGCTGAGAAACGGAGCGAGCGGGAGAGATACAGAGAAACAAAATCAGAGTCTGAATTGTTGAGAGACCGACAAGCCTCCTCCTTACGGGGTGACAGACACACACGGTAGCTGCCAGAGAAGAAAGAGTCTGCATATCCCCTCTGTGAGAGCCGACTTATAACAGCTGAGCCGTTTTACATGGGAATTCACGCAGCCAATCAGAGGACATGACAGAGGGAAGCAAATAAAAGGCTGTGATTTCCTCCTCTTAAGCCATGACGTTGAAGTGATGGCTGCGTCCTCCTCTGAGCTTCTCTGTTGCTGGAACTGTATTTTTTTGTTCTATTGCCGATCCTGAACAATGTAAAATAGGATCAGATATGTCTGACACGCTGGAGCAAAGCATGGTGGAGATTGTGTGGTTGCATGGTCCGTGTTGTCTCCCAGCAAGCTCGGCTGCAATTCGTAGTGCACAGTAAAGCGGGGGTAAAAGCACTGTAAATTATCTGGATACAACGACTGGGTGGAAAGGGGGCGTGGCTGGCGAGGTCACCTTGGGAACAGCACCGTCTCAGGGGCAGGTGCATAGGCTCCGCCCAGCTCAGCACTAAAGCCACGTGGGCGTGGCGGCGGGCTCCGCCTCTGGTCTCCAGGGTAACTGGCCTGCTGGGCCCTCTCCTGCTCATTCCTCGAACCTGCAGCCTTTATCCCCCGCAGGGGGACAGACTCACACACGTGTGCAACCCTCGAACCCACGTACCAGCAGGCCGAGTGTCGAGCCTGAGTCCGTCCCCCCAGCCCTTTCCACACATGTTACAGAACACGCTTATCACGTGCCCCACATACATGCCTGTAGAGCGGTATGGTTTTTCGGTTAAGGGCGTAGTTCGCCCCCGAGCACGAAGCGCCAGTGGTGCTCTTTCTGAAGGAAGAGGCTAATTTCTGTGTAACTCTCATTCTTGTTTCTCTGTGCAGACAAGAGGAAAGGTGTAATCAAGGTTCTCTCCTCCGGGACAGGAGTACCTCAGAGCGCGCGGGGCCTGAATGCGTAATGAACAATGAGGGGCAGATCCAGGAGATGAGAACTGTTTGAGAGAAAATTCAAAGAGCTGACGGCCGCAGAGAAAGAGAGAAAGGTCAGGAGGCGGGCGGGGACGCGTTCCTCCGTGTGGGAGCAGACTCTGTACCGACTCCTCAAGCTTTGTCCCAATTTTCAACGTCTAAAGACCGACATTCAGCTCAGACACACTTCAATTATGGGGACAATCCCTGGAGGGCCTCGTGAGATTGGCCTATGTGAGCTGAAAGCCTTATTTAACTGTAAACGGTCATCTTTAGTTCCTTCTCATAGCTGTTCATCATGATCTGAATATGCTTTTCCCACGTTGCTTGTGATAAATATCTTCTCTGATACACCGCACTCACTGAGGTGCTATTATTTCCTCGCCCAAGGCTAAAGATGTCGTTTTTGTGAAATCTCAACCTGGGATTTGAACCTACAGCATTCCGTTTCTATTATACCTTCCCTTGGGGCTACTCAGCCGTTGTGTTCTACTTTCTCACGCGCGAGGCCGCGTGGTTATGGAGATGGGGTTCCTTTCGGACTTCTCTCTACCCTCTAGGCTTCTCTAGTAAGGCTAATCCAGGGCAGCCTTACCGCTGAATCCATTAATCAAAGTTAAACAATGATTTTTATGATCCATTTGGATCACTTTAGACTTAGCTTCTGCATTCATGCTCAGGTTCTGCCTCCCTATGTGAGGGATGGTGATTTATCCCCCTCTCCTCGTACCATTGAATGTACTTCTGATGAGTACCTCTCCCTTTTAAGTGAATGAAACTGTAGGACATTGTAGGAAACTAATTACAGGTGGGAATTTATTAGCAAATCAGTGCCTGTATAAGACTATTGATCTCTGCTGTCTTGACTCTGGTTGCATTAAGCTTGGATTTTCTGGATAATGGAACAATGGAACAAAGTAGCGTTGACGTCTGGTGGTTTTTGGAGATTTCTGAAGATAACAAAGGTCTTATCAACTGCTCAATAAGTCATTACTTCTAATTACTTAGGATTTTGGTGAACATAGAAAGTATGTGCCTTTAGTATAGACATACTTTGCTCTTAATACTCAAAAAATAATATCTCAGCTGACGTGACTGCTACACAGAAATCCCACTCCCTCTCTCCCTCTCCCTCTCTTTCACTCCAATGGATTTTCATTATCTTTTATAGCCAATTCTAATTTCCGTAATTTATCCCTGATGGTATTGTTTCATACAATATTTTCAAATGTTTAATCCATATGTCTCCATTTTCTATGACTAATTCTTCTGATTTAGTGAGGTTTTTCCAGTTTTCCCAGAAACTGTTTGTGTTTATGGACTCTTTGCTTAATTCCAGTTTGTGGGTATATTGTGCCTTTTTGGTTCTGAGCATACATTTGTATTGCTTTAGAGTTTCACAATAATTAAGGCATAAATCTATACTGTTTGGCTGTTTGGATCACTGTTTGGATCTCTCTCTCTCTCTCTCTCTCTCTCCATATCTATCTCTCTAATTATGGGTTTCAAGTTCTTTCATGCCTAATTCCTAAGAGGAGATAGGTTTATTTATAAACAGGCCATGCATTGTGCCTGAGTCCGGTGTGAGTGTTTTTTTTGTTTTTTTTAACTATAGAAATTAATTACTGAACAGCATGTATTCCCCTAACCCACCACAGAGATTTTGCTTAATCCAGCCGTAGAGCAGGAGCGGTGCACCGCGATGCCTCTCTCCGCACATATACGTACATACACGTACATACACGCATGGGAGGGATTACGAGCAGGAAGCAGGGCCAGCCTGCCTGGCTATTGATTTACCCATACTCCCGTGTGTTGGTTTGTAGCTTACGCAGGAGACTGGGTTTGAGAGGGATTAAGTAAGCAACATAAATAATGGAGCAAGTCAGGCTTCTTGATTCCTGTACATTTTGACGCACACACACACTCTCCTGGTCACTGGTACCACACAGTGGCTAAAAAGTCAGAGAGGGCAGCAGGAACCAGGGTCTGCAATGCAATTCATACTGAAAATGAGGCCATAGGTTTTTCCTCTTTCCCTTCTTTTCCATGCCAAACAGCTGCTGTAGAGTTCCTCTCCCCTACGTATTCCCAGAGCCGGCCGCACCACATCCTGGCACCGGGGGCAGAGGGAGCCGGGCAGCACCAGGCCCGGCTAACTGGAAAAGTGGTGAAACAGGCAGGAAATAACATCAGAGAGGTGTCTGATAAGAGGCGTCGGCCATCTGGCTCATCGGGAGTCTGTGCGGCTCATTGATGTGAGAATCTCATTATGCCTCCACCTTTCATCGTAGATCTCAAAGACTCAGACCCGCGCGCACGTGCGCGCATCTGCTGCGACCGCCGCCGCGTTTCAATGGCCGTGGGCGGGTCTAGGTTCCCTTTAATATGCTTTGGTGTCACTGTCCCTGTTAGATCTTGCACTTCCTTTTTTAAAAATCTGTCTGCACATTTTGCTTTCAAGACTAACAGCGCAACCTGTTTTAGTACTATCATTGTCAGATTATTAAAATGCCAAATGTTTGATCAATGCAGGCACTTAGTGGTAACATACAACAAATAGCTGGGTGCCTCAGGCCTGCAAGCATGTCAGATGGCCTTGGTAACACGTGCGATTTACCTTGGTGATTAATAACATTGGTATCCACCCAGTGTGTAGCAGGTTGATTGATGATAAGTTGTAATGCTATGTTTGTCTTGTCCCCCAGGAATGGAATTGGCAGCATTGAGCATTGAGGATTTAGTATTGGGCCTGACACAGAACCCTGCAGTACACCACTAATATATTTTTATACAATGGTTTCTTCGTAGCATAGCATTCTGTTTACGATGCATCATCTAAAACCCTATAAACACAATATAAGAAAATGTACTGCTGCATGTAAATGTATTTTTCTGAGGACAAGGCAAACTACACAATTGAAATAGTTTATTATACCCAAAAAGGCAACCTACCTTTATCCATATTTTTTTTTACTGTGAAAGACACAATGCAGGGTAATGAAGATAATAAACAGTAGATGTTTGATCAGCCCAGTACAAAACTCTCCCCTGCTGCTCTCTCCGTTTCTCTGCCAATAGCCGTCAGCGTCAGGCCTGGTGCCCGCTGTGTTCCCAGGAGCAGAATTAATGCGCCCCGGTCGTTCCGGTTTAGCGGTGGTGCGTGCGGGCAGGGCGAAGGGTAAACTTAGGTGAGCCGGCCTTCAATGCGCTGGCATCCTGCAATTACCGCGGAGGAGTGGAGAGCCGATGGCAGTCAGCCGCCACCACGATCATTATCATCATCTGTGATGTCTTCTGTGATGTCTGCCGCCTCCCTTTAGCGTCTGGCCTCGCGCATTGCGCGGCGATGGTCTTCGCCGCTGCCGTTGAAGATCCCACGGACGACCCTGCTGGCATTGTGGCTCTTCCTCCAGCTAATGTACCACTAGCCTGGCTGTAGCTTCGACTAATTGGCCATTTGTAGTTTTTTTTCTCTCTCTTTTTGTCCTTTCCAAAGCTGACAAACACACCATTTGGAGTTAGCGTTCAGAGAAACGTTCCTTAATCTTGGAAAGCTGCTTGTTGGAATTACATGCTCAGTCCGAGTGGAGCTTCTTTCTGGAATGACCAAAGTCCCCACAGGTCTATGGTGAGGGTTGGGGTTGGGCTGCAGGTTATGGGTGTTTAGCAAAAAAGAGGTTAGCACACTAAATTTCTGTAGCTGCAAAGGTCAAACTGTGATGTCATCCTTTTCTCATGAATCAAAAGGGCCTTAGGATAATGTCTGGTCTGACCTCATTTGTGTGAATAGGTGAGCTGAGGTCACACACAGACAGCAACAACATCATCTCTGTGGTTCCACACCCATTAGACCTTTACTCTTCTCATATTGAGGCAAGTCAGTTAGCCTCGAGCATGAATCATCATTATTTCTACATAGATGCTCATTGAATTACTGCTTTAAGTGATCAAATCAAACCAGTGGGTCAGAAATGACAGGTGTTTCAGTAGATGCCTACCAGGGTCTTGTCACATCACATGACCGTCTTTCTGAATAGCAGATTTAGGCTCAGTTCCATTACAACAGATGCCTTTCCTCGAGCAATACTCAGATCGACAACCGCGAGCAAATATTATCACCGTATCATGAAGCAAACAGTCAGCCGTGTGTAAATATCAACATTCTGGCTACAGTTATGTCATATCTCAACATTCCTGGGATGTTTTTCCTTCATGAAAAGCAAGATAAAAAAGATGTGCATATTGTCATATCAATTTAGTCTTTATTTCAGACAAACAAAATTACTCTTTACACAGCCAAGGACTCGAGGAAATTGGTACGTCAATGTAGTGAAAACGCTATCCAGCTCACATTGCTTTTTGAAATGGAACTGTACCATGCATGTACTCATCACTTGGCAGCTTAGAGAGCTGGGCTGCTGAAGATTCAAACACAGCCCAAAACGACATTAGTCTGTTATTGCAGGAGGCCGCATATCTATCTATGTATACGGCTGTTCAAAATAACCTGGCCTTCTACTCCTGAAAATAAATCGATATGTAGTGTAAATGTATGTCAGTGTGTCTATGAAATATAACTCTATTTTGTAAGAGAATGTCTAGCCAGTATAGCTATATGCAGTATAGCGTGATCGTTTTCCGGCTGGACGCTGAAGGGTTTAAAGTTAATCATACTGTAACGGTATTAATTTATTGGCTGGACCAATGGCATTGTATTTCACAAAGAGCAAACATGTCAGCAATTGAAATTATTAATACCCTTATTTAATAAGTAATCAAGGTGAGTGCAACAGCAGCAGTATTCTAATATTCCTGATTGTAATATAAATTAGATAATGAAATGAAACCTAAGGCATTAATAATAATGTCAATACAATAACAGTGCCATTGTGACATTCATTTGAGCCGTGGAAGAAGCATTGAGCCAAAGTGCAAATGCCTCCTCAATGTAAAAAAATAATAATAATAATAAAAAATAATAATAATAATTTTAAAAAAAAATTTACCTAAGAAATGAAACCAGAAAAGATGGGAAGAAATATAAAAAAAGGGAAAACAAATAAAATGGGAATCTGAAATGAAAAAAGACTGGGAGTGTGAATAAATTTCTGTACAGCGACGAAAGGGCAGGATTTGATAAAAATAGACCCCATGTGCTGTATTTACACTTTCATCCTTCTCTCTCTCTATCTCTCTTTTCACTCTCCCCGGCCTCCCTCTCATCCCTCTCTCCCATTATCTCACCTTCTCTCTTCTCATCCACCCCTTCCATGTTTATCCCTCTCTCGCCGTTATTTGAACTTTGGCTCACCCCCCTGTTTACATGAAGGGCCCTGACTGCTGTGGCTACGGCACTTCTAGCATTTGTACAACGTAACAGGGGTGTGTCCGGCACAGTGAAGGACGAGAGTGATGAGGCAGCTGCCCCCCGCCCCCCCCCCCCCCCCCGCTCTCCTTCCCACCCCCTCTCTTTCACACCCTCCCTGCCCCCCCCCCCCTCTCTCTCTTTCTCCCTCCCTCTCTCTTTCTCACTCTATCTCTCTGTCTCTCTCTCAATTCAATATGCTTTATTGGCAGGACAAAATTGTACAGTTGTATTGCCAAAGCTCGTTGGATGACGACTGGTGGTTGTGTGTGTGTGTGTGTGTGTGTGTGTATGTGTGTTCTTATTGTGTGCATGTGAGTAAATGGCTGTGATATGGTTGTGTTCCACTACTCACTGTCCCTCAGACTCTGGCAGGCAGCAAGAAACTGTGCGTTCTGTTCTCTCCCCCCAGTAGTAGTTTTAATTTTTCTTGGTCAGGGAGGTCGTTGAAAAATGGGCTGAGTTGAATTTTCGAGAAGTGTATTTTTCTGATGTTTTTATATTTTTCACTTTTGGTTGTGAAGTGCAACACTGCCTCCACCTCCCACAGAGGGGACTGCTGGCACAGCCTTTCCTCAGCAGGTAGCCACCATTTTCGGTGGTGACCTTTCTCAGTGGCCAGGCTGTGCTCTCTGAGTCTGTACTTTGCCATGGTGGTTCTCAGTTTGTTTTCTATCAGTCGCCATGGTCAGGTAATCTGCCAGGGTCTCTGTAGGGCCAGATAGCACTGCATTTTGCTTTATGATGCAATTTTGCTTTTGATAGGTTATAACTTTGTTGACTCTAACTGATTTCACATCACTGTACTGGTCCTGAGGCTGTGGCTTGTGGTGGATGAACTATACATCAGGACCAGCTGATAGAAGAGACTATTTTCTTTGCTCAACTCTTAGCATTGCAGGACTTTGTAATGGTATGAGGCGGGTCATTGTTTTTTTTTGTTTTTAAATGGTTCCAACATTTGATCATTCTCTTTTGAGTTCTGATTAATAATGGATATTGGCATAATTCCGCCCTGCATGCATTGTGTGTAGGTCTGGCAGTACTGTGCTAGCAGATTCAAGTTCTGCTGTAGCCCTTGGAAGGCGGGTGCCAGTAGAACTAGGTCGTCTGCATAGAGCAGGCATTTCATTTCTGTGTTGTAAGAGTAAGACCAGGTACTGCAGATTGCTTCAACTTAGTGGCCAATTCATTAATGAATAATGTTAAATATTTAAATACTTAAGTTGCAGCCTCTGCCTCCTCCACGGCTCTGGGTGAATACATTTGTCCTTTTGCTGCCAATTTTGTGATGCTGCATGTATTGTCTGTGTACATTGATTTAATTATGCTGTATGTTTTACCCCCCTACACCACTTTCAATAACTTTGTAGAAAATACCTTTGTGCCAGATATAATCAAATGCTTTTTGGAAATCTATAAAACAAGCATATGTTTTCAAATTGTTTTTAGTTAACATATATGTCAATTAGCGTATGCAGGGTGTGGTCAGATGTGCGGAAATTTGGAAGAAATCCAGTTAGACTTTTACTCAAGACATTGTGCTTTGCAAGGAGGTCTATTAGTCTTGTGCTGATTGTGCTACAGAAAGCCTTCCCTAGGTTATTGTTCACAACAAATGCCTCTGTAGTTCTTGTGGTCGAATTT